>VYZM01006335.1:167373-347194 GCA_013398915.1 Dromas ardeola
TCTCCCCATGCAGCATACTGGACACTGAGGCCAGCCATAGTCTCAGAGATTTTCCTCCAAACATAAAGTGACCAACACTAAGTTTATATAGCGTTCAGTAATGTGGTGGCTGAGTCTCCCTTGTTGGATATACCTTCTCTACCTACAGATAGTAAATGGTGAGTACCACCACAAAGAAAACAGGTTGTTAACCAAGAAAGTTAAGTAACTTGCCCAAGGACACACTTTGAAGTGGCTGGTTCCACCCAGGTGGATTTTTGTGGTGCACCACTGAAAGCAGTACAGCTTAGCATGAGCAGAAGGGATCACCTACACAATCTTTTAACAGTGTGCTACAGAAGTCAAGTTTTCTATACTAAGCAGAATAGATCCTGACTGCTTTGTTTCAAGGGATTAGAAATTAGTTCAGACTGAAATGGGAATGGGTGGAAGCAAAACTTGCTCCCAACTGTTACTGTATTTCTCCTTTGCTGTGCTGATAGTCTACAGTTGTGTAATCGTGAAGACAATTTTAGACTCTTTTGTACTCGAGAATACTGTAAGTTATGTTTTACCTGTCTGTCTCTGGAGAAGAAAAGCTTTAATTAAGTCTTACTTTAATTATGTCCCATCTATACAGTACCTAAATGCATTATAAGAGTATGACATTTGCGATTTGCCTGCCTTCTGGGAAGGTTTAGGTGTTGAATCCTCTAATACTGTATAAAGTTTCAAGTGCTATTATTAAAAGAATATGTGAAACAAGATTCTTAATGTATGCATTGTTATAATAATTGCTAAGTAGTGGTGAAAACCTGAGTGATAAAAGTATGATCTGGAACTTTCTTTGAAATAATAGAATTCTTTGTTCATATAGAAGTTCCCCAACACTGGTGGTCCTGATGATCTGCTGGTGTGGCTGGTGTTCTGGATCACAGCCTTATTTCACAAAAATCAGTATTTTACCAGTCTCATTGGTAACACTGTGCATTACCATTCTGTGCTGTTCCAATACGTAGTTTAATTAAAAGAAGCCCAATCTTTTCAGGTTGTCTTATCTTAATTAAGCTAATGAGAATGTCATAGTTTCTAATATTTATTGTAAATAATGTCCTTGAAATGAACTTTCAGGCATTATTTTATTACAAGCTGGGAGTGCTTATGACCAAAAGATTGATAGGAATGTGCATAAACAAAACATTCAGCTTTTCTAGAGGTCCTAAATCTCATGTGCTGACTGTCTATTAGTCTTCCTCAACCTAACTGTTTGCTTAATAGAAACTTAAGTGTAGAAAGGTAATAAGAATGAGCAGCCACGAATTGCTCTGTCTCCCCCAACTTCTGTAACTTAGTCCTCAGTGAAAAGTCCTAGAATAGCAGTAGATGTTTTAAATATTTTTCAATATCTAAAATGGGGTGTTATATGTTATCTACGAGGGAAGAGTGACACATTGATACTTTTTCTCTATATATAGTTTTTCAATATTCTTTTATATTTCTTTTCAAGTTGTCACAGCTTGACATGTGAATCTGCTTGGTTATGAGGTAAGCCAGCATGCAGCAACTGAAAATGACATTTGTCTTAATGCATCAAAGTAAATATTGTTCACTTGAAGATGACACATCTCTCCAGGGCAGCAGGCTGACTCCCCTGAAGGTGAATGTGCATCCATGCAGGATGCATAATTTGGGTTGGTTTTGCTCCACCCCTGTTTACTTTTGCCCTCCAGTCAGTTACGTTGTCCAGACCTGCTTGTAGTCAGCTGCGTTATCCCACAGCCTTTGGTGTCTTCTGCACATGCCTGTCTTCTGCCTTGAAAACCTGAACTCTCAGACCATGCCCTTGCACAGGAATGGTCTGAAGTTTTTCATATCAACCGTGTTTGGTCTTACTCTCCTCTTCCTGAAAAGATTACTACCTTCTCTGACAGCAGTGATTTGCAAGACATATGATTCCAGCAATTCTGAATACAAACTCATATTTAAAATATCTTTTCCCTTTTCAAGTGATATGAGACAACAAGAAAGTGATAATATTTTGCAAGGAAAAATTGAGAAGTGATGGTAAGAAGCCCATGGACACTGATATTACAACAAGCTTCCAAATTGGTTTTAATGCTGAGTAATATGACTTTGTGCCTAGCCGGATTTGCTGAGGGTATGAATTTGGCCTTGGACACAAACAAACTGTTATTTTTTGAAAAATCTTTTCCATATTTAGCACTGTTTGGGGCCTACTAGAAGAATGTAATAGTGCTGCAAATACGTTGTCACAGGAGTGTGTGTAGCAGATAATTGACCAACAATGCATCTTAGCTTTAGGGAATTGATCTGTCAAAGGGTGTCTGTCATCTCAGCCATTAGTATTTCCATAACGTGCCCCGTGTTTCAGTTCCAGTATCAGAGATTTTGTTCCTTCAAAGCAGGTACAGACAGATGACATCTGAACTCCCAGTAGACTGATGACGTGGAAGCATTTCTCAGAGTGCTGCTTACTGCAAAGGAGGGGGTTGATTTCTAAAATCCCCAAATCCCTTGCTGTTGTTCTCAAGAAAGTGAGGTGTTAATACACAAGCAAGAGGATTGTCTTCCTCACCCATTCCACTTCTGCACAGTATCAAACTCTTGTAATCAAGTCATTGCCATCCAAAAAAAATCAGATCTCTTTTGTATACATTCTTTTGTTTACAAGGCCTTGACTTTGCTATTCAGAAGCAGAAAACATATAAATAACTGGGCATCTTGCTTTTGTTAAGCCCTGTTTCCACTGGGGATATGTCAACCTGAGTAAGCAGTGCAATGCAGCAGGAGTGGTGTAGTGGAGTAAAATTGTGCCAAGGACCTGGCACCCATGCTGTGAATTTCAGGGTTTTTTAATATGGTCTTCATGAAGATATGCCCTATATGTATGTAGGGCTGAATTGGATGTAGTTCCTTCAAGGAAGAGTGCAAGGATTGCAGAACCGGACTTCAAAAGAAGGTCAGAGAAGGAAACGTATTTTCATAAATAAACATTCTTTCCCATACACCATAGCATGGTGGAGTTGTGCGTGTGCTATGACACCTTTTGGGTGATGCTTAGGAAAATATTACAGGCCTGCGGAGCTTAAGTCTGCTTTTTTCCTACACTTGTCTGCCCAGATCTGGAAATCTTGAAGTGTACAGAAGGAAGATGGGAAGGCAGAAAGTGATGTAAGATGTACAGAGGTAATCCCACTTTGTGACCGCAAAGGCTGGAGTTTGTCCTCTGCCTGCCCACCTCAGTTAGGACCAGGGAGAGCCTGATCATCCAATTACTTGCCTTCCCAGCGTTTCACATGGGCAATCTCTGGATTAAAGCAAAATAATTGAGTGGTTCTCACCTAGTTTTTAAAAGCCTGCAATAAGCCTTGTTTTAATACTTCCACCTCCTGGTTTCTGGCGTACCAGTTAGATGACGTATTCTTTCTAGTGTCCTCTTTAGAGGCATCATTCTTCTTGTCTTTTGTCGTATGTGTCACAAGGACTCTGCTGGGCTGCTGTTTTAATAAATCCTACACGCTTGCATTCTCATGCCCCTCACCTCCTTCATTTTTAACCAGGTATCAGTTATACTAATAGCCTTATATATCTCCTGAAGATGATTCTGTTAGGCTGGAAACTGGTTCATTGATGCATAGCATTTGCATAAGAGAGAACCAGCTTTTCTTTGACTGTGGGGTTTCTCCTTTGCCATAGTTCGTTTTTGCTTGTGTGTACTACTGTAAAGTTGTTTTTTTTCCCTCTCGTCCAGCGAAATGCCAACAGCAGTTAGGGAAGGAAGGCAGCAAAGAATTGCCATTAGGCACGGTGGAAGTATTCTTTGCTGCTTGATGTCTCTGCTTTTGAAGGATTGATTATCTTTCCTTTGATAGCACCCATATTTCTCTCTCTGCCTTCTTTTTTTTACCGTTTCTGAAATTTCAAAGTAATGCTTTTCCTTTTCACTGTGCTTAGGGCTATTAACCGTCTTAATAGTAAATGTTTCATATGCTTAAGTTTTGTCAATGCAAGGGTTTTCTTGCAGAACTGCTACCAGAAAATCAGTTTAGTGTACAGCTTTTCTGAGGCTTATTGTGGCTGTGACTTGAATCTCACATGAAGCTTGGAAATAAATCAGTCCTCCTCTTTTGAAAATCACACCGGTACCGTTTCTTTGGAAACATTTGCCAGTGTCTCACATTTAAATAATTGTGAAGATAGATATTGAAGCTAAATAATGGCCAATTGTCTTCAATGTCCTCTAACAATCAATGGCACATCTAGGCTTCATGGCTGTCATCACGCAGCCCATGACAACGCAGGGGATTCCCAGAGTGACAGCATGAATAGAGCGCTGACCTTTCTCTTTCCAAGGTTTGCTGCTTGCCACTTGGCAGAGGCAGGAGGACAGGAGCAGCCTGTTACGCATGCTGCCGTTTGCTCTCCTGTCTGCAACTCCTCTTCATCCACCACACAGTTCATACTAATACTTCCCCGGATATTTACACTGCAGCATTATCAGGAAGGTTTTGTATTTATTTTAAATAAACAGATAAAGTCATGTGGCGAAAGTGTAAAGTTTTCAATGATGCATGGGTAAGGATTCAAATACGGTGTATTTTCATTGTTTGTAATGATCTAGGATTTTCTTTTCATTTATAGCTGAAGTCACGAGTAGTTCTGCAATTCTTCTCTTTTTCTCCCACCCGTACCACCTTTTGAACTCAGTGGGAGTTTTGTCATCTGTTTTGGTAGGCTACAGATGAGATAAAGGTAAGTAGCTCTCTAATCTTCCATTTCTGCTTGGATGAGGGTGAAAGAAATCTGGATTTAATCCTCCACTTCTGTTTCCTTTGGCTTTCAAATATCTAAGATGCTTCCTTGTGCTTTTCAGCTGTTAACCTGAGTCAGCTCTGATCTGGGCTGTAGCCACAAGTGTCTCTACGTGGGACAATTATAAATGCATGACGCAGTGGAGGAAGGAACACATCGAGGAGCTGGGTTCATGTACCAGCTTGGTCATGGGCATCATGCCTTCAAAAGGAGGAAGGCAAGAATATTTCTGTATGGCATTAATATATTTGAGGATGAAATACACGAAGTGAGTGTGATACAGTGGGTTACCATAACAATGCAGACTGAGTTTGGGCAGCTGCTTGGCCCTCTCTCAGTGCAGTCAGTTAAAAGATACCAAGATTGAGCTTCTGATAGGAAGCCAAAGAAGGGCAAAGAAGCTGGTGACGGGTCTAAAGCACAAGTCTTAGGAGGAGCGGCTGAGGGAACTGGGGTTGTTCAGCCTGGAGAAAAGGAGGCTGAGGGGAGACCTTATCGCTCTCTACAACTACCTGAAAGGAGGTTGTAGCGAGGTGGGGGTCGGTCTCTTCTCCCAAGTAACAAGTGATAGGACAAGAGGTAACTGCCTCAAATTGCACCAGGGGAGGTTTAGATTGGATATTAGGAAAAATTTCTTCACCGAAATGGTTGTCAGGCATTGGAATGGGCTGCCCAGGGAAGTGGTTGAGTCACCATCCCTGGAGGTATTTAAAAGACGGGTAGATGTGGTGCTGAGGGACATGGTTTAGTGGTGGACTTGCCAGTGCTAGGTTAACAGTTGAATTTGATGATCTTCCAACCTAAAATATTCTATTCTATCATCTGCTTTGGCCATTTGCGTTTTGTTTTTTTTTTTTTTTTCCCCCCAAGTGGTTCTTCCAGTTCCCTAAAGACCTCAGTACACTGAGGGTTTCCATTTCTTAGAAGTATAAGCCAGTCAACTGCGGAAATTTCCAGAGTTGGATGGAGTCAAATTATTAAAATATGCAGCTCTTCTATAGTATAATGGTCTCTCTCTGTGGCATTAATCCTTCTCCTTTTCATACAATGCACTTGAAACGCTGCTTTTCTCTGTAGGCGGCAAGTATTGTCATAACTTCACTTCAAGAACTATTCACCTTTTAAATGTAGAAAACAGTTCTCATTGTACTTCAGCTAGAGAATAATCCCTTTTCTTTCGCTCCTTCATCCTCCGTGGTACATTGATGATAAGTGAACTCTCAAGCAGTTACAATTTCACAAGAGCTTTCATGGATTGCAGAGCTCTGGGTTTTTCAGATACCATGCGTTCAATCAGCATCACTTGGAATGTCTCTCTTTTTAAATCTGACTTGTTAATGTTGCTACGTTCATCCTAAATATTGCATTTTACAATGTGAATTCTTGCGGTTCTCTCCTTAATATCTTCTCATCCTTTTTTTCTGAGCAGCTGTTGGTAGCTCTCCCTACTGCTGTCAGCTCTTAAACCTCTGCATTACAAACTGCAGAGCAGGGTGAACTTACTCCATTACATTAAGGCTCTGCAAAGTTGGCTTACGATACACATTAGGAACCCAAAAATAAAGAGAAACGGAAAACTGAGCCATTCCTAATGTAATGTACTAAACTTAGTTTATACTTTGATCCTTGAATAACTAGCACATTAGAAGCTTTTAAAATAATATTATGTACAAAAATCCAGCTGGTGACATTCTTGATGTGCTGCAAGTACAGAAACAATAATACCAGTGTTCAAGCCACATCGCTGTTTAGATGAGATAGAGAAAAAGCACAAGAAAGGCCTCTCCGGAAACGCAGTGATGTTTGAAAGCTAATGCTGAGCACTAACTCTGCAGACCGCTCTGGAAATGTATCAGTTGGTAATACATTCTGCTCCCAGTATAAGCAAAAATTTAGCAGAGAATTATTAATTACATCACCACACCTATATAATGGAGTTCACTGTAGTTATGTAGGAGTCACCAGTATTCAAGCAGTTTCTTTTGATGAAGTAATCGGGCTGCTTCTGGGGCCTGTTTCAGCTGCTAGGGGCGTGCTGCAAATGTAAATGACTGCCAAATGGATTATTTCTAAATTCCAGCCAATTAAAATACATTTAAAGTGCAGCTGGTGGAGAGCAAAAGGCTTATAATTGCGTAAGAAACGTTTGGGCATGAAACAAATCCCTGAAGTTTGCTGAACGGTGATTATTAAATAGTGGCATTTCTGGAGAAGTAAAGCAATCAAACAAAGAGCTTTCCGAAACTGCAGTCAGAAGCAAAGATGACACTTTTACCACCACCTTAAAAGAAACAAAGCGGGAGTGTGTTTGTTCGGGTGTCAGTTTTCTACCCTTGGCTTTTTAAACCATGCGAGTTTGGCAGCTTGCCCTATGTGGTGCTGCATACAAATATTGACAGAACAGTGTGGTATTTGTTAAACCCCTTCTTGGGAAGCAAATGATTAAAACTCTGAGGGAAGATCTGAGAACCTCAGACATTATATTTTTTCTCAGTAGCACTATAATATTTACAGAATGAAATAGAAAATAGTGAATGGGGTGTAATGAATGACCTTCCTTTTCTGCTTTGCCTTGTAAGTAAGGACAGATTTTTTTGTTTAATGTTTTAAATGTTATTATAAAAGAGGTTTACAGTTAGTAGCACTGAAAGATGCCATTAACACTTTTGATTTAACCTCATGCTTTGCGAAAAAGCTCAGCTGATAAACCAGACCGTGTAAATAGGTAAATTACCCAGGAAGTAGCTGTGTGGGGTGACTGCGGACACTGTGTCCGATAGATGCACAAACCTCTACAGACTTTTTAATACACAACTATATTTGAATGTTTCCAGACATGTTATGTGCATGCCTGCATCTGCCTAAAAGTGAGATTTCAAATTTTTTCTGCTTTTAAGCTTTCTGCCTTTATAAAATTTAATTTTAATCTGTTTAATAGATAATTGTGCTAATTTTAGAAATGGAAACAAAGATTTTTATAGACAGTTCAGAGTGGGTTTTTTGTATGTAATATTTTATTTGAGAATATTTTCTTTACCAATTTGGTATTAAACAAACTGTTGAAATTAGTTGAATGAAAAGCATTTCCTATATTGTCTCACGTTTTTCTTAACTGTATCAGGATGTAATAAATGAAATCAGAAAAATGTCTTACGGAACTAACAAGTGTTGGTTTCTACCTGTTTTTATATGATTCAAGGAATCAGAAATTTCATTTCATTTGAATTCATATGAATTTCATATGAAATCATTTGAAATTTCTGATTCCTTCCTATTCCAGAATATCATGGTCAGTCAGTCTGTTTTGGCTTCACTTTTGTTAACTGTGAGTAAAGACTCCTGCAAACTTCATAGCGACAGATCATATTGCAGCAGTAGGGGTTCAGTTAAATGTGCCTTGTTAATTGTTCATGTGTAAGTAGCACAGAGCACATGCCAAAGGGAGGCTTGTAAGAAATTAGCTTATTGCCAAAATAAATGTCAATAAAATTATAAAATCAAGTTTTAAAGGCATTTGTCAAGAAACATAAACATGAATACACATTTGCTATGAAAATAACTGTAACGCAGTTAAACCCAAGGAAATTCAAGAGAATCAACACTAAAAATCTCTAAATTGAAGAGTTGGTTTTCTTTTTTAAATACCCTTATTGATTGTCAATAATTCACAGAGGGAAATTTATTGAGTAGATTGAAACTGCTTTGTTTGGGTAAGTCCCATCAGCAGCCACTGTTAAAAAACTAGGGTCAATGTGTATTTACTTGAAATAAGTATTATGGAAATAGAGAGGTCTGTGTGTTTATGAAATACATAGTATACATAAAATAATAAAAAAGTAATGCCCACAGGTTTTGGCAGCACCTGGTCTATAACAGCATTAAAGATTGGATACAAGCCCAAAGGCAGGAGGAGGACAGCAGAGTGCAAAGAAGAGTTAGCTCATCATAAGGAAGTGGGATCAACCCAAACAGCTAAGACTATGATAGCTTGCTAATACTAGTAGAAATTACTTTTGTATGCTATCTGACTTTTAATAAACTGCCAGTTCAGGGTACTTTTGAGATCTGCAGATGGACGGTGCAATATAAGTAAATATTTATTAGAAAACACCAAATAAAGCTTCTAAAGTTGGTAAATGAGGAAGCCGATTAACAGCGTGTAGACTCACCAGAAAACAGGCTGTTGTCTTTTTTTGATGGAACCTCAGGGCTAACAGTGACAAAGCTTGTTTCAAACTAAGCCTCTGTCTTAAACAGGCTTGACTCACTCACTATAAATCAAAAGATGAATCTAGGTCCTCCTGCATAATAACATTTTTCATGTCATTTCCTTTTCCTTTATGCATATGTGCAATGACGGATGTATCTCGTAGGTCCAGTGATTCATCTAATATATCAGTTACCTTAAGGAAAGCAAGAGAGGTGCTTAGAAAGTATCCAAAGACACAGGTGAAGACAATGTATTAGCACTTCTGTATTTCCCTCTTGATCTCATTGTACCAGCGTTTGGCTGGGGTTTAGCTGTTTGCAAACCAGAGTCTCCTTTGCTGCACCATTAAACAGTGAGCAAGTGTCTCCAGGAAACTCTCTGGCCTGTAGGCACATGGCTGCCTGGTCTCTGGAGCTTGGTGGAGCTTAAGTGAAGTTACGTATGAAACTTTCCAAACTACAGTGCACTTCTGCACAGGTGTGGAGGAAATAGTTTGGGAATACTTAAAAACTTTTAGGTGTCCCCAAGGTTAAATATCCTTTGGAAAGCTGGTTTTCTGGATTGTTTCCTTGGATATTAGCCCTTAAATTCTGCCAAAACACAGGCAGGTTTCTATTGGGCTTTTCCCCAGAATGACTTGCTGAAAAGTTGTACAACTTCAGTGTGTCTCCACAGGGAAAATTACATAAGGCCAACTGAAGGGCCGGCATAATTTATAACGGCAAACAGATGAGAACTTTCCTGGAGTTTTCCCCTGGGTGGTATTACTCAGTGATTCTGCTACAGTAAAAGCCACTACTACTTCGTGTCTTTGGCAGGTCAAACTCTGAAATCTTTGGGTATCTGAACATATACCCTCCTTTACTGAAAGGCTCGCATGGAGTCTGTAATGCTTATACTGCCCATAGGACTCGAGAATGGCTATTCTGCTGGTTTCCTGAAAAGCAAAGTGCACTTTGGTTTCTACATTAAAAAATCTATTAATTTAAGGTAGAATTTACTATTCCTTCTCTTATAATTTTGCTGGTGCTCTGGAGAACTCTTGAGGAGAGAACCTGGCCCCATACTTTTGGGAAGTGGTACAGCAGCAGACCAAGCTAATCAGTGGATAAAGATGAAAATCTCACCCAACCTGAAGCCTGGCTAGTATCAAAACTCCTTCTGCCTGGGCAGAAGGGGGATTTTTCACACCTGGCCATACTGATGACAGAACTGGTGCCTGGGAAGGATGAAACCCTATTCCCAAGTCAGATAAGGATGAGAAAATCTTGGGGGAAGCGGGAGAGAAGAGGTGGAAAATGTGATTGTAGCTCTTTCAAGGAGTGTCAGAGAGTAATGGGAAGTGAGATCCTCAAGTCTAGAACCTTTTCCACAAATGCTGTGTAAGAACACAAATTTTTCTATAAAATTTGGATCTTCAGCTGTGAATATCTAGCAGACCATTAGGTGGATTATGCAGGGTCAGAAAGATGAAAGAAATAAGCAGCTATAGTCTTGATTTTTGTGTTAATTTCTGTTAACTGGAATTATGTTGCCTGTATTTTGAATTTTGCAAATGAGTTCTTCATTTTAGCCTTAGTCTTACCACACTCAGATTCCAGTAATTTCAGAGTAATTGGTCAACATGATGATAGACTTTTCTAATAATCATGGCGAACATTAAATTTCCATGACCATTCCAGGGTCCTGGAAAGCTCTGATAGGACCTGTTGGGCTGATGATAGTCTCTAAAGAATCTTGAAAGGTAATGCATGCTTCTGCATGGGCTGGTTTGGGTGCTGTTCCATGCAAAACCCTGTATTGTCCTGAGTCTTCTATTGATCAGTGCTGGCCAGATAAATATCACTACAGCAATGTGCAACATGGTGGTGGAGACGTCTTTTGAGATTTGAGAGTTATGAAGGACTTGAGAGTGATGTTCAGAGCATGAACAACTTGGAACAAAATACCTTAAAGCCAAAAGGATGGTGTTTGTTTTCCAGATTAAAAGTGAAAATCCCTGATGTTTATTACAAAGTTGAATTTGTCATTTACACCGAAGTTGTGTCTGATAGTTTGCTCATAATCTTGTGACTTGTGAGCTGAAAGCAAGAGTAACTGTGTATTTATAGAGAAATTGTTAGAAGGAACTAGAATAGTACTCATGTTTCTTTGGCTTTATCAAACAGTGGGTTTTGGTCCTCAGTGAGGTGACTAGTTCTTTCCTCATTCTTCTCTTACTAGTAACTTACTTGCGAAGGACAATAAAAGAACATTCCATGTCCCTTGCTGGTGGTATCATAAAGCCCCACAGTGGATTGCTGTTGCACTTTGAGCATGTTTCCTATTACAAAATAAAGGCTATTGGGGCTTCATTTCTGAGATTTTTGGTTTTGTGGGATTTTTAAAAATAATTTTTCCATTTTGTTTGGTCAGTCATTGATTTGGCTAGTATTTTCTATGGATCAAATGCAGGAAAGTTGGAGGACAAGTTGTTGGGAGGACAGATAATTATTACCAAACATAGAAGTTGTGTAATGTGTAGAGGAAGAGAAGAAATGCTAACCCTCTAACATGGTTAGTGGAAAACCTAAACGGAAGAGTAATGTATACCAGATATGTATATCACAAGGAATGTAATTTTGGTAGGAGTGGTTTCCATTAGGATATAGTAGAAGGTAAATAGGGCAAATCAGAATATATTGCAGGAGATCTCTTATTGGCAGGGCTGTGTGAGCACTTGTTGCTATTTTTGGAGCTAGTTCTTTGGTAATCTTTATTCTTTGTGTTACAGTTTTATGTCATAAGGATAAGGGGGGTGATCAACAGTCATTGCTGAGTCAATGACAAATCATCAATAGTCAGTGACAAAGCATAAACGTACAGCTGTCCTTTAATTACCCAAATTATGGGACCGGCAATACTGGTTCAGGTTGTCCTTCAAAATCTGGAAGCTGTAAGAGTTCTGGCAGCCCTCTCTCTGCAGAACTTCACCACAATGGTGAGTCTCTCTCAGTCTACGGTTTTTAACGTGATCATTTCAAATCTCACCCTGTCCATCTGAGAGCCTATGGATAAACTGAGAAGATTAACCTGCTCAAAGTTGCTTGCGCAGTTTGTTGGTGGCAGAATGGGCAACTCCCCAGCCTCTCACCTAAGCAATAAAATCATCATGCATACAGGGAAGTCGCTGACGATCCTTTCCTCTCTAGAAAGCAATTCTAATGAAAATAGTATTTTAGTTAACCAGAGTTTGACAGTTCAGGGCAGTAGTCCAGAACCTTAATCTTGTTGTGGTAACAATGAGGACATTGCACTTAAATGAATTTTAAGGCCATGTGATCAGTAGGGTAGCTGTGGTTCACAAAATGGATCCTGGGCCTTAATGAAATTATTGTTTCAGACATACAGCCTGCCTACAGGACCAAAGTAAATTTCCTGTCAAAAGTCAAGGAGTTGTCTCCTTCCTGTCTTCCACTAAACAGGAATTCAGACTAATTTTTATATCATTTCTTCTGTGGTAGCCCACATGAATGTTGTCTTTGTCGCGTCAACCCAGAAGAACTTTGCCTGGATAGGCAACGGGACTCATTACTGTAGCTTTGTTTCTGTAGGGTTAGGCTGTGTCTCTAGACACCGATTTGCATAAACGTCATTGCTCCAAGGAAGGAACTGCCTTTATTTCCTTAATTTGTTGGAAGAAAAGTAATTTACTTCTATTTTCCAGCTTCTCACCCACACTGGCTCAGTTTTGTGACTGGTCCTAAAGGAAAAATCAATTCTTTATTCTTTCCAAATCGCCCTTCCAGAGAAAATAACAGTAGCAGAAAAGAACAGTGTAGTTCGTACTCTTTCCACTCTATCCCCTCCTTATTTTATACCTCCTTGATGCTCCTGTGGAGAAACACAGAGCTAATTTTTTTTTTCTTTTGCCATTTTTGTTGCTAAGACCTTACTTTCAATATTGCGGTGTATATTTGCTTCTCAGAACAGCATGAATTGTTATGCACTCTGGTGACATGGTTTACAAAACCCTGTAGAGAATAATGTAATCCTGCTTTCTCTTGCAATCTGAATCCAGTTGGGCTGGGTAAGCACTGGACTGGGGGCTTTGAAGGATTCCCCGGGCTGCGGAGGTAACAGCCATGGTGATCCAACAGTGCAGGCCCCACTCTAACTCAGCGCTGCAGGGTTCTCTTTGTATGGGGGGGACGTGCATTTACAGCTGTGCTGTGAAATCAGGTATTGTCAAGTGTTTTGTGGTTGCCTGGCTTGGTGTGCCTGATGCAAACATGATGTATCACTATTGACAGTAAAAACTGAAAGAATGTTTTATTGACTAGCTCTCAATGACAAGAACAGAAGGCAAGTCCTGCTCTTGGTCCTCTCAGGAGACTGTGATGGTGTGCCAAAACTGAGTAATTTTGAAACTAAATTTCTGTAAATGGATTCTTTGTTCGTTTAAAGGAGATAGAGGGAAGAGTATGGAGGTTTCTTTGGGGAACGTTATGGCTTTGTTGTGCAACGCAAAGACTGTGTCTGAATCAAGATGTGGGTACTTCTATCAAGATCTTTTCTAGCAATGTGAGGCATGCTCTACAGTTTCACCAGAATGCAATTTATAACCCTGAAGTTTGTATTGGCTCTCCGAGATTGCCTTCCATCACTTCTGAGCTAACCTCTCCTCCGTCATGGAAGATCTGTTAATGAGGTGTTTCTTTCATTGATTACTAAGAATTTCACACAGGTTGTACTGTGCACAAAGACACGTTTTCTTTAATGGTAAAACTGTTGCTCTTTCTGCAAGGCAGCAGGCTGATCTATGTTCAAGGACATTTAATTGAAGGGATCTTTTTTTACCCTACAAAGCTATTTCCTTCATACACAAGAAAAAAATCCAAGAAGGGGGAGGAGGAAAGAAAAGAACAAAGCAAACATGAGGAAATACTTAATTTTTTTATCACTGGAATGAATCCTAAGATGGGATTTATTGTCATTGCTATATTGAACTTGCTTGCTGAGCCTCAGTGCAGCTGTGACAATTGGTGTCACCCAAGAACATGCTTTATTGACAGATTGAAGTGGCTTTAGAGAGTAATGTATTCTTCAGTATGATTTAAGACATCAGAATCTAGGTGCATCTTATTTTGGACTTCGTTAAGTCCAAAGAAGGAGGATCCATGTTCGTGCAGCAGGTGCTGGGCAGCACGAGCAATCCTGCAGTGATACTCCAGGTGCTTGGTTAATGTCTTACTCCCCAGGGCATTTCATTCATCCCAGCCTCACTGCTGCTCCTGCTGCTGCTCTTGCTGCTGCCGCCTGCACCGAGATTTTGACAGTCAGAATGGGCAAAGTTGGAAAGAAGGCTATTTCAAAGTGAGAGAGGTACGGAGTGCAGCAGAAATGCAGGCAAGTGGTTGGCCAAAAACCCACACAGGTGACAATGGCAAAGTTTTTTCTTTAAAAAAAAAAGCCTGACCCAAATTATCTTAATTGTTTGTGCTTTAACAACCACATTACCGTTCCTCTGATTGTGAAGCTCTTAACTAATTTTATTCATCGCAATGACAGTCCTTGTCATAGAATGTCTTCAGAAGATGAGCATGGTCTTGCCTTTTGACAGTTGCACAGATTATTTTCTTTGAACTATTATAACAAAACAAGAACTTCCAGAATTGAATGCTGATTGTGTGGAGCTGCTGCTCTGTACCTCCCGTAGAGCAGCGGCTGGTGGAACACCTGCTGAAGTTTGACTCAGCAGCATAGTTCATCTTTTGTCAAGTGGTCCTCTTAATAAAGAAAAGGGAATAAAAAGTAATTTTGTGTGACATCGCTCACTAGGCAGACAGCTACATAACACATTCTGCTGTGAAATCCTGCTGGTACTCTGCAGCGAGTACTTAGGATATGCATTTGGTCTCAAGGGACGAAGAATGACCCTCTGCAGTGGAATTAATTTCATCAAAGATTTTAGTAGTTTTGATTTTAGACAATGACAGTAAGGATGTCCCGGATGGGGGGAAAAATACTTCTGCTGGCTTTTGTGAGATCAGGATTCCACCGCAAGCGAAGGACCAACACCAATCTGAAAGGATGGCTGCACAAAACCACATGAGTCCAGGCGTTTGGCCCAATTTCTGCCCCTCCCTCTGAACCATGACCAATGCAAGAGGTCCCGCTTTCGACATGTGGGACAGTCACTGCACAACACTATGTATGTCTGTTGCAAAACAGAGATGCTAAGACATGCTGGGGATACAAATAATTGACGCAACAAATAATTTGGGGTCACTCATTATGAGGGAAAGTATACCATGCCAAAATTAATTTTTTAAACACAAAATGTAAGGTATTATCAGTGGAAAAAATAAAGGGGAAATATTCTTGAATGAAATATCTGGATGCAGTTAAGAAATAGAGGACAAATTATACTGGCACAAACTTTTGTCAAGGGAGCCAATTTAGACTAGAAAGGAACTGGCGCCTGTATATCTACATTGTTTTTGTTTTTTTTTAAAAAAAAGCACACGCTGAAGACAAATGAATATATTTAATAGATGTGGTTTAAAAATAAAGCTTTTTTTTTCACAATGAAGTATGTACACTAGGAAACCCTTCCTTTGTGACTGCAATTATCAAATGTGATTATTCTTGGCCTGTCATAGAATTACATATAAAGAATATTGGGATTTCCTTATCTGCAAAAAGTAACTCCCGTCCCACAGAGTGAGTGGTAGGAGTACAGGGCTGGAAAAACTGTCCATTCTTCATATGAGTCTACTTGTATTAAGAAAGGTTTTGAGATGCAGACGTAGATGATGGTAGTAACTGGTGGCAATGTGGCAATTTCAGTAGCTCACCAATGTCACACACATGATTTTAATCCATTTCCCATTGAAATGACCAAAAGAATTCTTGAACTGCTGAAGTTTGAGTCAACAGCATAGTCAACCTGTTGATTCCCTTGCTATCAAAAATATAGTGTAATGAATCATTTATATGAAAAGTTTAACTTTCAGAGTGGAAGTTCGTCCGTCTTATTTCTACATGGGAAAAAATGTTACATAGAGAGTCTTGTTCTGGGACAGACAACACATCCCGTGTGTCTGATAGATCTTCCGGTTTATTTCAGAGCAAAGATTTGTTTGATGGATCAGAGAGCTTCGCCAGTGTGGCCCAAAGCTCTGCCTGTTACACAGTGATGAAGTAGACTTCCCTGGAGATTTACAATAAAATCCCAATATGTTGGCTCTTTTTTTTTTTCCCCTCTACACTTCGTATTTTGCTTAGCACCTTGGAGAAAATCTTGTAAACTGTTTTCCTCTGCAGAACCCCAGTACTTACTGCTTAGTTTTTTGAACAAGATTTTTGACCATTGAAGAGGATTGCTTGAGCCAACATGATCCGGGAGTAACTATCCTGAGAACAGTCTGCTGAGACAGACATTCTCACAAAGAATTTTATTTTGTGCGTTGGACGTGGAAGCTTCAAGCCCCTGGCAAATACTGTCACGGATCTCAGTAGGGTCATTTTGCTGCTTTGCTCAAGAGAAAACAATAAAATAATTATTCAGAAAAAATATTTGAGGGCCTGAAAGACTTTTTCTTTATGTACACCAGAGCCACAACTTGGCAAACAATAAACAATGGAAAGTTTGTCTCAGTAACACAATTTAGCAGAATAAAAAAGCTGGAATTCTTTCAGCAAAGTATATTCTCTTTTTCTCAGATATTATGAAAACTGATGTCACTTGTAATTCCTCAGGAAAGAAAAAAATCCCTACAGTTTGCAGTACATCAATGCAGTCATTTTTTCCTCTCACTAATCTATAAAAAGACATTGTATACGAATGTTATTTTCTCTGCCAGAAATGCATTCCTGGAACATAATAAAGGCTTTTCTCTTGTTGTTCAGTAATTTGGATAATAGTTTCTCCATGAAGCTTCATAACATTTATTTACTACCATAAATGATTGGACCAAGTGCTTTCAGCAGTCAAAACTGGAATCCCTCTGCAATAAGCTTTCTGACTGACTTAATTTTGTAAATATTATGCCTAAAATAATTTCAAATGGCAACTTTATGTGAGTAACATAACATCGATATGAAATAAATCCATAGAGCTCTGTGTGTAAAGCCCAGGAAATTTTATTGGAAGAGGCTTCAGCTGGGTAGATTCAACTAAGCAAAACTTTTTCTAGAATTATTGACAGCCGTGGATAGCTACAAGTATTTCTTATTTGGATCAATTAGATTGCAGGAGTTATGGCCAGCTGCACTTTTTTGCTTTATATTTGTAGTGCTTCAAGAGTTTCTCTTCCCACAGAATGAGAATTCAAATTTCTGAAAAGTCTTCCTAGACTGCTGTGAGGCAAAGCCTGCACCTTCATTTCCCGGCCAAGAAGCAGCAGCAGGGCACACTGCCTCACCCTTATCTGGAGAGATCATAAGAAGAGCAGCTGTGTGAAGTCTTCCTCTTTATGCATGGACTTGCACATCTTCTGGTTGTTGTAACTTGTGGTTACCCCTGAGCGTGGCTTCTGTGGGATGCTGGAGCTGCGTACCAGGCAGAGCTGGTGGGCAGTGCTGGCTGCAGGAGCGCCCCGGGCAGGACCGAAACAGCATTTTCCTGTAGCCCTATTAGTTAAGGTGTAATGGAAGTGCATTTAAGGGGCTCATTCCTCTCATATGGCTTGGGAAGTGTCGGAAAGAGAGGGAGAAGTGCAACTTGGCTTACTGTGTAAAACACATTGTGTGGGGTAACATAAAGCGGAAGGCTCTGATGTTAGCAAGGCTGACATCTCTTGAGTTGGAATCAGCACTTACACAGCCAGCCTTTGGGTGAAGCATGTGTGACCCAGTTTGTGTCTATCTGCTGTAATTGTTGTTTACAAGGATACCTTGCTTGGCTAGTCCTCATTTGTATATAGCCCACTGGGATGATGGTGGTATAATGAGTAATGCTATGCCCTCTTGTCTTTACTTGTATAATTGCAAGAAAATCAATCAGAGCTCATCCTATCTCTCACTCTAGTCATGTGTCGCTCAAGAAAAGTGCTTCTGCATGTCGGTCTAGCTGAAATTCTCCTTCCTTTTTGATTTACTTTGTTTCCTTGGCATCTTGCGTTCACATACTGGTTGTGGTTTACATTGCTTTCATTGCACGCAGTAAGTTAATAGTTGCTGAAGGTGACCGGAACAGTGTAAATTATGGTATTTAAATTAAAGATGGTGCCTGCCCATTTTGGTTTTTTTTGGGTCTATTGTATTCCACTGTTTTCTGCTGGTGCTCATTTCATCTGAAAGATGAATCACTTGCTGATGGGTTTAACAGTCTTTATTTTTTTCCACAAGGGTACTAAGCACCATCTCCCTTCAATCAAATGAAGTTTGAAGTTTAAATTGGGTTCAGGAGGCACTAAGAAGTAAGGGTTTAAAATGTAGTATATCATATAGCTTTGGGCACTCTCTGGTGTGAGACAAATTAAAAAAGGGAGGAGGAGGAAACACCCAGAACTTGTGCTATCGGGGAGGGGCATCATTAAACAGTTTAGTGTCGGGGTCTGTGAATGTATCAGGAGAACCCTCTGCTCTGCCGTGGCTACTTCCGATCTGGAATTCGGGTAACGAAGATCAGGCTGCATTTAGCCTGCCTCTGTTTTTCCAAATGCCTAATGCAACCTATAGCTAGAAATATTATGAGTATCATCACGTATCTCTCACAATGACACTTTTTTTAGCTGGAAGCATAACTGATTTCAAAGTTATTGGAGGATGAATGCGTTATTTCAAGGGAGGTTTTTTTTGAAAAAAGGTTTTGCTTGATTCTCACCTATAGGCATATTTGTCACAGATTTTGTTTTCGTGTTAGTTCAATAATATCATCCCCCAAAGATTTTGCCTTCTTCCTTAAATCATATCTCAATTTTAAATAACTTCATGGGGGCGTTTTATTTCTATGAGTGGCTTTTAGGCCTTACCAGGCCCTAGGGGGCTGAGCTGAAGCAGGTCCCTTTGCACTCCCTTGCATCCTCCCGACCACAGCAGCTGCTGGTGTTTGAAACAGAATTACTCTGCTGAGTCCTGAAAGTAGGTTAGACCGATATTTTTCACAAGCTTCACCGGAGAGAGTTTTAGATGTGCAAATCCCAGTGAACTATCATCTCGGTGAAATGTCACCGAGACATCAGATAGACAGCGATGACTCCCTTTGCTTCCTCTTGGAAACTTTTGGAAATTGGAAAAGGATCTGTAGTGTTGAGAGAGGTCAGAGTACATGTGTAAGTGTTACTGTACACGCATCTCGCTCGGTACTATTCCTAAAATTTCTGCTGGGACAATATGTTCTTTTCACCTTGCCATTCCTGGGCAATTAGAATATGAAATGAAAAGAAATGTAAATGTCATCTAAATAGGGCCCCTTTGTAATTTCTTACATGATATTCTGCATGGAAGGAATGACGCATTGACCCTCCTTATGGCACAGAGGGATGGTAAGCAGTTCATAATCCTTCTCAGAGTATGGCAGCAGACATGAGTCTGCCCCAACCAGGCACCTGTTTTGCTTTCAACTCAGTGCTATTGTGCTTATTAAACAAATGCTTTTTATATATTTTTACTATGAAGAGAGTTAAGGTTTTAAGAAGAGACATGTTAACCAAAAAGGTCGTTTCCACTTTTGTGAGATTTCTGTCAAATCAGGTCTGTAGTCTAATGGTAATGTAAGTCATTGGAAAAATGTATGGATTTTGAAGTGGGCTTTGGGTCTCATCCTTGATATCCAGGAAAGCCTAAGTCACTTAGGCTCATATCCTTGGAGAGACTAAGATACGTGAATTCCCACCTAAATACTTTACCTCCCAGATGCTAACTGCACTGAGTTGCACGAATATATTTCAACTTTCCTTCACACTGGTGAAGGATTAAGCTTTTTTTTTCGGTTGTCATTTTCATTTAAAGTTACTTCTAAGTTGAAAAATTGCAAAATTCTCAGGTTTGGGCTTGTTTAACACACCGGAAGAAAAACAACATAAGAAAAGCCATCAAATGATACATTTCCACAGATAATTAAAAACCTCTATTTTTTTCACTGAAGGAAGTATTTCATTAGAGAGAGTAGTGAAAACTTCTGATCACTGAAACTTTTTAGACCTTTTGGCTCATACTGTGTTAGGATCTTACTCCAACCAACCACACAAGGATTCAGTTGATGTAAATGTGCCATGTGTTGTTGATGTCTTTTTATTTATATTTATTCTTTCAGTCCTAGGTGTAGTGTGTATGTGTACATACATGCACATCTATTTCCGTGGCTGTGCAGAATCTAGAGAAATATTGGGGAAATACACTTTTACATATGATTTGTGTGTTGCTTCATTCTGCACAGACAAAATGAAATAATGAAATGTCTCTTTTGTCAGTCATACAGAGATACAGGTTTTTAATTTCCAGAGTTATTAGTCCCCTGGGCTTGCAAAAACACCTGTTGGCTATGTAAATCTGCTGGTCCAAATACCCTCGCTGTGATGAAAATACCCTCACCATGATGCCCCTTATCCCGTAGGTCTCATTTTCCCATAGCTTCAAAAGTATATTGTCCTCTTGGTATTCACTTGTGATTTCCTATCTCTCTAACAAGTAAATGTCAGAGTCAGTGGGGGCTGCAAACCTGAAAAATAATATTCAAAAGGAAGGCCTGTGATGTTGCAGTGTCTAGGGTCTTCCTTTTAGCATTACAAAGGGCACATTAACACCTGATAATAGAAAATCATACTGTTTCACAAGCCTGCATATAATTGTAATGGGGCATCAGTCTACTTTTATTTATTGTTTTTTAAAATAATGCACAGGTGTGGTCAGTTAAACAGCATCCTCCTCCAACCCTTCTGCAACACAAAACCCAGAAAACCCTTTAAAATAATTCGTTACAATTGAACCCCAGCAGCTTTGATGCATTTTCCAACTACCAGCAAAAACAGAGCACAAAAACATTATTAATAGACTGAATGCTGACTGAATGTACTGAGCTAAGTAGCAGTCAGCTGAAGGTTGGTCTGGCTGTTCTTGTTGAGAGCTTTTGAGTAATGAGACCTTTGGAAAAAGATTGGATCTTTTCCTGCAAGGTGCCTGAACCAGACATTGAGGTGTTTTGATAATTGGTCCTTTCATCTCCATCATAGTCTTCTGTGTCCTGTTAGTACACTGTAAGAAATAACATGTTTTTTCCTCCAATGCCTTTAAAAATAGATTTTGCTGCAGTTGGAAAAGTTATTTTGCAGTTTAATTTCCATAGTCAGAGGCTTTTCGTTAGCACGGCTTCCTATGACATTAGTTTATTCTGCGTGTAGTTCAGTTACATTATGGGAAATCGCAGCAGTAAATATCTACTAGGTATACAGGTTTTTGTAATCAGTCCCTGACAACATCTGTCAAAACAATATGGGAAAATCCTGGCTTGCTTTGTCATTACAGACTGGGACTGTTTGTTTATTCAATACAAGAAATAAAGCATATTGAGAGGAGGCCAAAAGAGTCACACTGACTCAGTTGCTGAGACTTCCAGCTTCCAGCTACAGGATATTTTGGTTCCAGCGTTTCACATCAATAATAAACAATCTTTATGGGAACCATTGAATGATAAAAATGAGATCATGAATTGAGAGCTAGGCTATGTATTTTTTGATCTGTTGTATGCTATAGTTTACATTAGGGTCGATCTGGAGACTGGAAAGAGGCAGGTTCTGTATCACAGCATTTCAAATAAATGTTTGCCAGCTACGTGAGATACTATCAATAATTCATCACTGTAGTTCTTCCGAGATGGTCTGTTGATGCAAAGTGTCAGAGCACATGGTAATAATAAGAGCATTTATGTGATTTACAGATCTACAAAATAGCAAATAACTAGAAATTTCTTCAACTGACAGTATGCATAGGCTCTTGAACGTCAGAAACAGTGTGTGTGACAGCTGCAGCATGTATAAATCACGGTCGACTGTTTAAAGTGTTCTCTGGGTATAAGTACATGCACTTATACTGGCATCTTCATAGCCCATTCCAATATCTGATTGACAGATTGTATTTTATGTAATTGTGCGTTTTCTTATGTTTTTATTAACTCTTTAATCCCCTGAGGTGCTCAGTGGTTACAGTAGTATATCTTGGCAAATAGAATTGGTAGAGCTCAAAACACGAATGTTTCCCTGTCGCCTGGGCCTGGGGTTTTTTTAGTGATTTGGGTCTTTGGCAACGTACTGGAAATTGTGTTGTGCAAAGTCGTTTGTAAAATTTTTGCGTTTGCTCTTGTTCAATAAGAAACTTAGAAATGGTGAATCCTATGGTAATTCATTTTTGTGTCTTAACAAAGTTCAGGTGAGAGGCATTCTTTGATTGCAGCTCCATGAGTATGCACCAGTAGCAGCGGGAAGCGCTTCTTCATGTTTCAGCTGAATTCCCGTCTTTGTACCAGCCTTGGTCTTGGAGCTGTTCAGGTCTGTATGGTGCAAAAAGCACTGCCCTAAGAACAAACTGAAGTTGTTTCCTCTTGTCCAAACCTTTCACTTCTGTAGACTGATCTTTTAGCAGCGTATGTTAATCTTGAACTGGCTCAGTATCTTTCAGACCCTGCATACAACCAGCCTATGAATGTGTGATTGTGAACATGAGATTAGAAAATGTATTTAGACTAAAAGGAGTGAGAGCTACTGGCTTTTTTGGTCCTTTTTTTTTCTCTGGCACAGTGTGTAGGTAGAGTTTTATTCGTCTTTCTAGCACCAGTATGGTTGCTGAGTGCTATGGAGGCAGAGGACCTATCCCTTGAACCTGTGTGTTTTAAGGATACTTAGCAGCTTGAAGCATTTTAGAAGAGCAGCGTTTCTACAGTGAAGGAAGTTCCATTCTTCCCAGGGGTATGTCTGCTGGGTGCTATCATTCATACTTGAGCAGGAATGAAGAAAGATAAATGGGAATAAGGGGCAATCTCTGGAATTCAGTTAAGAGGGGGGATGATACATTGGGTTCCCCTTTGTTTTCCTCTCTTCCCCCATATAATCCCATGAAGGCACTTGCATAGTAATAAGGCAAGTGACTGAAAGCTGTAAATACTGGAGAGATTTCTGACAGCGCAGAGGTGTCCAAGACTCTAAAGACAATCTGTGCAAAAGAACTGCCTACTATAACCCTCTTCAGCGGATATTGGTGGCATTGCAACGTCCATACATTTGGCTCAGTATTGATCATAAATTTGATATTTGTATGGGGAAAGTTCAGTAGCTTTATCTCTTTATTACAGCAGGGAATAAAACCGATAAGCAAGAGTTTGAGGGTATTTTCTGCAGGCACAGAACACTTCACTGTGCTGAATGATGTGCAATGGAAGATCACATAGCAGACTTTTTCCTGGAAACCCACCTGAATGTAACTTCATTTTAATCTAGGATAGCTGTGGCTGTGTCTGCCAGTTGATCTCTATCCCACCATTCCCCAGATGGGGGAGGGTTTCTCTTCCTCCCTTCTCTTCACAGTGTCCCGTGATTGCTTGACCGCAGGGTGATTCTACTCGGGGAGGGGGGTGTATCTCTGTGGACAGACAGATTTCGTGTGCGTGAGCAGCAGGGATGATTTCCATCTGGGAGCTGAGCTGAGTCACCCTTCAGCTGTGTGATGGGGCACGGGAGAGGAGTTGGGAGGCCATTCCTGGCCTGGGGAGAGGGACCATGGCTTCTGACTGCTCCTTGTGCAGCACCAGACCTGGCATAATGCGAAACTGTGACATGAGTGACTGCAGATTTGTGAAACCACTGCTGTTCCTCATTGTTTCTGTGGTTTTGTCCTGAAACAAAACTGGTTTTGTATGCCCTCCGCGGTGTGCCATGACTAAAGTGTTTGTCTGCCGTTCCCTGGAGGCCGGGAGATTTGCCGTCTGAGACAGGACTGCACGATAGGGATCAGCCACAAGCAGGGTTCGACTTGCCCCTGTGGTTTTGGGTCTTGTTCGGGAATGCTCTTTGTGGAGTGCTCCTCCTTTGGCGGTGCTCGGTGTGGCGCAGCTGGCGGTACACTTACCCAAATCCTGCGGAAGGTAACGGATTCCCATTGACATCAACAGGCTTTGGATCAGGCTTTTAAAGATGGTGGTGACTATGTGGACAAGGGGCAGTTTCTGAAGGGCTGTGACACAGACGCTAATGAAGCAACCTCTGTATCCCTCATGGAGGGGCCTTGCCCAGCCCTGGCGTCTTGCTACATTTTCTGAAACTCTCTCATTTGCAGCTCAAGTTTATTTGAAAGGAGGGAGATTTCACCTAAGCAAATGTGTAAATATGTGCCTTTAGGAAAGCTGTACTAAATAAATCCCTTATACTGTTGTTCGGTTCAATTTATTGTAGTCTGTTAATATCTTGTCTTTAAATATGTTTTAGATAGGCAAACAATATAGGTTTCTGTTTGGGATTGTAGAGGGGGGAGCGGTAGGGCTGAAGGCAAAATCTGTTAGGCCACTTTGGGATGGGTGGCAAAAAACCACCAAGAACTGCACTTTAATGTTTATTAAAAAGGTGGTGTTCTCAGTGAAGCTGCCTCTAGGAAATGCTGTTATTTCATTTCAGTGCTGTGCTAAGAAGAGTAACAGAATTTCCGAGCTGTTGTCTCAGACTTTATATAGGTTGAAGGTTTGTGTTCTGCTCATGTTTTGATAAATCTTCCTTCCAGGCATAAGGTGTAGAAACTTTTAATTAAAGCTTGAATTCTAGAGCAAGGGGTAAGTGTTGTGGTAAGGCGCAGACACTTGGTCGTTGTGTAATTCCCAGGCAGACAGAAAAGATCGCCGTAAAGTCAGTTCGCAGCTGAGGTGGCCGGTTAGACTGCTTGAGCACTCGTGCGTACGCGGAGGGAAGATAGTCCAGGTGAACATCTGCCTCTGAGAAGTGCCTCTGCTCCTGGCTTGTTCCCAGCACCCGTGTTGTTTTCCTCAAAAATATTTCCACAAGATGCCATCTTGAGGGCAACTATTTTCCTTAGGTATCCATAGAAAATGAATACTACATAGGTGGAAGATGTGGCATTAATAATTTTGAGGTGGCTTCTTGGCATTTTCTGGAGAAGTCAGGCACTGCTACCCAGCCGGGCCAGGAGATACTGACCAGCAGAGGCAGCCACAGGAGAGTCAGCACAGGAGCTGCGCTGTTTCTCCTCTGCTTTGGCATTGCTTAGAATCATGGAATCATTTAGGTTGGAAAAAACCTTTAAGATCATCGAGTCCAATCGTTTAGGGCAACTGGTTTTCTAGTTCGTAGCACCAGACAACACCGCTATTTCCAGTGGAAGCAGGGGCATTCCTGTAAGTACATAAGGCATGACCATACCCTTATTTTGAGTAAGTTAAAGTTGTGCTGGCTTGAGTGGCTCAAGAGACAGTTCTCCCTTGTGAGGCGGGCACAAGTGCCTGGTGTCAGACAGCCCCACTCCAGCACTCTGCCTTGCCTTACCCACAGCCTCGTGCAGCGTGGGGCACCTCATCCTAAGCAGCTGCTTGGATAACGAGCAATTGGGGTTTCAGCTCCTGACCCCAAACGTTTCCAAACAAAACCAGCTCTGTAGGGATGATGTAGTGGAGCCGTGAGCTGAAGTCATTTAATGTCCCCATAAGGTTTGATTCTCCACTCAATTTAGGGACAATGATGCCTGAGTCAGGGCTATAGGAATAGCTAAAATCCAAATTCTTCCTTCTCTTTCTTGAAAACTGAAGATAGTATTTTAATAACTGTACAGAGAGCCTGAATATGTAGACTAATTTGCAAGATGTATATAAAATGTATGTAATCTTCAAGGGACTTGATGGACACTGTCACTTGCTAAGTTTGTCATTCTAGGTGATAAAATCAAATGGCTGCATATGTATTAAAAAAATTGTTATGGCTGCAGGAAAAATATTGGAGCGGTGAGGACATTCTCACTAACTTGGAGATTAGAGAGGCCGTTTTGGCAGGAAGAAAATGTGCTTTGCTTATAGCACCTGTATATACTTGCATGTCTGTGATCTTCTAGTTTTTACAGCCTTTGGTGTCTATTCTCTCCTTGATATATTTGCAAAATTCATATGATGTTCTTCTGGAAGTTCTGCTGGGCGGAGAGGAAATGCAGTGCCTAGTACAAACAGTTCCTTGTGAATGCTGCATTCCTACAGTTATCTGTCATTTAGAAAAAATGCAAGTCAATAGCCTATTTTTAGCACAGTTTCTGACAGTAGTCATTAAATATATTTTTAAAAATCATAACATGTAATATTAAACCAACTCCTGTCATTATATTTACCATTTCTGGTACATAGTCCCCATTAAGTTACAGTGGCATTTACTGTTTATCTTGCCAAATATGTGGTGATTGAATCTTTCTGAGGAGAGGGGGGGAGAGGAAAGAAGATACCAAGCTTGCTTGCATTCAGTTTCTCTATATTTAAATAACATTGGTTCAGCTTAGTCCTCGTTGTAAATTTCTGTTGTGCAATGCATCTAATTCAATGCCAATCTGTTCAGAGTGTGGTGGCCAGGATTCTGAGTTTGGTGGAAATTTTCAGGTATCTCAGATAGCAGATGGAAACCACAGTTAGTGAACAGCCCTATTGGATCCAGCAAAGATGCTGAGATTTAATTCAGGGGGTTCCTAGTGCTGCAGGCGGAGGAAAAAAAAAGGTGAACTGTAAAGTTAATTAGGAGGAAGTGTCATCTTATCATTTGCCCAGAACTGCTAAATAATCAGAGCAAACTTCTCATGAACAAGACAAAGTTGAAAAATTACCTTAGGCATTTTAAGCATTCATAAACTGGCTTTTTCAGGGTGGAACGGTCCTGCCAGGTGAATAGGCTATAATTAAGTTATTACTCTGTGATGTTTTATAAATACTGTTTTTCATTGTTATCATTTTATGTAAATCTTCTGAAATGCGTAAACCTTAAAAATAAAAGCCTAGTTCTAGGGCTTTGTCTACGTGGAGAAGTTACTGCAAAATTAGCAGTAAATCACTACAAAATAACTATTCTACACCAATTCTCTGTGCAGATATTTCTAACGCCCTCTATGTGGTAAGACCGCACAGAGTGACAACTGTGCTATCCCATCTTATTTTGCAGCAAAACTTTCATGGAGACGAGCCCAAAGACTGTCTAGCTCTATAAAATTACTCTAATTTGAAACCACACGAAGGTGTAATGCTGACCCTCCAATGGGAAGAGAAAAGACTTTTATAGTAGACATTTTTTGAATACAGTGGAATACCTAAGTTTCCTATAGAATTAGAATGACTATCCTTACTTATGTTGATATTGGTTTAGGTAATTATAGTTAGATTGAATCATGAAAGCACGCATCAGCATTACAGTTCTGGCCGAAAACCTGATATTTTGAAATCCTTTGAGTGGCAGAAAGTCCTAGGTATTAATTGGGCCTCATTACAGAAACCAGAAGAGATCTTGATATGTCCTAAGGCTGTATAACAATAATTCCCATCTGTTTAAAGACATGTGCCAAGGTTAGAGCACTGCAGAAATTATTCATGTCCAAGTTTCTGGGATGTTTGGAAGAGCTCTGAAGGGAAGCTGTTGGTATTGTGGACAATGAGCAGAATGGGCCTTATTTAAAATTCTTAGACAGGGACCATTTACCTGGGACATTATATAAACAATACTAACTGATAATGCCAACTCATACAGAGTAAGATACGCTTCTGCATGCTGAGAGCTGCTGTATCTGTAATGTTGGAGGGGTAAGGATGCAGCGACAGGGCAGGGGAGACATCAGAGCAGCTGTTCCAGGTGTCTGCAGTGGCGAACCTCTCGGCCAACACGCAAGACTTGATCCAAGTAGTTCAGCAAAGCAACCTAAAACATAAAGTAGAGCAAGAATATCTGGGTTAAAACTGTAAAGGCTTCATGTTTTCAGCATATACCAAATATATTAAGCAACTGGTTCTGCCTAGTGACAGCTAATCCCTTTCATTAATACGTATGTCCATGAATGTATGAAAGCGAAGTGCATGGCACTCAGCCTTTGAAAGCAGGTTGGAATTGCTCATCTGAATGGCTAAGATTGTGTTTGAAATCAATGGAACACGGAGCAGGCGCTAGCAGTGCTGGTCAGTATGCACTTAAGTTTCTTGATCTTTAGCAGGTATAGTAAGACAGTTAACTGGCCTGAGCCCTAGCCCTTCATTTGATCAAAAAGCAGGGGTGAGTCTTGCTTCATATTACCACAGGCCGTTTCAAATTTGGTGCTCAACTTCAGAGCTGCTTTTATTTTTTCAGCTAAAAATGGTGTTTTAGGATGCATCAAATGAGCTCACACTGTGACTAGGAAAGCCTTTTCAGTTGTGACTTACACTGTGAAGATAAAGCATTTTCCTGCTTTCTCTTTCTGAATAAGCTACTTTGGTTCTGGAAAGCAACTTGGCCCGGGAAGCGTGGCAGTGCCATGCAGAGATAACTGAGCTGGCTCTGAACCTGCTCGCCGGGCTGGGGCAGGACTGTAAGCGCGCTCGCATGGGGCTCAGCTGAGGGTAGTTCCTGCGTTCCGCTCCACGCCAGGGACCTAAGGTGGGAAGTTGCTTCCCAGAACAAAAGTAGCTTATTCAAAACTACTCCAAACATCTCTGGAAGTTATTGTGCTGCACTGTGTGAGTGTCACCTAGCACCAGTCTTCTGCACTTCTGCACACTTTCCTTAGTCACATATGTTGGCACAAAAGGAACGGAAAATGCAGCTACATTGACCTGCTAGTATGCTACACGACTTTATCATGTTTCATTCCAGACAAATAAAAATTTATCACAGATCTACTAATGTCTCTTAGTCACATTTGTGTTTATACTAACATCACTGAGCAAAATTTGGATCATGGGATTAAAGTAAACAGTGAATAACATATATGCAGGGACCTGTTGAAGGATTTGAGAAAGGTTCTGTGTAAAATATGAGCCCAAAAGTTGGACAGTTATTTTATTTAGATCTAATTCACATGGAAGTCAGCATCATCTGATTGCATTTCTCTGTTGTGCTTGTTTCTTTTAACCATGGATTCACATTAAAACAGCTCTTTGACATCAAAATTATTCAGTCATTTTATTTTAATGTGTGGCATTAAGTAAGCTGGGTGGCAAATTGTCCTCTCAAACAGATTGACTTGTTTTACCTGTGGGGAAGGAACAGCTGAACAGCTAAGAGGAAAATCTGCCAGTTCAGAAAATTTATTGTAACTTACACAGCAGAGTCGGAATTGTTTGCTTTTGAATGCAAGTTTGCTTTTGATGCTTTTAATGTAGCTGAAGTCTTTATCATACCATTTGAAATTATCTGCAGGGGTTGAGGCTATCACTGAAACTTGCAAAAGTAATTGATACTTATTCGGTGTTGTTCACTGTGTTTATATGATTACAAGATGAGTTTTTCCTCTCTTTATAGCATGCAATAAAATCTTCAGTACTGTAGTAGAGAAGGCAGTGTGATAAACCAGAACTGCCTTTGTTTGATATACCTGCCCTTTTCTATCCAGACAAACAGAATGGAGGGGGTTTTTCTTGCAGGAAGACTAAGCCTTTCTCCTCACAAAAATAATTTCAGGCTGTTTCATCATCCTTTTTGCAAAGATACGCTTTGGTCTCCTTCCCTGGAAAGCGTCTAGCTAGCTGTTACGAGTTGTTATATTTTGTAGATTTAAAGTAATCATAGCATATTGTTGAAAACCTAGTGTGTGTACAGTTTATTACTGCTCTCTACAATAACCCAGGATTTTTCAGAAGGAGAGCAGAGAGAGGCCTGAGGACTTGCATTGAGGTACTTTCGGGTAAGACTTCACGGTATTGTCCAGGGCTTTGCTGAAACTATTGGGATCAGTAATTCCTAGACTTTAATTGGTTGGTGGCTCCACTTGGGCTTTAAGCAAGCAGCTTACCCCCTGAGTATTTCACCTGTGACAGGGATCAACTTTCTGTGGATCTTAGGGGTGTTAAGAGACCACAATACTGGTAATACGTTTCAGATAGACTCTTGTTGATAACAGTCACTCAGTAAAATGGGATGCTTTTATCAACTTATATTGTATGCCACAATATGGAATTATATTGTATTAAAATGAGGCATGTTGTTGCAGCTCTCATTTACTAAGTCATAAACTGGTAGTGGTTCCTCCCTGTCCTGCTTTGAAGATGGAATTGAAAGACCCAAAGAGAACTTTAAATGATACTGATATATCTCAAACAGTTTTAGGATTGTTGTTTTCTTAGAGCCTTTGGGAAAGGATGGTGCTGCGTGCCTATTTTGGTCACTGTTTGGCGATGCGTGACTTGGTGTGGTTGTGACCCGTGGTGACACTGATGTATTGTTTTCACAGGCGTCGTTTGGCCAGTGACCAGAGCTACTTGTGGGTACTGATTAACTGTGTGTGCGTGCGCCTTGGCAAATAGAGTGGATGGTAGGACTGATCAGGTTGTTACTAGGCCCTCATCAAGGGATCGATGAAACACATGAAGGTAGATAGAGGGGAAGGTTTGTTCCCTCCTCAAATCTCTCTGTGGCAGGAACAGAAATTGGCCTGTTCATGCAGTTTCCCTGTTCTGGGGAAGACAGAAATGACAGTACTTGCACCTCACAGGAAGAGCAAGCACAAGAAGAACATAGAGTAAAAGCCTGGCAAGGGAGAATGTAGCCTGCCTCAGTCAGTTTATTACGTATTTTTCAATCAGCAATACATGGGGAAAAAGGAGGAAGGATGTCTATCGCTGAGGGACACAGATTATCATTTGGATTGGAAGGGTGGAGATGGGTTTTCAAATGGCTGAGAGGTAGATGGCAGCTTTTGATCTTCATGGTATCCCTGTGAAAATTCCTTTTTAATATTGTGTTATCACATTCAGTGTTACGAGTGCCGTGTGCTCATTTGTTCGAGGGAACTACTTGGAACTTCTTGTTATATTGTGGATTTGCATAATATGTTTAAAGGCAATTTAAATAAAATTTAATTCCAATTTATGTAATCTTCTCTGAAGAATTTTTTCTCATAATGATTTGATGTGCTGCAGCCTCTGTGCCGCACAGCGTAAGGCTAAAGCTTCCAGCCAGATTCTTATCTCCATCTGGTACGTGCACATGGGAGGACAGTTTATAAAGCCATCTGAAATAAATAAATTGTATTCCTTATTTGCTCTGTTTGATCTGATTACCACCACCTGTAACAAAGCAGAAGCTATGAAATCCTATGCCCGAGGGGTAAAGAAAGCTATTCTAGTGCTTGCTCTCACTTTGGGAGGATGACCCTTCCTTTGGTGCATAAAGGTGGCAGGACAGAGCAGGACAAGGTTAAGCATCCAGTCAAGAACACAGGGCTGGATAGCTGGCAGTCTCCGGGCAAGAATCTCTGCTCTGACATGTACAAAAATGTAACTGATTACTCCAACCCAACGGCCAGTTCATTGATTAAAAGGGCAAATGGGCTTTCATCCAGGAGTGCAGCAGAAAACAAACAGCCAGGCTAAAAAACAAGACTATTTAACCATCTGAAAGCGCATGGAGCCATCACAGCTGCTGCAGAACCTGTCACGACTTGGCTGCCAAGAAGCCAGATGCTTGCATCAGAGGAATGTGTGTTTCACAAGCCAATACCTCTGCTTTCTGACACACAGCGACATGTCCGAAAAGGCAGGAGGAGAGCGCAAATTAGTCAGCCTTCCCATTAGGGGCCAACCTTGCTGGAACACTGACACCTGTATAAATACATGTTTTCATCAGAAATAGATTATGGAAATAAACTTCTCCTCTTAATAGAGACCACTTTCAATAACCAGTGGGGGACCACTGTCCATATGTGAAGTTAAACACTGCATAACTGATTTAATGATTGGATCTATTGGAATCTAAATTTGCGGAGGCTTATCCGTGTGATTAAGGATATACAAAAGCCCTTGAACGCACATTGGTTTTGGGCCTGCTCCAGAATCCAGTAATGCCATTGATTTCAGTTAACTCTGGATAAGGTCACTGGTGGCTGAATCAATTGCCTGATTCCAGAAACAACAGGAAAGGCAAAGACGGAATAGTGGCTTAACCCATGGAATTAATGAGAGCGAGTCCTATGTACTTATATTTAGTAATCACATTTGTAATGTTTCTGAGTTCTCTTGTAAGTCAAAAATCCAGCTTCTGCCTACCTCTTCCAGTTTCAAGTGGCAACACTCAAAACAGACTTCGTATGATTTGCTTAACATCGCATTTTACAATGAGGAAATTTATAGTGAAAGCCAATGTCCTTTAAAGACATCCCATCAATTTTCTCCAAAGAATGCTTTTCATATAATTCTACTGAAGCAAAAATTATGGAACTGAAAAAGATTTAGAAATTGATTGCAAATCACTGCTATAGCTGGAAAAATCATATATACTCATTTTAGTTCTCAGCTCACCTGAAAAAGTTAGATAAAACATTTCATTTCAGCCATTCTTTTTCTTATGTGCCACAATAGGGCATCAAGCCTTCATCCTGACACTTAAGGACAGGATGGGAGCTAGAGTAAATGTTGCTGTATAAATGTCCTCTTCCAGGAGGTAGAATCTCCTCTTTTCAGCTGCTGGAGTGGCAGGTACCGGGGAGCACGCGGGTCATTACAGAAAGCTGTGCAGGAGCTCTTGGAGGGGGAGTGTAGCAGTGCCAGACATCGGGAAAAGGACAAACCAGATTGATAATATCCCATGACCCCGTATGGAGCGGAATGGCCGATTGGAAGGCAGTTATTATTGTTATATGTTGTTTGCTGCTTTCTCTAAAGCTTAAATTCAGAAATGTGACAGAGGAGAGAGCTATTGTTTGTTCCAGCACTGAAACCTGCCTTTGCTAAAGACCTTTCCCCTATTCTTGACATGCAGGGGAGGTAAAAAGCTTTGAAAAATCACCTAGTAAGGTTAAAAACCAAACTATCTTCGTGATCAAAAGCGTACCAGCCTGATCAAACCACTTCAACTGAGAGTGAGTATCTGAGGAGATTCATACACCGCCCCCACATGCTTCCTTTTATTCTCTGCACATATTTTTACTTGGTTCAGTTGTTTATCCTCTCTGCCAGCTACCCCAGGCTCAGAAAAGTGTGTACTCTGCTAACTTGTGATGATCCCACATGCTTGTAGGTGTTTGTTTTTTGAGATTGACTTAGCTGTGTTGGTAAAAGTGAGAATAATAGTAATTTTCAAAGAGCATTTTGCTCTTCAGTACCCTGGTGTCATTCAGGAGAAATGTCTGTGATATTTTAGGAACCAGCTCCAGACTCCTAACCATATGCAACTCCAAGGAGGGCAAATTCTGCAGCCTCCGATTTATTTTACTGTTTTTTAAACTTGCCCTCTAGTGATCTGAGTATTTATTGTGGGATGAAAATATAACAGTTTAGGATTCGATTCTATTCTATTCTATTCTATTCTATTCTATTCTATTCTATTCTATTCTATTCCAATCTGTTGGGATTTTAATGTCCTGCAATTTAGTCCTAGACTAAACTGCTCTTCAGTCTGTCAGCTTGTCTGTCCTAGCCCCAGGAGCAGTATCAGAGGGTAGAACAAGGCTTTTAAGTGGCCCGCAGGCTCACCATCTGCAGCTGTACTGAACCACACACAGCTGGTGGCACAGTTAGACATCCTCAGGGGAAATGCTCTTAGCTCTTACCACCTCCCTTTTAACCTGCCACGTTGTGAGGCGGGTCACCTCATGCCACAGCTTTATGGGTCTGTAATGAGAGAGTGGAGCTGGAGGGACCTGGGTCCAAGCCATTTTCTGCTCTTGTGCTGGTACGAAGTGAACGTGCACATCAGGCACGTGTGACTGAAGGGACTTCTGCAGTGCTTCAGGGAACAGGTTGTGGAGTTCAGGTGGCTTGATCCCATCCACTTCTTGTGTTTTCTGAGAAGATCAGACCTTGTTTTGGCTTCTTCAACGAGGAGGAACTTTCTAAGTTAATAATAAAGAAAAATCAAATGTGGACAGTGAATCTGAAGACAGTATGGATTTTGTGTTAGTGTGAGACACGGGGTCTTTAACAGATCCTATACTGCAATAGGTTAATTGATAAGCTTTCCTAATATCTGTGTGTACTGAGATCAGTTCATTATATCTCATCTTGCCTGTTTGCCCATTGAAAAGGAGGCAGTATGAAGTCGAATGATTTCCTCAGATGCATGACTCAGTTCAGCCTATTGCAGATCAGGCCAGGAGCAACCACTGCAGCTCATGACTTCAACTCCTTTATCTTTTCACTCAACCCGTAACTAGTCAACGACTGAATCCTGTCCTGAATTTTGTCCTAACTAAAGCTGTGGCATTCCTGCTAAAAATAAGCTGTATCTGCTCAGCCAGTAGCTATATCTTACAATGACTTAGAATAGAAATTAGATGGATAAATGCACTGACAGGGTGAGCTAATGGCCACTCCCTTAATAAGGGCCGTAATTTGAAGAATGCAGAATCTGTTTGTGCACCCGCATGGGAATTCTCCTCTTGGGAAGAATAGCTTGCTAGTTAAACCCACAAATCTCAATACTTGTTTCTTTGCACATTTATTTTTACAAAATCCACCAGTTCTGGAAATGATTGAGGTAGAACTTGCTTAGATGGAAGTCTCTGAAAAGTTGCTTTCAGGCAATTGAAGTCACTGGCTCTGTTGTCCTGCCTGACCAGGGAGGTGTGAGCAGTGTGTCCGCTGTCCTGGTCCCTCTCGCCTGGGTGTGCTTGGCCTGGAAATGCATTAACATTCTCTTGAAAGTTCTGTAAGTGCTAAATTTTGCTAAATAATACAAATTCTTCCTGGGAAGAGTCTGCAGTTTTCCTTAAGGCTTGTCCTTTTCCATTTCATTAAACATTTGGCTTTTTCAATTAAATCAGTGGTTTGCTTGTTTGACGAATCTATACACTCTTCCTTTCTTCTCCATGTGTGTGTCTGCATTAGTGCCCCTGGACAAGCCAGTTTTGTTATCAGGAGAGCTATAGTGTAACCTGTGTTTTGCAATTTTATACATACTTCTAACAGCAGGTGAAAAAATGAATCTTATGCTCGGTCTGAGAAATCACACTGTAAATCAGCATCAAGTTTAAATAAAATCTAACTCTTTGCTGATCTTGTGGATGGACTTGTTCCTGCTGGAATGAGCTGAAGCTTTATGGAGTTGTATATGCAAGCACATGGCCTCCTTCATGTTTGCTTAAATAGAAGAGCTGCACTACGGCGCTTGAGAAGCTGGGACTAAAGCTTTATGTTTTGAAATTCATGTTACTGAATAGTATATGTTAGTACTTATTACTCCCGTAGCCCGCTTCATCTTCAAAGTAGTTTGAAGACTTCCTGGATCAAACTAGCAAGCTCTTAATGAGCAAGATATAAAACCTTGCTGACTGTAATGGAAGAGGAACACAAGCCTGCATGTTTGAGTCAGGGCGGTAAATATAACTCATAGTTACACAGTGTGGTGTTTCTTGTGTGCTACAGGCTGATTAGCCACAGGAATAAATGTAGGGGGATTTATAACAGATCTCCTCGAAAGCACAAACTTATGTTTTAGAGGCAGCAAGTGGCAGAGCTGGGGATTGCCCATGTGAGCGGTTCCAGCGAGCTCAGCGGCACTATGTCAGCAGGGTATTGCTGCCACTCAGGGCAAGCGCCAAGAAAATTAGGCACTCTGTCATTAAGGTCACACAAGTTTTTTTAATGGCACTCCTGCAGGCAAAAGCAAGACCTTCAGCCACTGCTGCCTGCTGTTGTTCAGTTGTGTCATTACATCTAGCTTGATGTACATCACCTGAGGGTCTGACCCAAGATTGATTTACTCTCTGTAAATACAGGCAGAATTTGGGTTGATGCTCTTACATGTAGCAATTAAAAATGTAGTAAAAACTTGGCTTCAGCTCCTCACTAAGCTCAGGTTTCGGTTGTTTCGTTGTTTGTGGAACGTGCAGTCTAGGGTGTTCGGATGCGAGTGGCCAGGTGTTTCCCAATATTGAAGCTCTTCGTGTGGAAGCGTGCACAGATAACAGAGCTGGGTCTGTCACAACCCTTGGTGGTGCCCTTCCAGCATTTGAAGTTCTGACTTGAAAGGACAGACTTCTGAGAAATCAAGGCACAGAGTCCCAGCCCCTCTCTTTCAGCAGGAACTCTCAATGACAGAGGAGAGATTCAGATTAGTAGCTGAACTCGAGTTCTCAAGACACTACCCTGTGCCTCGCTGGGAACCGAGTGTGTTTTCAGCTCCAAAGCGCTGCTTAGTCTTGGACCTCTGCCTCTGAGAAGGAAAGGTCAGTATTAATGCTTTTAGCACCCACCTAGTGAATAATTATGTTTGATGCTGTTTCTTGCTTTCTTGTATTTTCATTTTTGGAAAGTGAGAGAGTTTTCTTCAAAACACATTGTAACTGAAGTTTGTAATTCTGTAACTTTTAAAATTAGGAATGAGTTGAAACTTTCATTTCAACTTACTGAAGTCTTCTGCTCTGTTCTTTAAAGTCCGTGCAGATTTGCACTTCTAGTTACATATTTTGAAATAAACAAAAGAATTAGGAGAATGCAGGGGTAAATTCTGAAAAGGCACCGCTGGCAGTTTAAATTTTTCTTTTTCTCCCTGCGCTCTTTCTATGTTGGAGCTGTTTAAGTTGTTCTTATTTTTCTGCTTTCCCTGCAAACACTGTTTATTCATTCTAAGAAAACATCAGCTGGGTAAACAGAAGTATTTATATGTGTAGCACTGCAACTCCTACTAAGATGCAAATTGTGCTGCAGGGAAGATAGTTTGTGCTTTTCTTTCCTCTTCGCTTTTCTTTTTTGACAGTCGGTTAATAAAGACTCAACAATAAGCAGCTGCCTGTGATGTCATTTGGGACTTTGTCCACAGAGCTTGTATTTACAAGTACTGAGCAACTACATAGCAGCAGCAAACCCAACTATCAGCAAACTTCATGTCTGCTCTTACTGGAGGACTTGAGGAGTGCTGTGGATGGTGTAAAAAGCTAACTCTGTTCTTCTGACCACAGACTTTTAAAGCTTGGTAAATAAACACTGGATAAACTCAAGAGAATTTCTGGACTGCAAAGACTTCTTACGGTTCTGAGTTCTCCAGGGCTGGCATGTTTTGACTGAACTGCTGCAAGTAAGACTTTTGCTGTTTTGGTGTTTTTATCATCTCTGTAAAGCTTATTTTCTCTAGAAGTGTGTCAGCACAGCTACTTGTAGTTTTGCTTTAATTAAAAGAGCGGCAAGTATGTAGTTGTTAGGAGTAATTACAGCCATGCATCTGAGCGTGGTTCAGCAACAGATTAAAGGACAAATGAAAACTTGATTCTGGCTTTTGTTTGCATGAGATTACACAGAAGTGGCTCTCTCTTAATTTAAGTGATGAAGCTTGAAGATTCTTAAACTCTCATGAGTACTGTCATTAACTGAACAAAACCTACTCTCTCTTAACATTCTTTTATAATTTCATGGTATTTATTTGAATATTCAAAATTAATTCGAATTTTTATTATAACTTCCTTATAGTTTTTAGTACAGTGTTCTTTCAAAAAACGCTTTGCTCCTTGTGCAGGCATTGATTTAAAACAAAACTTGACTATTTTTACTTTTAGCCCCTGTTCAGGTTCTGGAGGTGTGTAAGTTTAAAAGAAAGAATCATACAGTGCTTTGAAATCTGAAGCCATTTGGATAAAATGAGTTGTCAATTATGTGAGAAACAGTTATTTTTTGCTTTGTTTTGAGTGTTTATGTTAGAAATCCAACAAGTCCTGAGACATCAGAGCATAAACATTAGTACACTGGTAACTGCTGTGAAAAAACCGTTTCTATACTGCCTGCTGTTTGTGGGACAGACCTATGTTTCTGACCACCAATTAACTCATTTTCAAGACAACTAGCTGTGATTGGCATGGAATTATTCCCATTTTACAGAGGGGGAAACTGGCCCATAGATGTGATTTATTAAAACTTAGTTTACCCACTTCAAAAGCTGGTAACAAACCCCAGGTCTACTGCTTCTCATTTCAATCCTTCACCAGAAGCCCGTTCTAAATTACTGCAATTTCAGTTGTAGTGGCTTTTCCAGGGAGTAACCTGATCACAGTCCTGTGTATGAGGAACTCTTTTATTACTGTTTACCTCTACTTAATAATCTGTCTTTGTGGAGACAAAGCACATTTCTGAAGAATGTAATCAGGAAACTATGATTGGCAAGTATATGAGGGTAAATCAGTACAAAGCAATCAAATAGGAATTGGAGAATTCCTTGTGAATTATTAGCGCTATTGATTTTGGTTTGCTTTTCTTGCTACTGACTTTGCTTACAAGGCCTCTCAGCAACAGATTTTTGGGGGCTTCCTATTAAGGTTTGGGTGGCTACAACTTCAGATGCCCCTCTCAAGTGACCCCGTTTCTACAGCAGATCAAAACCTGTCTGTCTCTTCTTTTGATGTTATAATGTGGCTTGGCATGTCAAGATATTGTGCAATTTAGGAGCCATTGTTCTGTCTTTGGAATTGAAGCATATTCTCCTGCGGGGGGGTGGGGGTGGGGTGTGGGGGGGAAGCCCTAAATTTAGCTCCCCATTGATGCCATGCGANATGGAGTTTTATTCTTTAGGTTCTTTAGGTTCCTTCTTCAGAAATAGTATTAAAAAAAAAGTTTATGTGTTCTTTAAAAGATGGTTGTTTTGTAGCTCGGAAGCTTCCACTGAATGCAAGAGTGAAGAACAGAGAATCGTGATAGAGCCTTTCGTGGGGAGAAGGACTTTTGTTCTGGCCAGGTGGTTTGATCCCTACCATGCTGACTCCTGTGGGCCAGTCTTTCCTTTTCTTTGTCACCTTGTGAGCAATGATGGTGATCTACTGCTGTGAACTGATAAGGGCATTTACACTTGCAAAGCATTCAGGTAGCATGTTGGCAAATGCCTACAAAATCCTCAAAATACTTAGAACAAAGCGAGATTAAAAAAATGCTCAGGTCTCACTTGAATTGAAGTGCAAGTCCTGATCTTACAAGTGTGAATTTTACTGCTTTTTAAGAAAACTTCATGGACTTCTCTGCTGTGGTTCTTGTGCATGAGTTGTGTGTAACTGTTTAGAGACTTAGATTTAAAGAAGTAGAAATTCTTCCCCAGTGAATGTGAAGTGGTAGGGTATAATTTCACTTCAGACAAGAGCAAATCTTCAGCTAATTACCTTAAGAGGAGAAGCAGACTCTCGGAACCTGGTGAGCCCGGGGGCATTTGATTTTCATTTTTCTCTCTTACATTTCCCTTTTCACATTTAAATTTTCTTTCTTATATTCCAGGGTAGCAAATTAGGATCTAGGGCAAACTCACTTTTCAGCAGAGGGATCCCCTGGCTGAATTTTCCCTGGGTCTGAGAAATCTGCCCAAGGATACCGCATATAATCTGATAACATTCTGGGGTGGCATTAAAGGGGACAATTGCCAGCAGAATGTCAATTCTTTGGGCTTTCTCACCATCTGAAAAGAAACAGAATAAGTGCAGACTCCAGCCTGTCGTCCTCTGACAAGTGGGACTGAGTTGGGGATAAAAGCCCCAGAACAAAGGTGCCAAAGGGAAGCCCCGGTGGCTGCGGAGCTCAGCGCAGTGCAGCCAGGGCCAAATGCGGTGTGATGCTCCGCTGCGGTCCTGCACGTGTTCAGCTCCTGGCAGGATAGGAGTCATGCTTAAGAAAAATCCATGCCAAAGCTGCCAGAATACCTTTGGAAGTTATAGCATCTAATATGCAGTTTTATTACTAAAACAGGATAAATGTACAATGTAAATAGAACACGAACCATTAACACTTGTAATACTCTGTTCTGTGCTGTCTAATGATACCGTTCATGTAGCATGCAGAAACCTGAATTACATTAGGTATTCCCTGATGGTTGCATAAATTAGTCATGATGTTTTGGGAATGAAAAGTTAGATAGCTACTGTGTGAAAAACACTTGGAAATCTTTTATGATTCCATTGGCTGGCATTCAGGTGAATCACATAAACCAGGTTTGTACAGCAGCAGTGGCTTCTGGAAACTGGCAGGAACATTGCCTATGGGCTATGAACGATGCAGACCCTGAAAAGCAGGTCGGATTATAAAGCAGGGGATAAAAATTATGTTGCAGAAAAATGGTCTATTAGTATTGACACGCAGCAAGAACAAATGCTACTGTTAAACTGCATGTTTGATAAGCTTTCCACAGGACAACACTATTTGTTTTCCAGGACAAACTAGCCTTGGCTAGTGTGTGCACACAATAGGTCTGTGCAGAATCAAATGCATGTTACTAATTATTTTCTTTGACAGCGCTAATTGATTATTATAATTCATCATTATCTAAAATGTTAAATTCAACAGTTTACCGTATTCCTTTGTTTCTTTGTTGCTCAGACATAATACAAATAGGAAGAGTTAATTACTGCATGCAACAACAGAGGGGAATTTCATTGTCTGCTTCACTTTGATTGAAGCTGTGTTGAATCACCACTGTGGATTTTCAGTAATGGTAGAGAAAAGAAGGAAGCAGGAATTCTTTCAGAGTGAAGTTGCCTTTTTGGTGGTGGTTAGCATTTGTATTTTGCATAGTATTCTTATTGCAGCTGGACTATCGCCTGCTTACTTCGCCTATACTTAGTGTTACCTAATTGTGCACACTGAAATCACATGTGTGCACTGATCCAGTTGGGAAGCAGTGGCACTCCTCGAGGAACACAGCACAACTGGACATGAGTAAAAGGATTGCATTTGCTTCTAAAATGACTTACTCCACTAGATATGAGCACTTGGCTTTTTTCTTCGGTTCTCTGGTGATGGCCAGAGCTGCATCTGCTGGGTAAAAGTAGTGCTCTCGGCAGGGGAATTCTAGAAAGATTTAGCGATGACTTAATTTATGCAAATTCCTAAAGCTCCAATCTGCGCTGCAGTCTTCTAAGATTTGATGTAACTTTGCTGTAAAATGTAGGATGTTTTCAGGTGCCCTGAAATGATCTGACAAAATGGTTCATAATGATAAGATTTTGGGGGGTTATTTTGCCAGTAGAGGGCCGTGTTAAACTGGATAAAATAGCTCCCTCTTGGTCTCACATTTTCAGTGAGTAACAGCTTAAAGCATATGGTTGTTTTCAAGGGCAAAATGAGTAAATAATTGGATTTTTTAGAAGCTGCTGAATGATTAATTATTTAAAATCAGAATCACATCACTTTTACAGTACAACACAGTTCTGTGTCAGTCTAATTAGACCGAATTCTGGTCTTTAAAATACATCATACCTACCAGTTTATTCTAAACTGTTCAAGGTTGATAGATACAGCCCTAATAAGTCATTAAGCTGACGTGATACACAGCAGCAGCATGTGCTTTTGCTATAATGACACAAATGAGAAAAGAATTGTTTTTCAGAGGTACAATCACGTTTGTTTTTGATGTGGCCTCTAAACTAGCAGTCATTATTCAGGCTGTAGTGCTGCAGGAGTTGACCTTTGGCAAAATATTTTGTTATCCTCAATCTTTTATACAGGCCTTTTGTGAACTCTGCACAGCTCTCATTTTGTTGATTGCATTTAAAGTCATTTATTGCACAGTGTTTGCCCTTCTAGCAGATGTTAAAGGATTCCCTGCCTCCCCCCTTAAAGGCTACTCCTCCACAGCATCTAATTATAACCTACACAAAAGATTAACAGATGTTATAATTGTCTTTACTCATTGATTAAATAGTTTCTGCATGATTTGCTCTCCCTTCCCCTCATTGCTGATTTGTGAGGTCTTTCTGGATGAGTCTTATGCATCTGCAATTTGTTAACGGTGGCTGTCTTTAGCATTTAACTTTTTGGTTTTGTGGTTCAGTTTGAGCAGGTTATAGATGTTCTTCTGGATGTGACAGAAATGTGTGAAAAATAGGTGTGTGAATACTTGCTTTGATTCCCCACATTCCTGTTTTTCCTCTTCCTTTTAAGCATTCTGTCTGAAATGTATGTGAAAAGCAGTCTAACTGTAATGCTTATAAATTGGAGACTGGAGGAGTAAATGCTGAAATTTGCTTAGCAGTACTTTTGTCTCTATATTTCAGTTGCCAATTGCAGAGGAAATTAGCGGCTGAGGAAACCAGTTTAAGAAGAAAATTCCTAGTAGGAGAAAATTTCTAGTAAGACTTTCCTAGTAGGTCCCTAGTAGGACCATGAGAAAACTTTGGGTTTGCTTGGGGGGTTTTTTTGTGGTTCTTTTTTCTTTTCACCTTCTCACAAAATTAAGATTACTCAATTCTTGAGCTAACTAATCTCTTCTCTGTTGTGTTCCCACATCGAGATGAGGGCTCTTTTCTTGGGTGGATTCATAGTTCTTCTCCTACAGCACAACAGTGTCAAGCTTACCAACTGTTGTTTTATGTTCTGATAAATCTTTTAACATCTTGAACTAGGTCAGACCAAACAATGTTTCTTTTCAGAGAGGTGAAGCATCTTGCACATGTATTTCACCACTGGGGGTTTTCTTGTACTTAAATGTTGTTTGGATTCCATATAACGTTTTCCTTCCTTCTTTCATTGACACAGATGTCAATCATTGGCAAGTCCACAAAGATTTCCATGATAGTCTCTGAACGTCCCACAGACGTTGTTCCACGGAGCTGCATCTGCCACAGGTCCTCAGGCTGAAGTGCTCTGCCTTGCTTACTTCAGAACTAGTATAAGAAAGCAAAGGCAATGGAGAGCATTTTCTCACACGTTCTCTGTCAAAACCTCGGAAGGGGTTAAAGAAGAGAAGCAGATTAAAGGCTTGAGGCTTGCATTATGAGCCTGGTTATTCAAAACCCATAAAATATTTTGCTGTTCCCCCTGCTCATCCCCCAAATCCTACTCAAACATAAAACTGTTGCCTCGATTCCTGGTCAGATGAACCCCCTCCTGTTGAGGCTGGGCATACCTTCTCCTGTCAAAACCCTTTTTGTATTTTTGGCTACAAAAAAATACTTGAATTCTGTGTGGATGTCTGGGAATATTGGCTCAATTAATGCAGATTCCTGGATTTGTGGGACATCCTGTGTGATTCTGCTTTGTTGATACTGTGTGGAAATATATTTTCTTTACAGTGAACACCATACGTAGTGCTGGCTGGGAGATTTTGAAACATAACCTACAGCTCCAGGTTTTTATCGGTTTTTAAAGTTGATCTTTTATTTCTAATTCATGAATTTTATTAGCCTGAATAATAATCTTTGCAGTTCACAAAAGCATTTGTCCGGGGATTGAAAACTGCTCTAGAAACAGAGGTACTTTGTTTGTGGGATTAACAAAGAGCACTGTATCTTCCTTGTTTTTAAATGACATCTCAGTGCTCCTGAATACGTTCTATTTATGAGCTGGGGGGAGCAGTTTACAGATTCATAATAAGAAAATTCCAGGGTGCCAACTGTGCTTGCGAAGTGTATTTTAATTATATAGACACCTGTCCACTACCAACTTGTAATATTTCATAGAGGTCACTGAACAGCCAGCTGATGGAAATGACTTTTATTCAATACCAAGCTGGTCTGGGTTTCAAACACTGATCCAGAGGTGAAAGGCTAAAATCCCAGTTACCAATAATCAGATCTATCCAATCCCCGTGTCATGCTGGTGGGAAAAGGCCTAGGTGCTCTTTGCAGTTTCACATGAGAAACATTTAGGAATTACTAAAAGTTCAGCTAAATCATTAGGGATTTTTAACATCCACTAGTAGCTGCTACTGAAGGAAAGTATTAAAGTGAAACCTGGTCTAACATTTTAATAAACAGCTCTCTGTTATGTCACTGGCTGTTAGCCCTAACGTTTGAGACTAAGATCTTCATCTTTATTTTGACGTTGCACGAGTAAATGAAAGACAGCACCAAATGAACTGAAAAGAAGAGACAACAGTAGCACAATCTACAAAGGCTTGAGCTGGCCATTTTCCTTGTCTCTCTGCTTGAGAATCTGTAGACTTATCTTGTATTTAATTATGTGCCTTTCCTAAAACTAATAACTTCCTTCCCTTAAGCTGCAGTTCTGTCATGGTATTATTGATTGGGAATACATCACGATGTTCATAGGAAACCATTTCTGTCATTTATATTTACCAATCTTTAACCAAGTGAATTGCTTTGCTTCTCGATTACCACAAAAATCTCCTGTCACAAGAAAAAGCTTTAAACAGGCATTGATAAGAATTTGTCGACTAGATGATAGTTTTCAGCACAGCCCTGAGAAAGGAAAGGTTCATAAGGTAGACAGCCATGGGCAGCATGACAACACAGAGGCAGGCATATGCCACAAAGCCTAGGTGATGTTTCCCTTGCTCATGGCAGGGAGGTAATCTTACTGACGGCTCCTGTCTCCCTACTAAAGCGCTGAAGTCTCACTTCCTGGCTATTGTCTGTTGTAGAAGCAAGTTATTCTTTACTTGTTTTACTTATTCCACTCTACCTGAACTCCCGGTCACAGAGGGATTCTGAGCTTGGGTGAATAGTTCAAGAGCTTATAACTCTGGGGAGCATACTTCAGACCCCCCATGAGATGTCTAACTTAACCAGCAGCTGTGAGAGACTAGATGCCCTTAGCTCCTGTCATACTCAGCTGAGATGGCGTGGCTCACCCAGGTGTGGAGCAAAGCAGAGGTTAAGATTTAACTCAAAGGAACTCACCCAAGAAGACAGGAATGATATGACACCTTCTGGTGGGTTTGGGACATACCCTTGCACAAGAAATCCCATGAAGACCCCACCAGGCTTTCTCCTTTCTTTCTTTTTCCCCTTCCTGGAGTCCCATTCAGAGGTTCTCTTTTCTCCCATAGCTCCAGGTAACATCACTGTGAGCCAACAGGGAACACCAAATTGGGTGAACAGCACTAAAGGCTGCAGCATCCTGCTTAAGACCCCCAACTATTACAGAAAAACAGGGGACTGTTCTAAATTTTTTTTTTTTAAATGCTGCTTTAGTGGTTCCTGGTTCGCACTGGCAAGAGAGCTGGGCTTAAATCTGTGGAGGGAGTCGAGGATATCTGGCTCATTGCCTACGTAGCTGCTTTCAGTTGGTTGGTGGCAGGGTCTTCGCTGCCTTTTTGTTGGGTTTATTTCTGTCCTAGCTGCATTTCTACAGTCGGATTCATTTTGACAGAATAGCCAAGAGGTGAATGAGAACTGAGGGTTTTCCGCCGCCTTGCGCAGAATTTGGAGAAAGAATCATTCCCCTGTTTGGGCGTGCAGTGATGTACACATCTGGCAGATAGAGAAAAGTAATGACACAGAGCATCAGCAGTAATAGGAAGTTTCACTATTAAAGTCTTTGACAAGGAGGAATTATTCTGTAAATGGCACTTATATATACTATATATTATTACCTTCACAGTATAGCGGAAAAAAATGAGACAGTGGAAATTAGTGAATCAACCTAAACCACCCACTCAAGAGCAGGGATCCAACTCAAAATATGGGCAAACGCTTAGGGCTTACCTGAAATGAACCAAGTACACCTTCTTTCTTCCTTGCCTATGTCCAAAACTGTTTCTACCCCCCTGCTAAATTAATAAACCTTATGCAGCACAAAATACTTTAAGTGCTTATATTTAGTCTCAAAATGCACTTTAAAATTCAAAGAAGTGGATCATTTAGAACATGCAAGTGTATTAATGCTTTCCTCTTCCCATTACAATTACTTTTTTTTTCAGACAAAATTCAACCTAAACAGTAATATTGAATAATTTATATTATTCCAAGACTGGAGGTGCATGAACTATAATCTTAAAAACTTTTATCTAAACCTGCACGGCATTGCTTCCAAGAAATAATCTATGGAAAAAATCCCATTTGAGGCATTAATGTGAATTCTATAAGAAAAAATGAAAGAATAATCCTGTGCCAACCCAACTGTCGCTACTGCAAGCAAAAATATCTTTTAGATTTTAGTGGATGATGAACTTCTGAAATCTCAATAGTGTTTTTTTTTTTTTTCTTTTGTTCTAGTTTTGGTAGATTAATGATTTTAACTTTGCATTCTAAACAGACAGATGCTTGAGAGAGAGAGAGTCTAGAGAATTTTAATAGTATGCCTCCTATCTTTCTAATATTTTCTGGGTAGCACTGTATCCATAATCCCAATTTGCTGGATTATTATCTGTGATGGCAGACTATGTGTTCTCTCCCATTTCGTTTGGTAGAACTGAGTGCAGATGAGTTTAAAACTGGTAGAATGACATAAAACATAGGAGAGTTATGAACCTTTTAAGTAGGAAATTCATGACTGTTTTTTAATTTACATTTTTATTAAGTTTCTGGCAGATGGAGAAATTAGAAATCAGTGTGTGACAGCCAGTCTTCACACAGAGAAACTGGAGTAAGCACTGCCAGCAGCTGACTGCACGGGGGGAAGGATGGAGTGGCTCTTTTTTCCTCCCCCCTTTCACTCTAATTGTCTCTAATGTGGATCAACCACTGCAATGTATAAGGAGAGGCTGAGAAGAAAGGGAGGCAGGGCTCTTTTCTTCCCCATCAGGGTCTTCAGACAACTCATTCCTGCCAGCATCCTCACTTTCAGTGTATTTTATTGTACTTCATCCTGCCTTATTTTTTTTATATGACAAGTGTTCCTTCGATTCTCTGGGAATCAATCTGTATTGGATTTCACTTTAGGTAATTTCTTCAGATACTCAGCATCATTTCCCCCTCTTTACTTCTTTTCAGCCTATTGTCAATAACCTAATCAATTCCTCACTGTCTCTAGTGTTAGTATATGTGCCTCAAACTTGCGTAGATGGTCATTCCTTCCCATTTTAGTCTACTCTTTGTCTTTGTTGGAGGCTACTGTGAAGGGACTTGTTAATCGTTTCCCAACAAGTCGATACTTTAATCATCTTTGCTGCTATTGTCTGAATTCCATCAAGTTTGTCTATATCCTTTTGGCCCAGAACTGAATTCAGCATTTGAGATGAGATTGCTATCGAATTGCAGACAAAAAGGAGGTGAAGGGCTGTTCGGTGTGCCAGCGCTGTTCAGTGTTCTGTCACCATCTAAGGAAATACGGATGAGGACAGACATCTTACATTTTTAACGTTTTCATAATAGTTTTCTTGGCCATAAGCTGGAGTTTAATCAATGTGTATCTGTTCCTTTTAATTTTACAGTCTTGATATCCCATAGTCCTACATGCTCCGTTGTGTAAGAATAAAATGAATTTCAATTGGCAGGGGAAATCTCTCTGGAGTTTTTCTTTATGTATGCTCATTGATGTATAGGGAATACATCCCACAAGAAATCTGGACGTGGTAGAGCTGAGTTGTACTCTGTCGCCTTTATGTTGCAAGCATGAAGGGGAGATGTCACTGAAGCATGTTTGGAAATGCTGGAGCTGAATTCCTTTGGGTCTGATCCTTGGATGATGTTAGATCGGCTGAAATTAGAGTAGACTTCTAACTTCTGCAAAGGCTGAACAGCTGGGGAGCCAGCTGAAGGATTTTAGTGCTCACCCTCACAGGAGCTAAGTTAGTTCTGACACCTCCAAACTAAACTCCAGTACCGCATCTCTTTTGTGTGTCTTCTCCGTAGCAGTGAATGGAGGTGACAGCAGAGTCCAAGGAGCTGCAGCTGTAGTTATAGTTGGCCTAACCATACAGATTTACAGGACTCAGTGAAGCTATTTGCACAGCAAAACGAGTAAAATATGAAGAATTTTTCTGATAAAAATGTGCATGGTGTCCTGTGTGGGAAGCACCTGGAGCTGCTCAGCCTAATGAAGCTGCATGTTCCTGCTTGGTTACCCGGCTACAGTCCATTCTTCCAAACCAGGGGCTCAGTTCTGGGTTTGCTGCACTGCGAGAGATCGGTGCTGTCTTTCCCCTCTTTTTCTTCCCCAGGATGGACTCCAGTCATGGTGGGGTGCAGGGGCTATTTTCAGATGAATCGAGCCCTTTCTCAGTTACACTCTTCCTGGATCATGGAGGGATGACATATATTTCACTGTACCTTATCCTCCCTTATTTTTCATATGACAGAGAGGATTATGAGCTTGATTCAGCTTCGCTTCTGGGCTGTTACTGAACTAATACCTTCATTATAAAGTTATTGCCTGTAATGTAAGGATAGGCCCTGGTCCACAGGGAGTGCCTGTACAGCAAGGTGAAATGTGAGACACCATGTTACAACCCACAAAGCCCCAGATTCATTAGAAACAAACTCTGCAGTCTAGACATTGAAATATTCCCTCTGATGCAAATTACTTTTGTTATCTAAGGAGGATGAGCAGAGCTGGGTGCTGAAGATGTTACCAGTAACTGAGAAAATATTTTTACAATACTTATTTTGTATTGGGAATTTTCCTTTGAGGCACGTAAACATTTTGAAGTGTTACCCAGTGCTCTGTGGAGTAAAACCAGATGTCTGAACACTATCACTAGGTTAAGATGATTTTAATAATTCCTCATATACATGAGCTGGAATACATCAATAAATAAGCGATCTCATTCCTTTCACCTCCGCTGCCAGGGAGGACCGAACCGAGTAGCATTCATTTGGGACTCTTCATCTCACAAACCTGCTTTCATTCACCAAAATGGACTGTTAGAAAATGTTCCTAGCAAAATACTTTATTGTGCGCAGACTGCAGAACGAGTGAATGAGACACAAGAGAGGCGATCGTGACAAAAAGCTCCTAAGTAGATTCAGTCTCTGGTGTCTGACGGGCTTGTGTTCAGATCACGGAGCCACCCTGTGTCCATCGCAGCCACCATCCCCATCAGCACTGCAGGTGGAAGGGGTGGAGCGTGCACAAAGAACTGATGATTTTTAGTGGTCCCTCTGGACTATGAATAGGACAGATGGGCAGGCAGAAGAGATGCTGACTGAAACGCATCTGTCTCAAAGAAGGGATCTTTAGGCACAAGCTCCTAGTTCTAGTTTCCAAAATTGAATTGTAATCTACCATCGCTTCCAGCAGAGACCCCCATACAGGTCTTACATATAGGTTTGAAATTCTTGGACTTTCTTGAGTAAGGCCTTGATTCACACCAAAGAAAGAAAAATGAGGAGAAAACACAAATCAAACTGACCAAAATGTAGGAAACTTGACCATATATTTTAAATTCTTCCCTCCAGTTTTCTGTCAGACCGATTCAGGTGTCAGATTCAATTGCATGCATTTTTCTGAGCGTTGCAACATATTAGATGAATGTGTATGGATTTTCTTTATTTGCCTCCTAAACGGGATGCCACTTCCTTCGATGAAGATTTGTAATTCAGTGTTTGAAACCTAATGAGATTCCCTCTTGGCTCTCTGCTGCCAGCCAACCATTTCACCATGAGAAACAGCTAGCTCTAATAATGATGTACTAGATTACAGAAGTTGGATCTAACTTCTCATATTTCACAGCCTTAAGCCAGAAAATGCCAGAGGCATCTTTATAAAGGGGTCATTTGTTTTTGAACTTCAGAATCTCTACATAACCCTTTAGGTGTGTGAGTAGTAGCAGTTCCCTGAGTGAAATTTCCTCAGATCCTGGAGTTCAGCTTCTCCAGGGGTCTGGAACTGCCCGTTCCTGGGCTAAGCTCAGCAGTGGCTCTTGAGGGAGACAAATGTGTGTTGAAGTCCCAGAGGTAGCTGATGCTGTAGCTGTGTTCAGACCATGCCTTTTGCAGATTAACAGCCTAGATTGCAGAACTCTGCCGGAGGAGGCTCAATGGTTAAGGGAATCCGTCTTTACCATCTAATAATTTGCATCATATAATTTATAATAGTACATAGTAATAAATAATATATCATAATGAGTGATTAGAAACTCCCCCAAGAAATGGGAGCTTTGCATCTAACATTTTCTTGAGCCTGAATAGCCTCAGTTTTGCTTGGACACCCTTTCTTGGCTGCAGGTCTTATAATGTTCAGAAGGATTTTATTTCCGTGCAGAAACTAAGGATACACAAACACCACTGCCATAATCTATTTTTTATTGATGATAACACTGTAATATATCCTTCTCTTCCATGCTGGTCAGTTGCTATCCTAACAACAGATTCATGCTTTCTTTCATCATTTTTGTCTCAATAATTTTATTGCATGATATGAATGCTTCATATGTCCCATAAAAGCAAACAGGGGAGGGTAATCCTTTGACCTTTCCAGCATTCTTTGGTGTAATTTACGGGTGATTCTTCTCCTCCCCTGCGGCATGGCCCTGGAACCCCATGATAAAAATGGACAGCCAATCCAAACAGAAAACGCTGAAAAGGTTAAAGCTTTGATTATGTTAGTCTATAAATGTTCATAGTCTTTTTTTTTTTCTTTTTGCCAGAAAGAAAATGAAAGCTGAAAATGGCAATGGATGAATCATACTTATTACAGAATACGGAAATGATATCGGTTCAACCCATTCTTGTTAATGCTGAAAGAACATAATCTTGTGGCCTCTCATTTTATGTCACTGCAACCCACCTTATCCTCTTAAATGAATGCATGCATCCATTTAATTAACCTGGTGAGATACTGAGATATAAATCTTTTAAATGCTTCTCATGCAATTCATCTTGACAGCTGTCGTAGTAATAACATCTTTAATGCCATATTCTTTATTTTCTGATGTATTGAAATTCCTGGTATTATTTTGGGCACACTGATAGGTTTGCTAGATTTAAGCCCTTAATCTTAACTTGTTTAAATCCTAGAAGCAATGCTATAGAAAGCTTTACTGGTTGTTTAGTTTGCTGAATAAATGGAAGATTATCTTGCATGAAGAAAGTATAAATGTATATTGAAAACTGAGGTTGAAATAGGGTGGAATTTAGTAGCTGAGAAACTTTATTTTAAATGCTGTGTTTCTAGAACATTGTACTAAGAGCCTGTTCTTTCAAGGCAAGCGATTACCAGTCGAAAATTGCACAAGACCATCCTATGTGCTCTACGGATTCCCTTTCAAGGGATGGGGTAAGGGCAGGAGAGATCCACAGCATTTGGCTCTCGAGTTAGTCAACCTTCAGTTTCTTTGGAGATGGCCATGTGTCAGTATCATCATACTTAATTAAAATCCCAACAAAGACGAGACGGTTCCTCGTCTAGCTCCGGCCCTTCCCACACTTCCTTGGGGCTACTTTATCATAGCCTTGTTGATGACCACTGGACAGTTTTCAACCAGAATTAGAGGTCTACTGGATTAGGGAGTGGTTTGAATCACAGCATAACTTGTAGGGCATGGCTGGCTCTGTGCGCTGCCTGTAGAGTTCCAATATCCTTTGGAACAATTTTAGAGATTATAAGAAATTCAGGGTATATCAAAATGAACCATCCCCCAGGAAAACAAAAAAGGAGGACTAGGAAAGAGTCTTTTACTAGCTAGATATTTTCTGACTGACTAGACAAATTTAATTTAATATAATTTTCCAAAGCCAGTCAGAATATCTAGATATGTAGGCAGAATGGTACAGCAGTGCTGTGTTTGCTGCCTTGTAATTCCCATAGTATTCTACTTATCTAAGCATTTTAGGTTCCTGCATTGGAATTTTTCTAATTTAATTAACTCATTAATGCTGGCACATGGCACATTCTCCTTCCCTCTCTGCAAAAATGCGGCTTGCTTATCTAAATAGCAACCTAATCCAGTGGGTGTGAATGTACAATGCATACATTAGCACTAACAAACTGCTGACCAGTCTAAGCAAATACCTGGGAGTATTGGGCATTAGGCAGGCAGGCCCTGCATACAGTATCGCTAGGAAATACACTGTGGGCAAAACAAAAAACATTTAGCTAAGTTTCAGGTTGCAGAAATGCAGATGTCGCTGTAGTTTTCTATTTGCCAACTGCTGAAGTCTGAAACATCAGTTCAAAAGAGAATTTTGGAATTACTTTTCCACTTTGTCACTTGAAGTCATGACCAGGCTAAATACCATGACAGGGAGAGATAGGGGTGTGGTACTGAAACCATTTTCATGCCTCACTTTTAATCACTGTGCAGAATTTTCTCATCTTTTGAGAAGGTGGGGTTTTCTGCTGTTACTGCTCTGATGGTTTGACCACTCTACTGTTTTAAAAATCAGGGAAATACTCAAAAAACTTAGTACAGACCTGGCATTTTTGACTGGGAAGATAAATGTAGTGATTTTATAGAACTGAACAATCTGTGATCTGCTAAATACAGATCAAATCCATAATTCTGGAATCTTTTTTTCTTCCAGTTGTGAGAAGGTCCAGACAAAGTGTACTGTACCTATTTCTCCTCCTTTTCCTACAAATGGCACAAGAAAACTTTGGTTTTAGCACCAGAGGCAGCAAAAGAAACACAGACGGACAATGACAGATTCAATTCAATTAGGTTCTCAGGAAACTGAGTCACTCCAGAGCTTGGTAATGAGATATAAAATCTTTCACCCTTAGGTCACCTGTTCATTCTAACTAACATTTGCATTGATGATAATTTTTACTTTCTCATAGCTGCTTCCTGACCTATGCTAGTGATATTATTTTCCGTCTCCGTTCACTGCTGAGGGATAATACCAGTTCTGGTTATTCCCTTTCAACCTTCAAGTACAGCTATCAAACAAGCAGGGCTATCAGAGTAGAAAAACTGCTTGATGGTGATCACTTTGGCCTCATTCCATTACCCACCAGTTCGATGTCCACATCACAAACCCTGTCCTCTCATTGACAGCTCGGAAAGAGAAGCAGACCTCCAAGAGGGAATACCTTGCTGCCCTACGGGGGTTTTGCCTTCTGGCAGCATTAAGGTGTGCGAAGCAGAGGTTGGGGAGGCTGCATTCTATCTATTCTGAATTTAAATGAAAAGATGCTAGTTTGCAGAGCTGTCATTTTGTCATGTGTCATAACTGCTGAATTTATACTAATTTGTAAGAGACAGAAAAATAAATACAGTCCGTTTCCAGTTACCAAAGAGATATACTGTGTGCTAGTTCTCAGCTGGCATATGTTGGCATAGTTCTGTTGAAATGTAACTGCAGCAATCTGTCTGAAAATATCTTGGATCTGAGGAATATAATGCTATACGTTTTCATCAGCTAAAGCAATATACATCAATCATCCTTTGTTACTACTAGAAATGAAGAAGGTATTATAATCCAAGAAATTTCTTGCATAGATGTTGGAGAGTGCTTTTCTATGTTAATCACACCGTTTCTCTGGGGCATAGTTTTAGAGCCATCTCCTGAAGTAATGAACATTCTTGTATTGAGTACTAAAAATATTGCACTTTGGGATATATAATCGAGCTGATGCCTCTGGCTGGCTGGCTTGACGAACAGTGAGAGTATACTGTATTGAAGCAAGTTCCCACTTAGGTCTTCCCCCGAGAGTTTTTTCTGTGTCCATACAAAAACCTTCTTCCCTGAGCTCAATGCAAAACTGAGAAGGCAGTAGGCAAACGTCTGGGACCTGCATTCTCTTAGACTGATCCCCATACACTTCTTGAGGATACAGGCTTAATCGCTGAGTGCCTCCTTCCCCAATATGCTCAGCACAGATGAACTCTGTAGTTCCTTAGGGAAGAGTCCTACAGTGGAAAATCTTCCTGCAGCACAAAGTACTGTAAGATGTGCCCCCAAAGACTAGACAACGTATATATGTGAGTGCAGTACCAGCGAAGACACCATAAATCAGAAGTGACTTTGCAATAGTTTGCAGTTCAGCCGAGCTAAATGGGACAGTCAAGGTCTGAATGCTGATCGCTGGGGTCTCTGCTGTAAAGATACCGAAAAGCAAATTGGTCAGGGAAGGCGCATAAATTTTTACAGTCTGTTCTCTTGGTAACACAAAAATAGTATTTCTGATGATTGGGCAAACTGATTCTCAGTGCTTTTACATTTCAGGACTGTTCCATCTGGACAACCATTCTCCTCTACTGAGCTTCCTGGGGGATGTGTTACCTCCATTTTGAATTGTTAGTCTTTTGGTTGGTCTCAGAGGAAGAGAGATTTACCTGGGAGGGTCATTTTTTCTCTGTGACAAGCAGTATGATGTACAAAAATGACCATTCCAAGATGGAAAATTGTTCTGTTTTTGTTAAGTACTTCACTCTGATGATCAGTTTTCTTTAAAGGCTCCTGAGTTGAGTATTTTGAGGCACCAGCATATGTTGGTACAGGTGATGTGTTGTATTATCTTGTCTGATAATTACCTTTGATTCAAAACTTTAAATGGGTTCAGCCTTAGGTTGTTAACTCTTCAGGAGAGATCCGTGACAGCCTGCTAATGGTAACATGCCCAGAGATTTCAGCTCCCATGGTGTGTGGGGGTGAAGGACTGGAGTCTGCAGGTCTGAGGTTGCTTCACCATTATATGAGTAGGTCCATGTGCTGTGATAGGTAGGGCTACAGTAAATCCGCTCCTTGAAGTGCCCCAGGCAGCATAGCATATAGGAATAGTTAATAATAATCCTTTCTCCTTTTACATCTAAACTAGGATTTGGGGTGGTTCCACCAAATACCTGCGTACAGAAACTTCAGGCACTTATTCATATTAGATACTTGACCTTCTACAGGGATAATTGGCTCCGACTATAGCTCTCACTAGCTCACTCCTAAGTGGTTCTGTACTCACTGATCAACAAAGACTCCCTTGGTGGAAGTCATGCTCTCTAGGCATGACGAATGCACGGGAGAATGATATAAAGATTACGTAAGGTCTTTCTTCTGCTAATTTCTGGCATAATCACAAGAACAGTATAATACATTGCCTCTGTTTGTTCAATTCTATTGTGGTATTTCTTTTGAGACATGATAGCTAATCAGGAAACAATGGTAATTATGTGATAGCACACCACTGATATTCCTTATTAGCTGAACTAAAAACTGTGCGTAGCTTTAGGATTGGTACTACAGAAAGGAAGCAAGGGTTTCCAGGTAAACCTGGGGAAAAAAAAAAACCAAAACAATAAGGAAAGAATGATCATAGTGCAATAACTGAGATTTTCCTGCCATTGTGTCTACATGTTCTCATTGCATGTGTTCTTCGGGTGAATGTGTATAGAAGCTAATTTTTATCCGTTTTGGAGAAAATAGCTTGAATTCTGGTCTTGCATGAGGCTAATTTTTATCCATTCTAGAGAAAATAGCCTGAATTCTTGCATAAGCGTAAACCAGAAGTACAGAACAAGTGTAGGAGACCCCAGGTGCTGTCTAACAGAAAGCTGAATTTACCACTGGGTGGCTTGGTAGCTGCAACAATTACGGTTTCCCCATGGGAAGTGTTTCACAGGAGCAGTCCCAGTTGTGATGTCCACATTGTTCCTGACGATCCCAGTTTGTGTGGCCCTGGGAGCCCTCTGAATTCCAGCTGGCTTCAGAGACTTTGCATGGGGCATCCTGCTCTTCTTGCAGGCGGCCTGTACTTGCCCCACGCACAGACTCCTCTGTGCCCTCATGGCAGAGCATTTGGGTGCAACATGGGGAAAGACTTGCAGTGGTTTTATCTGCTTGATATCACCACTGTGACAGATGGGATCATTCGCAGGTGCATGAGAAGTCAAGTCTATCTACAGGCACGTAAGTACATCCGGAGGGCACATGCAGGGCTTCTTTTGGGAATGCCAGCTGCGTTACCCTACAGCCAAGCCCAGTGCTATTCATGCATCACCTGGCTGTTTGTGACGGAAGGTGCTATTTGCAATAACTAAAAAGGATCAGAAACAGACAGATCTGTCTTTCACTTAGTCTTGTTTTTCAGTCAAATGCAATTAATTGCTCTAGGATTAGCATTAAGTAGCGCTGTATCAATATCTCAGCCTTACTAGAATGATGTTTGTAAATAGGCTTCCACATCAAACCTTGACTTAAAAATGTGGACAATTCTTGTAGTGAAAGCTCTTTGTCCTTAATGGGAGTTAGCCCAGATGAAGAGACATAGCATGTTGCCCTCTGATACAGTAAATGCAGTCCCTATGAGATGCAGGAGAAAATTCCTGTATTTGATTCTGTATTTATGAGCGTATCTGCCTGCCTTAATTTAGGCTAGATTCTGATTTCTGTTATTATTCTACCACTTTCTGTAAATCCTGAATAAATTCATTAGCTTTGCCCGTGTTCCTGCATTACACACAATAAATACTGCCTTAAAATACAAGCTAAAACTTTGAAATGCATGTATCATCAGGAACAGTCAGGAAAAGAGGGAGCTGGTAGTTGTTACTTGTAAGCTGTGGCTTGGTTTTGGGAGAAACCATCAGCCAGGAATAACCAAACCCTACAAAACTGGAAAGACTAATTCCCTCTGTGATAGCTTTATGGGATGAAGTTCCCCGGCCGTTCTGTAGGGGCGGTGGGAATGTCTGATTATCACAGCAGAATCCTTGACCTTAAAAATGTAAGGAAAGTGCTGAGGGCATTCGTCTCTCATTAAGGATAATGGGAGTTGAAAGCTTTTAGAACTCTTCAGGATTAAGTCCAAAATTTGTACATCATAGTAGCAGCACAGATGTGCCAACAAGCAGGGCTTACTGAGGAGTGCAATTAATGTGAAACGAACAGTTTCCCTCCCCGCCTCCCCCTCCTCGGCCCCAGGTAGTCCATTGGCTCTGCAAATCCAGCTCCCAGCCCAGTCCAGAAGAGACTGTGAAAACATGGGATGTATTGATAAAGACAGTAGTAGCAGATTATTATTTTTTTTCTTTGAGAAGTGACCCAAACATATTGGTAATATTTCTGTCTGGAGAGTTTAGCTGTTTTGGCACAGAAAATTTGTTCCTGGAACACAGCCTACTATAGACACAAAGTCATTAGCTGCTGGGTTATTACAAAGTTAATGATGAAAGACAGAAACTGTTAAGTAGGATATTGAAATGTGCATTTAATTTTTTTTTTTTTTTTGCAGTGGTGATGGAAACAGTCTGACATTTCTAGTTGATCAAAAGGAAAACAAATAACTTCAGCTATGGAGAGAAAGAGACAGCTACAGAAAAGGGAATTTGGGAAAAGACTTTCTCTGGACAGCAGTCTTGTGGTAAGAATGAATATTTACTGAATTTACTGAATAGATTTTCTGGCATAAAAATATAGTTCTTAGAGGCAATACTCATAATGATGTACATTTTAGAGGTGTTTACCTATTCATCACAATATCACAGCCTTTTGTGATTTTTAAGATTCTCCAGAGCAAAAGTGCTGGAGGAATTTCACAGCATCTTAAATAGAAAAAATGTCGTCATGCAGAAGCATGTCCCTGAAATTCATTGCATTTACACAAGAAAGGAATCCAGACAAATATACCAAACTTGCAATTAAAATCCTACTCGGTCTCTGTGGGATCACTCTGTATTGCTTTATACTTAGTGTATGAGAGCTGTAGGTAGCTGAGGTCATCTAATCAGAAATGCTTGTTTTACTATTGAGGATACTAGGAAAAATTTGTTCACCATCGTGAATGTATAAACTACTGTAATAGCAGCTGAAAGGGAAATGTAAATGCCACATGCTGTAAAGTAACTGGTTTTGCTATACATAGGATTTTAATTAATTGAGATTGCATTCTAGATTTATTTTTAGTTAATGTTTTCAAATGATGACTGAGATTAACAAGGAATTTTTATAGCTGTACTATGGATACATGACCGGAAAATGCTCATGGATGCTGAACAGTTGTGTAAGAGGATAAACACACCAATGTCAAGTACTCAGCATGCTAGTGTAACGAATACTGAAACAAGCAAAGCTGAGAGCGCCAAGTAAACCTATGCCATCTTTTTGACATTCACAGAGGTCGTCTTCCAAGGAAGAAGTTTGTTTCTGGGTGTTGACAATAGAGCTGCCTCTTTTTTTGAGTACTCGTGTTGTTGGGACTGATGCTGGGAAGTGTTGGGAGCAGGTGGATTTGGCACTGGTAGCTGCTAGGGCTGGGTTCAGGTTCTAGGGGTCACTAATGAACACCGGTTTGGCTCCCCACACAAAAGCCAAAAATATTTAGTTTTGCCCAATGAACTGTACTTCTTCACTCCTAAATAATGAGTCAAATGATTCACGAAACAGTACGTGATTAACAGAAGGAAAGGAGAGCAGCAAGGTAACTGGACATTAGAGAATAAACAAGCACTCCCTTCCCAGAGGGTACCAATAGTAATTTGAAGTTTTCATCTCTGCTGACTTCTTGAGCAGACATTTGCCATCTCCTGTAGCATCTCTTTACACTCAGGTAGTGACTGTGGGACCCCAGAGCCCTGTTGCCCGCTAGCCTGGGTAGCAAGGCCTCATCCACGCCTGTGCTAACCCCATTGCGGGAGCTGCCCACAGCCCCCTCTGGCCAACCACTCCTGCCTCACCCGCCCTGTGGCTTGCTGTTGAGATTTTCTCCACCAAAAAGCTGCAAAGACCTCCTAGAAAATAGAAACTCTCCTGTCCCATCTCTTTGGTCCAACTTCTGTACCCCCATGCTGTAATGTGTTGCCCTGATTTGTGGTGGCCATTTGTCTCAGGCAAATTCAACGTGATTAGTCTACCTGGAATTTTGCACATTATTACGACTATGTAATTTCCTTCATTTTATGCTATACTTGTAGTTTGGTTTTTCAGTCTCCAGCCAAATTCCTGCGCTAAAATGTACTGCTGCCCTCCAAACAATAGGCCACGAACTATCAATGTTTACCTGGAGGAAAGAAGAACTCTCATAGAAAATGGGTACTGAAAGCTGAGGGAAATGCTAGCAATTGTGAATTTTGCACAAAGATATTGCTTAGTATAGTGAATCAGTGCTGTTTTTCCCTAAATGTTTTCACTGCTGCAATGGACTAGAGTCTTAATGCATTAAGATAGAAATTTTCTTTCCCCTGAGGTGACAATGTGGTCTGCTGTGTGGATGGGAACAAGGAACTAGGTATGTCTGGCTTCCAGTCCCACCTACTGGTAGTTTGGGCTTAATTTGTAGTGAAGATAGTGCACTATACTTAATTCTTACCCTTTCCCATTGGGAAGGGGGACTAAGAGAGAGATATTTGCCAGTGTCATAGGGAATGTTGTGTGTGTAACACTATCAAACGTACTTTGTGTAATAATCAGTGCTACCTGCATATTAAAATGCCTATAATGACTAAATTAGAGGAGAAACAGAAACTGTGTCTGCATGAGAAGGTGAAGCTTTCTTGCTGCTCTTCAGCAAGTGGTAAGTAGGGTGGGAGGCTGTACCCATGAAAACACTCTTCAGGCCCTGGCTTGAGGTCAATGAATTTCTGCCAGTATGTGCCAGCTGAAGATACATGTCTGATTAGCCCATGTTGCTGCGAAGGTGTTGAAGGAAACACGTGAGGGGAAGATGAAATATTGCAATATTTCAATATTTTGAACATACAAACCCATCATGCCATGAGGCTGACACACACAGTTTTAAAACAATATCTTCTGCTCCGTGTGGCGTTGACAGGTTATGCTTGCCTGTAGAGTTTCTCAGCGCATACACCCGGTTTCAGTACTTGTGTGTTAGAGGTCAGTGTCTATCGAAGCCTTATATTCAGTAGCATATATATAACTAAAGAGTGTCATCCATACACTTAATTAGAAAGATGTGAGCACTGATCATTATTTACTACCAGCTATTATTTAATAATAAATTGGGAGAGATTATTTGAGATTCAAGTGCCTTCAGCAGCCTGTTAGTAAATCACACCAGATGCCCTGTGACTCCATGAAATTCAACTGGGAAAAACAAAGCACTTTTTGTTCCTCTTATTTCCCCCAAATTCCTAGTTCTCTTGTACCTCCTCTTAATTGTTGCCTTCATTACCCCTGTATCCACTCTGTTACCAAACTCTGAGCACTATGTTTTAGTCCAATCCCCTGCCTATACAAGTCCTTCTGTCACTCTTTTCGTATCTCTTCCCAAAGGTTTTGTGTTTAACCTCTCAGGCATTCAGGGCTGGACACTCCGCTTGGAAAATCTGGCCCTGATTTGCTCAAAACCAGCTTCTCCTTGTTTGGTGGAGTCTTCCAGCGTTATCGTATCACAGAAAGAATTCTGATTTCTGTGTGTTTAAAGGAAACATGTTTCTACTTTTGTACTCTGGGCCATGAGATACAAATAGGCGTTTCTGATAACATTCCTCACCCTGCCTGGCTGGGCTGCTTTTCCCATCTACATCAGATTGTAATCTTCTTCTGGAATGTTTTTTCCATGATTTAATCTACAAGTATTGCATACTGATGTTTAAAACAAAAAAATTCCCTCTTCATCCCTCATCTTATAGACCCTGAATATATAGGCTGTGATGGTTTTTGATGGAAGAGTGAGAAAAAGAAAGAGCTGTTTCTGAAAGGAAAAAAAAAAAAAGACATGGCTTCAAACTCCTTAGAATGTGGATCTGGGCCTTCAAAATATGAACATAAATTGCATTGGAGTGTTTTGTATTCAGGTCTATCCCATTAAACAGTGAGTTTCAGGCTTCAGATGAGGAGGATCCATTTCAGAACCATCCTTCAAACAACATGCCAGTGGGAAATTTCATAGACATTAAAACACTCTTCCTTACACCACAGGCACAGTAACTACTTTGTGATCACCTCAGATAAAGGTGTAAAGTTCAGTTGTTTCGTATATTACTCTACCCCTTTCCAGCTGGCGTCTTGGGGAAATAAGCTTTACAATCAGGGCAAATAAACCTTTCTAAAATAAAAAATATAAATGCACAAATATGTTCATAGAATGTGCTTCATAGGATATCTTCTTTTAGCGAGTGATTATGGGCCTCATGAATAGCTGAATTAATGCTTTACTGGAAGTTGGTACTTTGAAGCCATGTATTTTAACAAGATTCGGAATTCTACTGCTGTTAAGAAATGCCAGATAATGCAACAGAGGAATCGATGTAACTGCCGCCCAGGTCAAGGGGGAGTCTTGCTGTTTGCTTCAATGAAATTAGATCCCTATCAGCTTTTAGTCTTAATATCACAGGTATTATTCCAGAAATCTCTAGTGTAGCCAATGGCTGGTATTGCTCTGTAGGTTTCCAATACTGGCAACAGGTTGCAGATTTTTTTATATGCACCCAGACGCTAATTTACGTTTGCAGACAAAGCAGGTAAGCCTGCAGTGACAATGATGTTTTATAGCTTTATGTTCAGGTGAAACAATTACGCAGTATTAACTTCATAACAATTCTTACAGGTAATCCTATGAGATCAGTTAAAGAAAATAATGTCTTTGTAATTTCTGCCTGATATTTAAAAAACAAAATGTACCACCCAAGAAGGTTATACTTTTTACAGTTTCAGTATAATTTTATACTACCTTCTTGTTTCATCTGTTGTACAAGTGATGCTACTCTATTTTGTTTTTATGAAGTTTTCTTCTGCAAATTGATTACAATCAAAACAGCACAACTCTGAAAATAAACAGGTTTGACATAGGAGGGCTAAAGAAGATCTTGGATTCTTTTTTGGTTCTAAATAACAGATCTCCATCCCATCATGTTGTTATGACATTAGTAAAGATATTTTATCATATATGTGCTTATAAGATGATAAGATAGACAAGAACTGGAGAACAAGGTGGAACTCTATGTCCCTCTGGATTGCTGTGTAAGAAATCGAGATCGAAGCCGTTGCTGTGATTGCCGCAATACTTCTTTTTAGAATTAAAATAAACTGCAAAATTCATAATGTTGATGGAATATATTTATTTGGAATCCATTGCTTAGCTGTCACATGTCTCCATGTCAGATTGTTTTCTGTTTAGACTGGGATATATGGCTATTAAAAGAGAAACAGATCTTTCTGAAGAACATTCTGCCTTGTCATGTGGCTTAAATCCTTAAGGTTTTGTTAAAAAGAACAGCTTTACAAAGTGAAATAGTGTGAATATTTCATTATTTTAAATTTTTTCATTAATATATTTTTTATGTTAAGTCTTTCATTTCAGCATATGTAGTTGAAAATAACTGGTGAATTAATCTAGGTAAAACCAGGATAGAAAGGGATTTTCCTGTATTCTTTTTTCACTTCAGACTGAAATATAGGAAGAAAATTAATATGAAAACACACAGAAAAATAAAAATTGTACTTTAATAAAATTAAAGCATGTATTTCCTTAATATGGGTATAGTGAAGGCATTTTTGATGTGACAAGGTTTCTTTGGTAATATTTGCAATTTATTAATTGGTATGTGGGCGAGGCAGCTTAGACAGGGAATGCTATTAAAAAAGCTAATGAAAGGATTGATTGTATTTCAGGTTTTCCCTACAGAAGTTCTTCAACAAAATGAAAAATGGAAAAAACCCAAACCCTACACAGACCCAAAGCCAAGCTTTTAAGTAACTTGTGTGGGATGAGGAGAGTGTTAGAACATATCACTGCCACCAGGGCCACATTGGCTACTCTATTCACCGGGGTGCTCTTTGAAAAGAATAAAAGCCCTATCCTTTGCCTGATCCAAACTGTCCAGTTGTCTCCCAGACCCTTTTGATCAGGAAAAAGTCAATGTTTCAAGCTGTGCTCTTTATTTGTGTGGATAATTCCCAGGCTGACTACACACGTGGTTGGCCCTTACAGCTGTGGTGGCATTTAGCTGGGGAGATTTGAGAACAGAATATCTTTTTGAAGCAGCCAGCATTTATCAAAGTAAAAGTTTTTGTTTTATTTAAAATGAGGCTTTTTCTTCTGAGAGCAAGCTGCGGTAAAGTGCTTCTCTGGTGGCTCGTGAACTGTGCCCTGCTGCTTTCATTCTGGTCACACGCTCCCGTGAGGCTCTCTAGGATTAGCTTTAATGACACCACTTTGTTGTAATAAGGGTGGCAGTGTAATATAATGAATTGTACTGGGGCGTGGGAGTAATACCTTCATACCTGCAGTTGTATTGGCATCGTGTGCAAAAACACTAAGTTGAATGGAAGACCTTTGTTGAGAAGTGTGCGTTATCTGTGAGTAACGCTCGGGGCTGGGAGCCCCCATCTGGGGGGTAAATCCGACATCTGTGACCTCTAATCAATTTCTAACACAGTTTAACAAATTTCTAATTCAGTTTTCTCATCAATAGATCGGAGGTTATAATAATTTCTTGCCTCATAAGTATTCTAAGAACGGTCTGTTATTAGCATGTGTCTGTAGCTTGCTTTGATATCTTCGGATGAAAGGTGCCACGGAGAAAGCGACATAATAGCAAAGCTGTGAAGAGTGCTGCGCCAGCAAGGCGGGAGGGGAACTCTTCCTTTGTGGGAATTAAATTCAGTGAAGGGAATAGCCCTGACTCTTTGCTAGTTGACTGTGACATTCACGATATGTCTAACATCGCTGTGTAACATAATGTAATCCAGCATTTTGAAATGAAAGGTGGCAGTAAAAACGTTGCCTAGTCAGATGTTGGCTAATGTTCTAACGTTTGTAGCCTGATTATTTTTTTTTCCACCTAAAACTGCTGCCGAATTCCTTATGAATCTGCAAATACTTTCCTGGGTATTTAATTGTGTGTGAATTTATACTTTGGAATTTTATTCAGCTGGATACACCACCAGAAGAAAAGCATGTGCCAGGGGCCTAACCAGGCACTGCAAAAGCACGGTGCAGCACTGGAAAAGACATGCAGGGTGTGTGCCTCAAACAAATAGTTTTCACAGTGTGTTGCAGAGGCAAGCTAACGCACCCATAACATTCAGTGCATACAGCTGGAGCGTAAGTCAAGGAGAACGGTTTAATGAAGGTGACAAGTGTGTTGTTTTGAGGTAGAAAGCAAAATACAGGAAAAAACAGCAATGAAGTACATGTAGTTTTACTAACTTAATAGGTTAATGTTTACACAGTTGTGGGGAAAACCCTAAAATATAGAAATGACATAAGCATTTGGTAAATCAAATTACTAAGGCAATATTAGAAAAGTCTATTCCTTATGGCAACATTAGTATTGCTTGCACTGTTCTGCAAAGCTGACAGTAAAGGCATCTCCTCCACAGACTGGGGAAATGAAGTGCTATCAGCTGTCTGTATAACAGACAGCCCTGAAATCTGCTCAAAGCTTTGTGGAAAAAGAAAATCCTGGTGTGGGTAGAGTGTGTAAAAACCATCTAAACAGAAGAAGAACAGATTGTCTGTTGTGCACACCCAGTGCCTTTAAACACCAAGACTTCTCAAAAACGGAGCTATCTATAAATGTATTGCCAATAGCACGTACTTGTCTGCATTTGCATTTTTAATAAAGCAGAAATCAGAACAAGATCTTTGGTATATCAGGCATGAGAAAATACACAAGAAGAGAACCATCTGAATGGGTCAGTTCACAGCAGAAGCTGGGAAGAGGTGAGGAGGAAAGCAAAACCACTGGTGTGGGACAGCAGTGCTTAGGCTTTACTGGTATTAGCGTACCACTAATGCTAATAATGTGGGAAACACTGTGGTCTGCATGGGTTTAAGGACACCGTTTACCAGCACAGCAGTCCATCTAGGGTACTAGAAGTAGAAGCCACATCAGCTTGGATAAAGACAGCGTAAAGGCTGCCCAGAGAGGTGGTGGAGTCTCCATCTCTGGAGGCATTCAAAACCCGCCTGGGCGCGTTCCTGTGCAACCTGCTCTAAGGTGACCCTGCTCTGGCAGGGGGGTTGGACTAGATGATCTCCAGAGGTCCCTTCCAACCCTATGATTCTGTGATTCTGTGATTCTGTAAAGTCACTAGTTTCACCAAGTAAGATGGATGATGGGGCTTCCATGCGGCAGTGGTGGAGCTGTCTGGTTTGGATTTCATTTGCAGAAGAGGGATTCAAAAACAGAGAAGTGTGTAAAGCACTGAACGTCCTGCTAGCAGGCAGTTACTCTAAGTGCCATTCCTGGGCTCTGGAGCAGCCTGGCAAAACCTAACATCATAACTAAAAAATACAGGGGCTGCAAGTTCAAAAGGACTGAGTGAACCCAGGGAATTACGTTAGAAGAAGTAAGTGTCAGGCCTAATGGGAAGAAATGGCTCTATTAGGTGCCAATGCCACAAAAAGAACTGAAATCCTTGCTCGGAGTAATACAGATAGTTACCTATTACTTTGATTAAAGGTAGTTTATACCAATAGAAACCAGGGAGCCTTTTCAAGAACTGGAGATATGAATAAACAGTGAGCAGTAGCTGCATAGCAAGCTAGAGAAGATGCTGCTTGAAGAGAAAATAAAAGTAAAAAGCTCATATATAGCATTGAAAACAAGGAAATAGTGCGTGGAACGTGTTGTTCCTGAGCAACAGTCAAAACAATATTCCTGCTGGAAGATGCCTCAATGGTTTATTGATCAAAACCACTGACACCAACACAGGCAGAAGTGCGCTCCGAGAGAGGAATTATTCACCATTTGTTGCTGCACAGCAGAAGTTACATCAATAGGTGTATATGGGGACAGGGTGACAGCTGAAACAGAGCCCAAATCTCTGGAGAGCATGCTTTGACAAACTGCTGGCTTTGGCTTTCTCATGTCTTTGGCACATAAACTTAAAGGGACAAACATGAGACTTGAAGGTTAAAATAAAAGCTTTAAGCGAAATTTCTGTGGCTGATCTGCCCTTGTTCATTGTCACAGAACTTGATGCAAAAGCGGAGGAAAACTAAGTACAGAGAACAGAAAAGCTGATTTTACTAGTGCCTGCCAATTAGCTGGCAGATGGACTGAGAAAACCAGAGGGCAATGATATTCTGTGGCCTTTAAAAAAAGCAGGAAAAGCAGTCTGTGTTGCTACAGAATCTCAGCAAATTCCCTTTCAACATCAAAATATTAAATCTGAAACAATTTCTAAAAAGCTTTTGAAGACACTGATTTCGCTGCAGAGGGGGAACTAAAAATGAAAACGAAGGAAAAAGCAGGGCAAATGTCTGCATGCATAGTGAGAGTTATTCAGGAAGGAAACCTCAGCATGGTACAATACAAAATTGGGGTGCAACAAAAAGAAATGGGTGTCAAAAATTCAAGTTGACAAACTCCAGAGGCTGAACTACGAGAAGTTTGTTGTAATTTACAGTTGCGCATAGCAAGGCTTAGCAGCAAACGGTCATAGATTCATCTCAGTGCAGAGGAGACAACTGTGTGCTGAGAGCTGATGTTTACAGGTTTTCTTCAATACCATTCTGTTAGGAACACGCTAAGGAGTAATCTTACCATGGAGCTATTTGACTGATAGTAGATCTTGATTTTGGATGGAGCCTCACGTCATGATTCGGAGAAGTTTTGATGATTTGCAGCGCGTGCACCGGGCTGTGTTCCCCGGGGCCGCCGGGAGTAGCTGGCGAGTGCCTGCCATCTGGTCCCCAGCCAGCTCAGCAGCACCCTGCCCGCTCCTGCCCGCTCCTGCCCTCCTCCTCAAAGATGCCGGCAAGGAGCAGGCTGCAACGCAGGGGAGAAGAGCTGGAGAAAGTGCGAGCCTGCTCCTGGCCGCAATCTTGGACCGCTCTCTCCCTTTCCCCCTGCCCCTTCCCCATCAATTACAAAGTGTAGCTGTGACAGATGTAGGTCCAGCCCCAGAAGAGTAAAGGTCAGGGGAAGCTTTGGATTTAATGTGAATATGCACACACGCTGCGTGGCCTGCCACATGATTGTGTGCCTCGCTGTGACATAAAGGCTGCGTATCATCGGACTAGCCAGAGATAAGCAGTCACCAAGGGAAATGGATATAGCAGGGACCCTTATCTAGGTCTATTAAGCCACCAAATGCAGCAGTGTAATTGGAGGCTTTGCCTGCCCAGATGTTAAGAGCAGAAGGCTGCCTGTAACAAGAGATCTGAGGAGATTGGGGTTAACTAAATAGGGATTTTATTGACAAACCTTTTAAAATGCTTCGTGCCTTCAGCAATTAAACATAACACACACCCCGAGAAGGACAGGTTTCCTCTGTCTCTCACAGTTGCCTGATTCCGCTTGAATACAGTCCTGGGGAGAAGAGAGAAATAATATCTGATGTTGTTTTACAGTGTTGATATAATTCCCTACCCTGCAAGACCGAGAATGAATAGTGAATACACCTCCTGCTAGTTTAGTCATGGCATCCTCTCAAATGTCCTATTTTGAATATTGTTGCATCCCTAGAAGAATCTACATTTCTCTCATGGACTCGTGTGCATTTAAATGTACAGAGGGAAAAAATATCTTTGCAAAAAGGTATGTAGGCATATCCAGATAGATTTATTTTACAAAGAGCCATGCTCAATTTACCCTGCTCTTCTTGAGTTTTACTTATTTTGTCCACTTAATCACAGTGAATTTGGGATAGCCTCAAATCAAGCTACAGCTTTGAATGGTCTGCAAACCAGAATTTCCAGCCTGTGTTAAAAATTCTGAGACTTTGATATTTGGTTTAGCCCCAGCTGCAAAATCCTGGTTCTGTTCTAAAAAAATATATATATACTTTTGGCTCTCTTGCTCATTTAATTCTATAACTGTAATAGATGATGTGCACTAAAAGACATGAGGTACACTGTTTTGCTCCACAAGGTTACAATTTTGATCTTTAGATAAGTGTGTCTTACTGAAAATTTCAGTTAAATCACACTATGTTTTGCCTTTATGGAATAAGTGTTTTCTGGTTAAAAACCGAGCTGCCAAAGAACTGGCTAAATCTTTGACATGGAAAATATTCTGCTTCATGCTGTCAACAGAGCTACGCGAAACTCTGCAGTGTAAATATGTCTTTTGCTCGGCACCCCTGGAGGCAGGGACATTCAAGGGTAGATACTCCGATAGCAGACATTTTTCTTTTCTAGGGAGTCTGTAAGTGCTTGTCGAGCTCTAATTGCTGCGAATGGCTCTGCTCGCAGTTCATTTCTACTTAGTTCTGTTCTTGCGCCTCTGAGCTCGCCTGTCTGCTTTTGCTTTTAGGGCCTCGTTTGACCCAGATAGGAAGTGAGCTGGGATCATCGCGAAGCATTTAAAATAATTGGGTATCAACAGCTGGCTTTATGGGAAGCTAACAGGGTAAATCCAGAGAGTTTTTATGATTTCAGTGGGTATTTTTTCTAGCGTATAAAGTGGATCCAAGTAATTTTGGCTGGGAAACAGTTTCCCAACTTATTTCTATAATAATACCTCAGAGTTTTTCATTATAGTGAAAATCTCTAGCAGGTCTGAAGGGAAAAATTACCTCCACTGTTTCCAGACACCCAATATGTTTTCCCTTTGCTTGAATTTATGAGTTTTGGCCAAGATAACTCACAATATGATCGTCTTTCAGGGTAGTGGTTTCTTGTGCTGAATCCCAAACCAACGTGTAACTGTTCAGAAGGCTCCTCTGTGTCTTTAGTGATGTACACATATGGGACATGGCTCTCCAAAATCCTACCAATCTGTTTCTGCCTCCGGTGTATTATTCACTGTGTAGTGTATTGGAAAAGTTTTTTGAAGTACTATTTACTTCTCAACTTCTTTCAAAGTTTTTATGGCATAAATTGCAGTACTACTCAAAAAGAGCAAGATTTGACTCTTAATGAAAATTTGTTTGTTTGTATTGCTTTGTAAGTAGGTTCAAATATACCTTTTTCAAAGAGCTTTCCTGAAAGGCAAGTGCTTGAATAAGTTAGTCCACAAGCTGTAATGCAGAATTCCTCTCAGACTGAAGCATTAGACTGGGACAGAATAGGTATTTCCATCCTAGAAAATTCAATTCATTATTTTGACTTTTTTTTTTCCGACTAAAACTATTTTTTTACTTAGAAAGGTTGAAAATATCTCCTCTTAAACTGAATTTGCTTTCTTCCCATTTTTGCTGCAATGCCTTCAGAGAGTCATCATTTCTATGCCTTATGTTCCCCTGCTGCCCAGCTACCCTATGGCACGGGTGGAGCCCTGGGTTACACAGCTGTCATCCTCTGAAGTGCTGTCTCCGGAGGGGAAGCAACCCCAGGCTCTACCTGGTGCACGAGGTGGAGGAGGTGGGGGTACTCAGCAGGGGAACTACAGAGCTCTTTGTGACCTTAAACACACCGTGCTTGAGAGTACAAACAAAAACTTTCTGACTCATAGTAAGAAGGGGTGTGTGGGTATGTGTGTGTGCATTAAATTCGTGTAAATTGTGCCCAGAAATCAAATATTTTCTGTTTTCCTAAAGTAAATCTGTTTTTTAAGAATAATATTGGCATTTTCCTTCAAAAAATCTGATTTTTCTTGTGGAAACTGACATTTCCTCTAGCATAGTCGATAGAAATACAAGATGATGCTTTTACCTTTGACCAATCTATCTATTGCCTTATTCCACTAAGTAGAAACTTCAGTGGCACTGATTAGATAGATATCTCAGACAGAAAAGCACATACTCCAATAGGTTAAGGTGACAGAATCTGACATTGCAAGTGTTTGCATCTTATTTCATTTGTGTCTTTTATATCCCATAAGCTCCAGGAACCTTAATGGACATTTTCCTGATGTTAATCTGTCTAAATTATACAAGAATCAAGTTAACATCCTCTGTTTATTCTATAGCTATTTTGATTCAAACATTTTTAGTTATCAGCTAATATCTCATACCTGTTTCTCTTGCTGTTACTGAGAGTTGGATGGGACTTTCCTTTCGTGTTTCGTCTTTGTAAATTGGATCTTCTTGTGATACTGAATCACGCTGGTTGTCACTGGCTAAGCAGCAGGTTCCTCCTAACCCTCTTCCGTGTGTGGTTCTGTTTGACGGGATTGTTATTTACTTTCCAACCACCTTGTAATCTCGGTTTCATCTGCGACTTCAAGCTTTCCTTTGAGTACCACATCAACTACATTGTCAAGGCTTTTTTTTTTATCCACGTAGGAATTCAGCAAAGCTCAGGTCTTGCTGTCTCAGCAGGACGCAGAAGGTTTGATTTATGTCTAGATAACAGCACAAGTTGAATTATTGCAGTAGCTGGCTCACAAACTCCCAGATTGGCTGCTACATGGTATTCTGAAGTTTGTGCAAAGTTCACTATATGGGCTAAAGGACATACCGTTAAACGTGCCCAGGAATCAGCATGACACACCTATACAAGGCAGTGAATTATTTTTGAATGTGGCATTCTTTAAACCAATTAAGTTTTAAATATGCTTCCCTCCCCGCATGCCTGCGTCTTGGACTATCCCAGTGTTTGTATGCCATAGGAATTAATTTTATGAGCATAACATACATCATTGAAGAGGGTTGTCTCGCAGGCTTCTCTCACTTACTGTCCTTGAGGGAGTCGGACACCGCTGGTGTCGTCGTGTTGCTGTTTCCCTCTGGCGTGGAAACTCTGTTTCCTTTCAAAGTCAGTCCTAAGTGACCTGGGAATCTCCTTCGATGGAGGCTGTGTGATTCAAAGTAATTAAGTTTTTTTGCATTCACCAGTTTTATGACTACTGTTTAGCAACCAAATGAAGGCTTTTGATTTATAGTTGCTTAGTTCTGATTTTCAGTTGACTCATGACTGCAGGTGTATTGCTTTGGCCATTCAACTTTGGGTACTTTATTTATAGAAATGTTGGAAATCTTGAAACACAGGCCCCATTAAGTGGGACACTAGAAACTTTCAAACACCTTAAGTCACCAGTTCCTTTGACAGTCTTAACCAGTAAGCCTTCACCTCTCCAGAAATTACGTTTACAAAGGTGTGTTTGACAGGTAGTTGCTAGCTGCAGAAATGCAAGCCTTACCTACCATGCAAAGGTAAAGATTTGTGATTTTGCACAGATCAAACTATTCTTCATCTGCCAAAACTTTGCTAATGCGGATTTGACAATTAAAACTACTTTATTATCTATAAAGTATAGTTTATGTGTCACCAAAATTACAGCATCTACTCTTCTGAGAACAGAATTAACTTTCTGAAATGAGCAATTATATTAGTTAATTCATTAATTAAAAAAGAAATTTCAGGATTGTGAGATAATTTTAAAAAATTATATTAATAGAGGAATAGTACCAACTCTTTAAACTTTCAAAAAAGTCCGTCTTACAGTAAGTACATTTAAAGTTTTTTTCGCACTGTTCTTCATAGCTAAAAGTTTCTTCTTCAGCAGAGGCTCATGCGCAATATTCTTCTTCCTTCCAAATGGTAAATACATACTCCATATTCTTCCATCTGCATAGAGCAGAGAGCATAGGTTCTTTCTTGAAAAATACACTACTTGGGATGGGGCAAGACTGGAAAGATGCTGGGTGTTTATCCATGTGCTCTGTGTCTCTGCAACCTGCAGAGGACGGGCAAGGCAGAAGATCAGTTCCAGCACTCCTAGAGCTCACAGTGGTTTAAGACAGACTGCGTTAAGGCATAATGTGTATCATGTTGACTCATCTCAGAATCTCAGGCCTTTCTAAGAAGGATGCTGTGACTGACTTGTCTGACCATTATTGACTATAGGTGTCGCTGATATTTGGGCCAAGGTCAGTGTCCCTCACAACTCCGTACTCATGGTTGGGACAAATATTAAGCCAAGGAAAGGACGTCCAACACAGTTTGCAGCTTTCTTACCCACTGTGTCCCTAGTGGCACTCATAGTTGTGGGCTTCTATTGAAAAGAGTTTTACCACTTTGAGCCTGAATCCAAGACAGTCTTGAAGCAATTGTAGTATCATGTACTTTGATAATGCAGTGCAGCCAAAAAAAAAAAAAAGTTTTAAAAATTAAAATAACCATATACAGAGCTGTAGACAGCACTACTGCTGATCACAATTACATGCCAAATGCTTCTCATTACCAGAGCTAACCTCTGTGCCTGTGAGTTTTATACCCTAACATGCATATATCTCCTTAAATCTTTGGCTCCAAATTTGTAATGCTTGCTTTTCAAGATAATTAAAATATCTTTGCAATGCTTTTGCCTGTAGCCTTCTGCTGATAGTGTCAACTCTAGTTTTAGTCCTTTTGCACTGACAATTTAGTTAGTGTAGTTCTCTGGCTCTGTGCAGACACGCTGTCAGGTCCGCCCTCACATGGAAAGTTCAGTCGACACAGGCTCTACAGGAGGGATGGAGATGGGGTGCCCTATAAACTGGCGCTGGGTCAACGTATTGATTTGAACGTGCTTGTTGCACTTAACTCAGTGAGGTGCATTTGAAACTCCTACCTGTATGCCTCAACTTACCTTGCAGAGATACACGCATTATTAACAACCATAAATGTGTCCAATGCTTTTGTAAGACTAGCCTCTGGTATTTATTTCTGTCATGGTCTGCAGTCCCGAGGCCATAAGTGTAATCAGCCGAGGTTAATGATACTGTTTGGTGGGCTTTTAGTCAAGTGTGCTCATCATGCTTTGCGTGTTCTCAGACAGATGCCCGAGAGAAGGAAATAAGACACTTTCTGAAATGAAAGAATTACTGTGAATTAAAACTATGTTGACCCAAATCCTTTCTTAATATGTTTAGCTTAGGGCCCATCTCAAATAAGAGGCAATAACTAAGCCAATATATTGTCCCCCAGTGGAATTCAACATTGCTGGAGGTTGCTGAGGTAAATACCGTGGATGAACTTTAAATAGTATTCAATAATTTCCCGACCTTGGCTAATGGTGGTAACCATAATTTGATCTCTTGCTGCAGGGTATTACACGGTCTCCTGTAAAATCAGGAGAGAGTTTGTCCTTTCCTGGCCTTTCACTAAGATCCCGGTACGGCGGGTAGCTGACTCAATAGGTGGCTGGTTTGATCTGTGTTCTGTCATGTGTATTCCTATAGGATTAAAAGATAAACAAACATCAAGAAGGAGAGTTCAGTGTTTTAGCATGTATGGAATAGAACTAAGATTAATACTACAACCAATATTAAATTCCTTTTTCTGACATTAAGGTTAAAACTTAGAACGTATTTTGGGAGATGTCTTAATACACAGAAGTCTGGAGATACACCTTTCCAATTTCAAAACAGAGATGTACCATACTTGTAAGTAGCAGAAAAAAAATCAAATTTTGTTGCAAATAAATAAGGAGAAACCTTCTAACTCTTGTTTACCTTGTTTTGACTGTTTGAGTTGTAATTTCAGTCCTTTTCTTCCTTTAGGACTGGAGATTGATAGGTCTTTTTATCATTGCCTGTTATGCTTATTAAAATACAAAGTCCTAAGCACACTACTTGGGCTTTGAACTTGCTCTTATTTTCATTCATATACAATCATGTGTAAAATTTCAGGAAAGTATCAGTCCCTACAGGCAAGATAGGGAACATATAAACATATATACAATATATATGTTTAAAATCACTTTTAATGTGATCTTGGAGCACCAGAAACAGTTGTGAGATAAAATATGCAACCTGAACCAGTTCTTGTTTATTTAAAGAGTAGGTTAAATGATATGGTAGGTTAAGATGGGCAGAAGGAGCGGGGGGGCAGTTAGGTTTAATGCTAATTGGCACACTTTCTGCCTTGCTCATCTACATATTACAGAAGAACTTTTCTGTCAACCTCCTTTTCAAAATTAGGCTTGCAGCTTGAAGCTTCAATGTAAAGAAGAGGCAAGGCCTGATTTCACCCCCATGAGCTTCAGAGTAAATCAAGAATCATTTTTAGAAAGTCAGTGGACCAAGCCCTTATGTGATACAAATTGGCACTGACGATAATCAAGCTATTTCAGTTTATACTAAGTTAGAATCAGCTGCAATTAAGAGCTTCGCAGTCAAGCAAATGTGACTAAAATCAGGTCAGTAGACTGGAAACCTGAAATATTTCCTTTGGTTAAAGCTGTTAAAGGTTTGATGCTGTTCCATGAAGGACAGGCTGGTGAAGTTTCTACAGATTGCTGCTGGTCTGTGTGAAGGCAGGAGCCTGGCCCTGTAGCTCTCTGAAATCGCTTTGTTCCCTCAGTGGAAATCTCCTCAGCATACTCTCGTCTCTGGTTTTCATGGATCTCCATCAGAGAAAGAACTCTCCATAGCTTAAGCGCTTAAGCCTTTTTTGGTGTTTTGAACAGATTGCTTGGCTTGTATAGCAACTTCAGAATTCAAGTATCCTTCCAGTCATCCTAGGGATTCAGGCTGGGTTCAAATGTCTTATAACCTGTAGGTATTACAAGTCCTCTCCTGATTCAGTCAACTGAGAGCATGAATATTTTCACCCCTTGGCTACACAGTCCTTTTAACAACTTACGGTGTCTTATCAAAACATCCTTTGCTCAGTCTCTGATGTATGAGCCAGGAGGACGAGTGTTGCACAAGATATAAGATGTGTTATGTTAAATCTCCCTTTCCCTCAGGGAAAACCTATAAACAGTAAAAATTACTAATTACCTATTTCCAATTCCCTTAACAACAGTGATGATTAGAAAGCTTTATTGAAATAAAACTGAAGACATTCCCTATATTTTCTTAGAGGAAAGCATTTCATTCTCACAGAGGGCATATGATTTTCAAAGACCAAAATTTTTGCCACTCTTTATAGAAACAAATCCCAAGACCGTGTGTTGCAGCCACTGGGCTTGGCCATCCCTCTGGTGTCCATGCTCCATCTGGTCCAGAGCCATGGTGCTACATGCTAGCTTGACACAGGAGAAAGTAAAAGGTGTCAAGATTAATGGTGTTAAGAGTAATGGTATTTGCTAAGTTGCTACCTGATACTTGCTGGAAGGACACGTCAGATGGTGCTGTTTTATTTCACGGAATCACGGAATCACGGAATCTTCAGAGTTGGAAGGGACCTCTAGAGATCATCTAGTCCAACTCCCCTGCTAAAGCAGGATTGCCCAGAGCACGTTACTCAGGGCTGCATCCAGACGGGTCTTGAAAGTCTCCAGAGAAGGGGACTCCACACCCTCCCTGGGCAGCCTGTTCCAGTGCTCTGGCACCCTCACCGTAAAGAAGTTTTTCCTCATATTCGATCGGAACTTCCTGTGTTCTAACTTGTGCCCATTGCCCCTTGTCCTGTCACTGGGATCTATTGAAGAGTCTGGCTCCATCCTCCTTCAACCCACCCTTTAGACACTTGTAAACATTAATCATGTCTCCCCTCAGCCTTCTCTTCTCCAGGCTAAAGAGTCCCAGCTCTCTCAGCCTTTCCTCCTAAGGGAGATGCTCCAATCCCTCAGTCATCTTTGTTGCCCTACGCTGGACTCCCTCCAGTAGTTCCCTGTCTCTCTTGAACTGGGGAGCCCAGAACTGGACACAGTATTCCAGTTGTGGCCTCACCAGTGCAGAGTAGAGGGGGAGAATGACCTCCCTTGACCTACTGGCCACACTTTTCCCTGTGCAGCCCAGAATTCTGTTGGCCTTCTTGGCAACAAGGGCACATTGCTTGCTCATGGATAATTTACTGTCTACCAAGACCCCCAGATCCTTCCCCTCAGAACTTTGACCATAAGCTTGACCTGACAAAGCCCTGCTCTCATGCAGTTTGCTAGTAAGGCCTCCTCAGACCCCTGAAGGGGAAAAGAGGCAGCTCTGTAGCTCTCTCCCATCCCACGGACACCGTGGCGGCAGGGACCATCTAGCCAATATCTGTTTTGCTTGTCCAGAGAGCCTGGGAGTTCACAGGATGGAGCTGGGAGATAAACACATGTGATGCTTTCATAAAGTATCGCGTGCTCTGCGTCAACGGGGGGAGCCTGTTCCATGATTCTCGGAGGAATAATACCCTGTCTTTATACTTTCCAAAGTTTATTTCAGTAAGACTGAAAAGTAAAGAAATAACACAACAATGACATGGTTAACTTGGACGAGCTGTGTTGAATTTAACAAGTGAAGAAACGGGTGTTGTTTTGTTGCTCAGTTGGTGTTAAATATTCCCAGTGAGGACGCAAGATGTGTCAAAGCCATGTGGTAAGGAAGGCAATTAGTTGTGCAGAGAAGATAAGCAGTGAGCTGGTGCTCGTTTTGTATACTTAGGGAATAGCAAGGTAATATAATGTGTGCTACATTTCCACCTACAGTGCTTCACAGACCCGCTAATTTTTGTGTGTTTAGTCTGAAGATTTCCTTAAGAAACAGATTGACTTACAGGCAGCTTGGATTTTCTACAGCGCATCGGAGAGGGGTTTTGCACAGATTGGAACAACAAAGCACAAGGCAACGCTGAACCCACTGAGCACAAACATGCCTCAGTGAATAGCACTCCCTAAGCTTATTTAGCACTGTGCACTGCAAAATATGCTAAACAAAGAACAAATTGCTGCTCTGAAGAGCTTGCAGACATAAGAACCTGAATCCATATGATACAGTGAATAATCTGTGCCAGATAAGCCTTCTAGCTGAAATGTTCAGAAGAAGTTCTTAATTGGAAGGAGCAAGGGGATGTAAGTGGGAGTTATGTGTATATCATTAGCAGGAGAACAAATGTCTCCAGCTTTAACTAATGTTGACTACAATAAATTAAATTAAAAAGGAACAAACTGACACTTGATTTGAAGCTTGAGATGAGTGTTAATTTGAATTTTCTTGCCGCACCTGGTTTGTTTCATAGTCTCAGGATTACTTAATTGGACTCTTTGTACTTCATTTTTTATATTTTAAGAGATGTCAGGTTATTACAAGTTCCAGAACAAAATAATGTAAAAAAAAAAAAATCCTTTCAAGTCAGATACTGTTACAATTTGTTATTCTGTGACTTTGAATGGGGTTTGGCTCACCCTGCCTGAACATCCCCCGCTCAGCCGTGGCTTTTTTTTGTCTATCTAAGCATTGCCTTCAGCTGTTCCTTCAAACATGTTGCTGATGAGAGGTACCCCGTGCTGCCTTTGCATGTGTGGCTCTTTGTTGGGGTGACTTGCTGCCACGGAAGTTCAGCTTTTCAAAGCACTGCCCAGTGGATGGGGGAGAGGATTTGCTCATCTGTAACATTTAAATGCAGGTGATTCATTCATATTCACATACCATGTTCATTTACTGAGGCTCAACTTTGATGAGGGTGGGAGAGGTAAGGAAGGATCCAGGGCAGGGAAAGTATATTTAAATTCGAGCCCAAAGCGTTGACATTGCAGTGGTTAGTGCAGCATTGCATTAGCAGGCTTTGTTGATACTTCTCAAAAGCTTGTGTAGCAGTGCTGCTTAAGCACCCATTTAAGTCAATTTTAAGGAATGCCAGGGAAATTATAAGGTGAATTATACTCAGTTAAAGTACAAGGACAGACCATTCAGAGTTTGCTTTTTCATATTCCAGTCAGGTAAGAAAATTCATTTTCTAGCGGGAAACAGAATTAACTTCTCTAAGACCTCTTGAAATCTCCTGTTCATTTAAAGTTTGTATTGTCTCGTCCCTGATTTAGTGCTCCCACAAGCTGCAGCTCTCCTGCTGTGGGGAGGAGAATACAGTATTTAGGGAGAGACCTTAGATTGACTCTTAACTCTTCATGTTTGGGGAGTTTGCAGGTTGAAATGCTGCCACGTGTAGTACCCAGCATTTCTCATCTCAGTCATTCCCCCCGCTGGAGCTGGTCTTGTCTTTTCACCATAACATATATCACAATGATGGGTGGTTGTGGGTATAATAAGTCTCATGGCTGCTTTTTCCGTAAGTAATCTGAGCAACTTGACTGTAAATAATGTCAAAAATGTGACCTTTGTCCCTAATCCTGCCATTTTGAAAAAGCATTTTGAGGGATATTTTTAAATGCGACATTTCTATATCCTACAGCATTGTCAAATTTACAGTGCACTCCTTGCTTCTGTAAACTTTTAAAGCAATAACATTGGCAGTTCAAGCAAGCAGAGTTATTCAGTTCTGTGCAGATCCTGGGATACAATGAAATTATGATGTCAAGAAGATTCAGGCCTTGCTCTAGTCAACCGAAAATATTGACAGAAAACAAATAAGATCCAGCTTTTTCTAGTGAACTCAAGCATCTTTTTCTAGTGAACCCAAACATCCTTCATGGGTGTGACGATGTGAGTTGAGAACATTGTTTTATCAAATACCACTCCAGCTGTAGAATTCCATATAATGCAATTCAAAACACATTCAATGTTTTGGTTTCTTGCAATTTTCTATGATGTCCATTGTAGCAAATATTTCTGAGCTAAACAAGCAATAAACCTGTCACTGAATGAATTCCGTTTGTTCAAAAATATAATGACTGTCCTTGCTACAAAAGCTGTATCTTCAGCTTCACAAAAGATGAAACTGCAGAAAGAGAAATTGCACTCGTAATACGATTCTATAAGCACTTGTATTTTAAACCTAATGTTTTGACAAAGTGTGTGTAACAAGTTCAATACTTCAGAATAATTTTTCTCTAATGATAAAATAAATAAGTAAATGAGCATAGTTTAAAAATGGGACAATTTTTTTCATTTGTTTAATGGATTCATTTAACATATCAATGTGTTATAGCTGAAAAAATGGAATGCTTGATGGAAATCAGTCTTTGGATTCAAAGTGCCTATAATTAGACTCGAACTGATGAGGTTAGAGAGGACTATTGCCATGTTGTCGGTAAGAGCCACTGGGCAAGAGGGCAAAATGGTTAAAATTGTGTCTAAATCCATCCAGTAGATACAATGATGCTTATTTGCCAGTAATTGCACTACAGTTTCATGACAGGAGACTTCTTGTGTTGCAAATTTTGGCTATCTTCATAAAAGTTTGTAAAATATAAATTAAGGGTGTTTATTTCGAGGGCGACCTTTGTTCTGGGGTGCACAAATGGGATGGGACTGGAGCTTTTGAACACTTGAAGTATTTTGCAAGTGGAGGAAGCCACAGAGATGACGGGTTGCGACAAGCAGCACTGACCAAGGCAGGCAATTACATGGACTCTTCTGCTGGCACGCTCCATGTGGAACTGGAGTGTGCAATAGTTTCATTTGATCAATCGACATGTCCTTACAGCTTCATGTGTGAAAGCAATCAGGAAAAGAAAACAAAACATCCAGCATCTGTGCAGGGGCTTTCAAACAGCAAACAAATGGCTAATAAACCATTGACCCTAACCAATTCCTGCCAAATGGGCATACACAGAGTGCATCCAACGTATCATGGTATGGGCAGAGGAAAGCCACCATCGTAAAGTTGCAGCATTCCCACACATACAAAGAATGAAGTAACTGCAGTATTTTAAATATCATTAAGTTACAATTTTCCAGACAAGTACAAGCCTGTGAGTTACATGGGAGGCACATTTGATATGGTAGAATGTAACATTTGGTCAAATTAGGAGGCCTGGGGCATGACCAGTTATCATTAAGGCCTCTCTGAAAAGACGTGAAATTAAGTATTCACAGGAACCCTCTGAAAAAGTAGGGCTGCTAAAGGAACCACCGCTATCATTATAGGCTACTGCAGAAAGATAGTGGTTGTGGGATGCCTTGGCGCAGGTACAGGCATGGTGTTTGGAGGATTTTGCTGCCCTGGCAGAAAAGGAGAGGTCCGAGCTCTGTGAGGGACTTTTCTTCTTGTGGCAGTCCTCACTGCGGCGTTGGGGCACACAGGGTGTTTGGGGAACAGACTCTCCTGTGGTTCCTGTGGGCAGCAAATGTCCCCAGCCTGGCCATGGTGAAGTGCTTCAGAACAAAATCCCCAGGTGGGAATCAGCAAAGCTCTGCAAGAGGGGTCTCGTACTGGGGGGAGCGTCTGTTGCAACTGATGTACTTTAAGAAGGTAGAATGTCCACAATGGGCTGCTGCCCATTTCCTTAAAATGCAGACAACTCACAGCTCACGGTTAATCTTCTCATTTGATAAATTGGCCCATGATCTGAACTGTTTAGCATGAACACTTCTGTCTAAGTACTTGCTGGAAGGAGGGCGATACTGCTGTGAGTTTTGCTGTGATTTCTCTCCTGTAAATTTGATGCTATTAGTATTTTCTTGTTTTTCATTCTGCTCATTCGTCATTGTTTTATCTCTATAAAATAAGGATAAAAGTAATCCTCGAAGCAAGGTTTATGCACTGTTTTTCTAATATGATGTTTTTCTAGTATCTGAGATACAAAAGCCTTGACAAACTTCTTTTCAAAGACTGTTTTCCTCCATTTTCTTTCCCTTCCCTCTGAGGTTTCTAGGCAGTACAGAACTGGAAAAACAGTGGTAAGAAAAGGCAGTGTGCATCCCCAGCAACGTTTTGATCTTTTGTGCTTTCTGTAACTGTGAGTAACACACAGTTTAATTTTTGTTCATGACAAACAGGCGACGTGTGCTACCCTGAAAAACAGAGGGGTGTTGGGTCTTGCCTTAGAACTCTGTCTTTATGATAAACATTCCTCTTTATGTTGTATTTTCTATTAGACATGGCAACAACATTAAATTCAAATACAACTTTCAGGCACCATTCTTGTATACTCTATCAGGCCCAATACACAAACAATGCCAGGAGTTAAAGTAATTCAGAATATAAAGCTAAATTTGTAGGGCAGCTGACCTTTGCCTCTGCACAAGGCTAACCCTAATTCAACGTTACTAAAATGAGATGCTCCAAGTCATATGAGAGATGCTGGACATCTCTAGTCAGACCTCGTAGCCCTACAAAGCTGCTTATGTGTTTGTGGGCATCTGTGAATTGCTGATGCATTTTCTGAGTTCATGGCATGAGTTCATACAAATGGATATGAAATAGACCACAGAAGAGTATCTATTAGAAGGGAGATGGTGAAAGGGATTGGTTCCTCTCCTTGGTGAAGGCTCCATGGACTGCGGTTAGGTTTAAGCCAATCTGCTGTATAGCTGGCCAGTAGCTCAGGGCTTCAGGGTGATGGCTCTATCCTTGTAGATACAGCCTGGAAGAATTGATGAATGAGCAGATAAATGAGGATAAAGGCTTATAAACAAAATCTTCCATTTTTTTATATTTGGACAGTACAGAGTTAACCTAGGTTTTACTGGCTGGAATGGAGCACCCAACAGATAACCTTACCCTCCTTTTAACCTTACCACTACTACCTCAGTAGTCTCAAGAGCTGCTTTTAGCAGGCAGAGTCAAGCATCCTTTATTAGTTCCCTCCACTGATTGAATTACTGAAGGAAATTCTGTGGCCTTCATTATGCAGGAGGTCAGACTTGAAGATAATGATGGTCCTGCCGCCTATGAAATCTAGTTCCTCTGCAGTTCTAGAGGGTTAAGGATCAGGAACTGGATTTCGATGTCATGCCCTGGTAGTACCTCTCCTTGTTATTGAGCTCTGTAATGCTATGAAGCCACAATGTCAGTAGTGTGATTCTCGGAGGGAAAAGAGATTTGCAGCAGTTTATTCTTCTTTGTAAGCAAAAAAACAGGGAAAGCAAGATCTGGCATAACTTTTCAAAAATGATGGGCGAAATGGTGGTAAAAAAGAGAAACCAGAAATTAGTGGCTGCTTCCAGTGACGGCTGTCCTTTTACTGTGGCTAATGCTGTGTCTCGATTTCATCACCAGTATCTTGAGGCTGATAGTTTATACCTTTTCTGAAGTGCTCTGCAATCTTGTCAGAGTGCTCTGGAGGACGGGGTATCATTATGGTATGTCACTTTTATTTTATAGGTAGAAGTGACTCCCTATAATTTGACACATGAACAAACTTTCATCATCCCGAGCGGAAGCAGCGCATGAAGAGTAGCTGGAAGTGGTGTATGGAAAGTAGTAAGGGAAGTTGTGTGAAGGGAAGCAAGGGTAGTTAAGGGAAGAACCAAGGCAGAATTGTTTCACCAGCTAATGCAGCAGCCGACTGCCCTGAGCTCCTCTCCTTTCCCTGACTTTGGGGACAGAGGGAAGAGCCACTGTACTTTTTATAGAAATGTACCAGCTTTAAAATTCCTTTGACCTTTTGGCCAGAGGAAAATGCTGTACTCAAACTGTACTCAAAACATTAATTTAAAACCAAGAATTTCTAAAAAAAGTATGAACAGTGGGTGAATTTTTTTCACCAATGAGGGGGCCGTTTCAAAGAACAAAGATGCTTTTATATTTATTTTGTGTTAAACTGGTTTGTAGAAAATCTGTCTGTTCCTGTTCTCTCTGGACTAATGCATCAGATTGTGACTTGTCTTGTCTGCTTGCATTAATAGCATTGATTTATGATAAATGTTATAATGCAGTATGACTCATCTGAGTTTTCTCATGCCTTCATTGCAGAACTGTCACAATGAAACCTTAAAGAATGTGTGTCTTTTGAATCACTGCTCTATCAGCACAGTGCTGATCCTCCAGCAATCTTTAGAGCTATTTGTTTTATCTTTGCCGTGTATTGCAGGCGCTTTGCTTTTGCTTTTGCTTTTAGAATCCCAATGGAATTTTCAAACTGATCTATCAAAGACCAAGGTGATCTGGTACAAATAAAAGAAAAAAGTAAAAAGTAAGAAGAAAAGTGGGGTGTTTGAAACATGACAACTCGTTGCATCATGTTCTTTGCATTTGGGCCAAAAATCAAGAGGGGAAGGCGGGGAAAATCCACAGTTTGATTTTTAACTATGGATTTTCCAAGACAGAGAAGCATTCCAAAGAAGACCTGGGGAACTGTTTTCGAGGACTGTCCCAACCAGTGCAGACCATGTGATGAGTCTAAGATAGATGCCTTTATCACTTTGGTTTGCATCCAGTAGAGTAAAAGGAATATCATTACTTTTTTTCTTTCTGTTGTAAAATGTCAGTTTGAAAATTACGAAATTTCTTGCTGAAATGGATCAGATTTTTATTTACAAAGGTCTCTGTCATTTCCCAGTTCAGCATAGGAAAATTCTAAAATGTTGTGTGCTGAGACATTTCTTGCCAAACTCTATTCACAGTATTTGCATCCACTGTGGGATATCTTAGGTTGTGCCATTGACACATCACACAAAAATTACCTTTTCCTAGGAGAAGCGGCATAAATGGTGTGAACATATGTTGAAATGGGAGATTTCTTCAAAGGGGAGCTATAGGACAGGAGTGGGGTGAGCACAGAAACACAAGCTAGGAGCTTCTTCTGACACTGACTTTCTAGCTACTCTTCCCATATCACAGAAATAGTAATACTTAACCCACAAGGATTTGTGAATTATATTCGAATGAAATTGCAATGTATGAATATTGTGCCAGATTTCTATTAGCTATTTTGAAGTTATACATTTTTTATCATATAAAGTATGCTAAAATTGGTCCAGATCTCCTGCTTGCCTGTTTTATTTTAACAAATGTTGACAGCTAGAGCTGGTAGAAGCAGTCTGAATTAAAATTAAAAGTCAGTGCAAAAATAAACCCTAACTTTTTCTGTAAAATAATTAATTCATTTTCTTGATGAACTCCATTTGCAATAGACTCTACGTCTTGTTAAACAAAGATAACGACATAATAGTCCTCCGCAACATTGACACACCTGAGGCAGACATTTCTTTATAAAATTAGGGGCTAGACTGTCCTCTCATATTCTGTCTGTCCCCTTCACTTTCTGTAGGTACACACATACACATAATTATAAATGACACATCATTTTTTGAGGGCAGAATTTGGTTCTGAGTTAGGTACAGTGTATTTGTGGAACTAATGGCTATAATATTTCTTTCAAAATGCTATATTCTGTCTTCTGTTTCTATTTTTTTTGCCCTCTAGTTAAGCAAAAACCATTTATAGTCAACTGATATCAAGTGAGACATGACTGTAGTGATTGTATAAGGTTAGGAAAACTGAAAGCTGAAGTTAAAATTTTTAGATTATCCTGCACTCAGCAGTCAGTGCACGTACTGTTGACAGAAGAAGAAACCACTCCGCATATATTTTGGCTAAAGGTCTTGCACACGTACAAGGTACGCATGAAAGTGGCAAAGGACTTAATTTCACTGGCAAAAATAGTAGTTTTGTCGCCAAATCCTTAACATTGTCTCATTTGAAGAGATACCATCGCTCAAAAAGCTTATGAGTTAGACTGGTAGTGTTTAAATACTGAATATCTAAGGGTGAAATGAAAATAAAATGAAAATGTGGTACGTGGAGCCACTCTATGGATCTGTTCCTGCATGTGTTGTAAGTGTGAGTCTCCGCATACCGAGGAACACACACAATGGTGTCATTTCTGGTATCCTTCATGCATCATGTGTTACAATGTGTAGTAACAGGTCTTAGAAATGACTGGAAAATCCTCTTGCGTTCTACAGTCTCTGTGCTCTTGCAGGGATGGCCGCCCAAGACCGCGGGGGTGTATCAGTCTGGATGCTGGGTTCCCCACATCCCTGTGGGTTTCCCACTTTCAGCTGCAAGGATGGAAGAGAGGCAGGATGGGGGAAAGGGAAGGAAACCAAGGGAAACCCTGGTCTGTTTCAGACTGGATAGCTTCAGCTGTAATCACCCTGTGCTAGTTGCAGTCCCTATATAACGCACAGCACACCATCTGTGTTTGGCTGTGCTACCTTTCATATTTGTGCAGGCCAGAACAGTGAGTTAAGAGCTGCTGGGACTCAGAAAAGCCGTTTTGGCATTAACTAAGCCTGTTTTCCCAAGTGGGATTCAGTTCACAGGTGAAGGGGATGCCAGGGACTCAGAGATGCTGTTCCCCGCATGCTTCTCTCTCCTGGTTATGCTGCTTGTTCCAAACACCTGTAGAACTTACCAATGTAGCTTTGTGAAAGAGAGGAGCAAAGCACATGCAACAGTAAGAAAACATTCTTCTTACTCTGGCCCTTGAAGGGAGTGTGGAATCTTATGTGTTTATCTTGATCCATCCAATTTATTTAACAGAACTTTAAAAACTAATTTAACATTACTTAGATCACTTCATATTTGTGCTGAAAACCTCTGCAGTTGCATTTGATGTATTTATATGATGTAAATCCATTGAAAAGAGCAGAGTCTAATTGAGAGAGATGGGTTTTAAATCAAAACTTAAATCAATGTAATTTTTTTTTTCGTCTTTATTATTACCTCCTACTTGTCTCCTAAAGGTCCTTTAAAGTGCATCCAATAATTCCTAACTCCTGCAAAGATCCAACATCCATTGCTTGGGAACAGAAGGCACGGAGTTAGCAGAAAAATGTAGGCTACCATCTGAGGCTGTACAACTGACAGCCTGATGCCAAGCCAATAGCCCGGGAGTTTAAATCTGGACTAGACACTTCAAGGCCAAAAGAAGTCTTGTCCATGCATGTGTGGCTGTTTACATGCTGTTGCAGTGGCCTGCTGCCTTTCTCTGCGCTAAGAAGTTGTCTGAGTGATTCACAGGCTCAGAGCAGGAGCCATGATGTGACTTGTTCTTTGACTGATAAATTAATTCCCCCCAAAAATGCAGAGAAGCCTTTACATGGGGTTCAAGGCTTTGCAATGGGGTGTATCAGAACTCTTCAGTTTCTTCTCTGTGGTTAAGTATCCCATAGTGGGCTATTCCCTCGATGAAAAGGAACTGAATGGAGCAAGGATGCTGTATGTTGGAGCGAAGCTGTCCCCTGGAGCGCCAGCTCCTATGGCATTTATGCTCTGTGTAAATAAATACGGTTTCAGCACAGCACACATCATACTGACTTCCACAAGACACAGCTCACCTTCACCATCGAAATGATCCAAAGTTCTTCCTCTCTTTTTGACTCAATTTTTTTTAGATCTTCTTTCCTAAGGAAATAGAGCAGTCTGAAGATTTGTTGTCCCATTCTATTGGTTCTGCGTTTCAGAGCCAATTTGTGTGATTACTGTGTCAGGGGATGCCACTCCTAGCTTTGGTCCAGGTTCTTCACTGAAGAAGACAGCTGTGCTGTAGCCTGTTCTGTATCTCATACAAGTTGTATAATTTTTTGTTTTCCAGTACAGAATTGAAAGATAAGCGCAGTAAATCTACCTCTTATTATTTCACTGGGAAATTATTTTGGAAAAAGCTCATTATTGCCCATGGAAGAGGAATAATGATTTGGTTGGAAAGATGATTTTAAATTGTAGTTTAAAAACTTTCAACTTAACTTATATTTGAAAAACCTGTAGTTTTTTATAATTTGTTCTCAACCCTGGATACAGATCCTGAGATCATTGCTCTATTACAACACCATCTTTGCTTGGAATATGTTAAGCTGTTGAAGATTCAAATTCTATATTGTATAGCTGTCTTGTTGGTGTTGATAAACAGTTATAAGAAGGCAAAATTTGTTTTCCAAAGAGATTTTTATCTCTTAGTTTTCTTTTCAATCAAGCCTACAATTTCATAATTTTATCCAATGAATGCAAACTATCTGCTAGTTATTCTTTTTCCTGAGGAGTGAGTTTGCTTCTTATGAAACGTTATATCTTTTCAAATAGCAGGTTCTGGAGTGTCGTTTTTACAAAAGAATAAATTGGCTGTTGAATTAATGAACCTTGGACTGTGAGAACATACAGTTAAAGATACAATTCTATAGAAACCTCCTACTTTAAAAGATAATTGTCACAAAGCTTCCCTATAATAATGGGTGATATGCAGGTTTCACGGTGTTATCACAGTTCTGGAAATATGCAATATGAAATGATAGAAAAAGTATTAGGTGTTGATAGTACTGTGGTATTGTGTCACCTGCATTGCCAGGTTTGCAGACCTGCTAATCCAGGCCTGCACAGATGACCTTGTCCCAAGAACTGGGGGACTCTGGCTGTGTGCCTGCTCCACCACCGAAAGGTTGTGCTTTTCCTTTTCCTCCTACACCCCAGCACCGCAGCAAGGCAGAGCTCTGGCAGGGATAAGATCTGTCAGTTCTGGAAGAGGCAACAAAGAGACCTTTCCTCCAGGTGACTGAAGGGGCAATTACTGTGACCTCCAGCACGGGGAAAATTCATTCAGCGGTAGGACCCTGCCTTCCTATCCTATCCTAAGATCACACAGGCCAGGGAACACAAGCTGAGTGTGCCTTCCCCTGCCTACAGCCCTCTAAAACCCCACTGATCTCTTCCCCAGAATGCCAAATGGAATTTCAATACTCAATATTATTTTTATACCATTGCTGTTAAAGACTTCTTCCTCTGGAGCAACAGTTGTTTCTGTTTCCTTGAATTGCTGTTTAAGTCTTGCCTGCTCATCCTCCTAAACATTGCTTTGGCTAGCAGCCTAGAAACTAGGAGGGTTTTCGTGGTTTGTGAGGCTGTAGAAGAGTCTGTGCTCAAAATTAGTAATCTTGGGCATAAGTTCCTCCTGCTTTCTGGGAGGACAGGTTCTGTGCAGAATTACTTGAGGCCTCTGTGCAGCCCATCACAGCTGCCAGTGTTACATATACATGGACAATAACTGATGTTATAACTTTAGAAAAGTCTGTCAAAAAACATGTAAAAGCTGTATTACTCTAAGAGGCAGAGAATCAGACTTCAGCTAAAAGTCTGGAGCTGGGCTGAGCTGTAGACTTCACCCTCCTGTGGCTCTCAGTGAACTCCCACCGATGTTTTCATCACCTTCTCGTGTTTCTGCTGCCTGGGTGAGAGGAGAGGAAAAATATTGTTATAGAATAATGTGCTGTAATTCTTAAAGGAGAAATTTTGCTTGAGGGCAGGGTATGAGATAATCGATAGGTTTAATATACAGTCTTCCAGATGATATGCAGAGTTTCTGTGCATATGTTTGTTAATAAGCAAAGAACTTGGGTGAGGAAGCCTCTTGCTTTAGGAATTGTATGTTTGAGGGATAAAATGCAGAAAAGCTGGAAAGTCCTCTTTTTCTCCCATCGCATATGAGGTTCAGGATTGGCAAGTTTTACCCACATTAGTTATTTAAAAGAAAGGCAATGATAATTTTATTTCTAGCCGAAATAGATGAATGTTGTAAATGAGGTAAGATTTGAAGCATAAAGCAAAATGTTTCACTCAATTGGTATTATGAAAAACAAATAGCTTATTAGAAAGAAGTTGTTGCAGGAGGCTACCTTTAAAAAGAAAACGAAATTGCAAAAGCCTATAATATCTTTTCGGCTGAAGTGACTGCTGGTAAGAATGAATCAAGCAATGGCTGGGAATTCACAGACCCATGGCAGAAGCAATTTCAGAGTCAAGTTGCAAAAAAATCAAAAGCGAAACATGTATTAGTTTTATCCATTCTATATAGGAAAAAAAAAATCATTGAGGATATGTACATCCTCTGTTACACTGACCTGCCAATACAACAGTTGCAAATGATGGGATTTGTTTCTGGTGAGCCGTTTACTCAGGACAGGGACAGTAACTGCAATATTTCTGTGGTTTATGACCTCTGAACGCTCCTCTGCTGACATTATTGGGATCTATTTTTCACTGTAGCTTAGCAGTTCTTATTTCACATGAATTGAGTTGCTCTTGTATTTTTAATCTGCCCTTTTACTCCTCTTGTTTAAAACCATATGCAATACTTTCTTTGTAAGTAGATTCAAAGCAGGAAAGCAGATGATTTCTGAGCAACTTGAAGTATTGATTTAGAAAATTCCTGGCACAACCACAGCTTGAGCCCGCGGTTCTGCGAGTGGCCATCACTCGAAGGCGAGAAACACTGACACCAGTTGAGAAAGAGAGTTTGTTTGTTGTTCTGCCTGGTATCCTTTAAGTCATGGCAGTTTATTTCAGAAATATTGCCCAGAAGCTGGTAAGCTTGAAAGCCCAGTGTTAAAAGTGACCTTTTCCTTACAGCTCTATAGGAACTAAAAGAGTTGAATATTTTAACAGGACTTGTCATGGGTACCAAATGGTTGTGGGTTTACTTGCTGTGAAGAACATCACAGGAATATTTGTCCAAATGAATAAATTATTAGCTCTTGGCACATCATAATTATTTTAAAAAAATAATTGGCAAGAAACTTTTTTATGGTTCTATGGAGTCTTCAAAATCTGTGAACATTTCAAATGCCATTAATTATCTCTGTGAACTCCTGGGACCTGAGCTGGTCTCATGTCTGCAGGATTAGACTCCTAAGTTTGACTGCTGCAAAACCAGGAAAACATAGTATTCTTCAGCCTTTCACCCCAATTTCAGATCAATGTCTCCTAAATGTTTGTGTGTTATGGCTTAAAAAAATAATAAATAAGATTGATAATATAATTCTTGGACTCACTGCAGACTCTCCCTCCCTTTCGTGATTAGGAAAATATTTTCTCTGACTGATCATGTTGTAAAATGTGTTATTTCAAACCACAGATATTGACAATTATTATAAATCAAACTGAACAGGGATAATTAAAATTTAATTTTAAGTTTGTCAAGGTCTTTGCAAGCATATCCTGAGGGCCAACTGTGTCTACGTTGTGGCTTGTTTCCAGCTGACTTTGGGCCAAAAGTTGACATTGTTTTTCAGCCCCCTTTTGAAAACCATTCCCAGGAACCTCAGAGGGTGAGTGCCTGTTAAGCTGAATAAAAGTTGAATGGAGTTTCCAGAATTTGTCCTTAAATATGGGTTGTGGGAAGAAATGGTTCTAAGGATTGAGATAATTTTGACCAATATTGCTCTCTAATTGCTTCTGATTTTCTCTCCACTGCGGACAAATTCAGTGCCTATCATTGCTACCATGCATTTTCTGACAGCCCAACTGAGAATGGTGGAACGTCAAGGAAATAATATGACTCCCTCGTTTTTTTTCACAGTGTTTGACAAGTGTGTCAACTTGGTGGTTATGTGGAAAAAGGTGAGGCTGTATTTTGAGAGCAGGCTTGCATTCTTGAATTTGCCATATACTTCTCCAGGTAGCTTGCTGAACCTCTCAGGCACTTCTCTGAGACAACACTGCACTTCACTGCCACCTCTTGTCCCATTGTTCAGCCTGAATAGAGAGAGCTCTTTCATATACCCTTGTGTGAGTGTGTGGCTCATAACCACACGTGGTGTATGAGGACAGCTGCATATAACTAATAAAGTGATGCAGATGTACCATGAACTTGTGCTAAGCTCTCACTGTAGCTTTTACACTTTCTTTCTGAGCAATGTGGTTTACCAAGCGTCAAATGTTCTTGAAATGCACGTAGAAATACGCCTTTATACCAAAAGCCTATGAGTCAAGTGCTGTTTCTGTAGGCTCTCCTCCTACAAACTCTTATATATATTTCAGTTCTTATTCATTGTGCCTTTTCTCATTGACATCAGCCAGCCTATTTGCAGTATATAAAAAAGCGTGTGCTTCAGCCTGCAAGTTCAAGGCTTTACTGACTCCAGCATAGTTGTGCAGACAATGTTCTGAACAGGATTGGCTCTAGGTCAAAGAATACACAAAGTAATTCGTTGTAAGCTAAGACCTAGGCCGATGCAGCCCCAAGCTAGCGTAGGTAGAAGCCTGTGTAGTTACTGAAGTAATTTATTTGTGAAAAAAAAAAAAAAAAAGAAACAACAAACCCAAACCCAAACCCAAACCCTTGCCTGCTTTCAGCTTTATGTTTACTCTTGGCTAGCTCAAGTGCTGATGTAAATTTTCAGTATGGGTTTGCTTAGCAACACTTACAAGATAGAAGTAAAGTATTATTATTCTTCCTTCTAATATGGGTACAATCCTGCAATTCTGTCAGAAGCAATTCTGCAAGCAGAGCAGGGAGACAACGACCTGTAACTTTCAATGGCTCATGAGCAACAATATTTAGCAAGTCATGTCTTAATTATTATTTATTTTTAACTTTCCTTTTGGTTATCTTATAACTATTTATGATACACTGTCAAAAAGCCAGGGATTGCTTGAGTGAGAATATCAGGACATACCTGGGAGTTAATAATTCTAACGCCTGCTCTGTGATTTTGGTGGAAAAAAGCAACAACCCAAGAAACCAAATCCAAATCCTCAAAATTCTTAGAACATCTCTTTCTTTCTGGTTTTGAATGTCTGAAAGCAACTAAGAAATCATCGGATGTATTTATTGCTCAGGTATATTCCACAACTGTATTTTAATTTTAAAAAATTACAATCGCTATAGGGATTGGTGATTAGATGAAAGTATTCAATACAGTCAATATATTCAGATGTGAACTAAGTACTAGTGTTCACGAATGAGCCATTATAGTTCCTATAGGTAGTTTAATGAAAATGTCAGTTCAATATTCAGTAGCAGTCAAGAAAGAAAATTGAATTTAGGAATTATTAGAGCAGAAATTGAGACCAGAACTGTCTGAAAGTGTCCCATGAATGTACGACAGTATGCTCGCCATCCTTTCACATTCTTCCTTTGCCATCTTCTGCTGGCCACTTTCAGAACCCCTGATCTGATCCGGTTTGGCTGTCCTTTCCTTTTCTGATACTGGAAACTCGGATTGTGTTTTGTCATAAATCACATTGCTGTAAGGTGTTTTTATCATATGGTGTAAGATTTCCTCTGATTCTTTTCTTCTCGATCTATTAAAAAAAAAGATAAATCAAACAATGCTGAATGTAAGGAAGAAAGGGGATACCTCTTGTTGAAAACTTATTCCTAAATATCCTGTAGTGATTCTGGAAGAAGAAAAACAAATCTGAACAAGAGGCTAAGTTTACTCTTGTGGTCAGCCCGACGGAAGTCAATGAAACTTTTCCAGTGTGTAATGTCTGGCAGTTGCTTGGATGTCTGCAGCTGCATAGTAGCTTGTAGAATGCTTTTCAATTATTCTAATAGATAGCATTATATGCTATTTAAACGAATTTTTGCAAATTTTTGAGGCAGCAAATATATGACTTAACTGGAAAGTCATCTTGTAGCCATGTGAAATCTTTATACCTTGCATGTGGGTATTAGTACAATACAAAAGACAGTAAAGCAGCTGCTGAATTGGTTTCTTACACCCCAACTCTCCTGCCCGCAGTTACGATCCATACAGCAGAATGCTTGAGAATGTATTTGGTAGGATGGGGTCAAACAAATTACCCTTAGAAGATTAAAACCTTAATTATTTTGATTAAAGATGATGATTCATTCTACCAGGATTCCTATTGTGTTTATTAACTGTGATAAAATATCACACGGGATTGCGAACCAGTGGCTACTTCAGATTTTGAACAGAAAGTAACGACTGAGTACATTTGAAGATTAATTTCATTAATAAAATCTGTCACCAGTTGAGATATTAATGGGATAGGACGGTATCTGTGAAATCAGTGTGGTACAAGATTACTTATCCTACATTGATAACTGTGCTTGTAACCTAGGAACTTTGTCAGCAAAATTGGCAACTTTAATTACATTGGCATGGCCATTAGAGTATTTGAGTGTCAGATGATTAGAATTGATGAACCTTGGTTAATGAAAAGCCCTAAAGGTTAGTCAGTCGTATTTGTATAATTAAAGACAATCTCTAATTAACTGATAAGGGTTCTTTTATTTTTTAATTTTATTTTATTACTCAGTTAAAGATAAAAGTAAGATTTCACTTTGTGTTCCATCCAGTTAAGAGGTTTATTTGGATGCGATTAGTGAATTAGTGAATTTGACAGTGTTTTTCACTCCCTCAGTCATCCACTATAGGAAGTCTGATTATGCCCTTGTTTATGCCCCGCATCACCCCATGGACTTCTCTGGCTTGATGCAATTGTAAATGAAGGAAGAATATGGCTTCGTAATAAGAATGACAAATGCCATATTAGTTCAGTAGCTAAACTGGTTGCCAAAGCATGCGGGTGTTTCAGGCGTTTCATTGCGTTAACTGCTGTTACAGAAGCAGCAGACATGAAGACAGTAATTTTAGCAATTAAGATGGTCTGGATGTGAAGTGATTCATAATATGCTTGTTTGTATCTCATCAAAGCAGATACTGTGTGTTATTATCTATGAATGCTAAATACAGTGATTAATTACACCAACGTACAAGAAAACAAGATAACTTGGATTTTTATCATAAGAAAGTGCTGATTCCCTTTGTCACTATAATAAATGCTTCTGTCTTCCCTTGCTTGCCTGTTTAGATGTACTGAGATAATACTAATTACTTTATAATTAGTTATGTGTACAAACGAATATAGCCCAACAAATGCGTACTTTTCAAAGCATCTCTTTTCAGTCCACTGGGAGCAGGAATTTGGGGCTATTAATCTAGATTCATAGGGAAAGAATAGAGAACCGGACACTTTTCCTATGGCGCCAGGACTCCTGGCATATAATCTAAGACCCTGAATACTGGAAAAATGCTGTCAAATTAGAAGCGGTTCAGAAAAAAATGTAAGCCACCTACTGTCTTTCATTAAGCCGCTTAGAAGTGTGAAGCTTTAACCACGGAGAGCTGAATCTGAGATGCAGAGTCCAATAGTGGTGGATACTCGTGCCAGGTTGGCAGAAGGACACTCCGAGGACCATTTGGGAAATCAGAGCCCGTCAGGCTTCCCCGGAACTGCACTTTCACAGGCAAAATTTCGGCTGGTTTAGGGAATTCATGCTGTACAAAGCCATTGTACAAAGTTGTGCAAGTTCTGCAGAGCTGGCTGGGACACCTGCGTAGCTAAATTATCTACCCAGGGAAAATGACTAACCTCTCTCTACTAAAGAGATTATGGGCCTGGTTAAATTTTAACTCTGTTAGTGTGTGGGCCCCAGAAAGTGTTATTTTATATCCCATTTCCCTACAGATACCTCTCAAACTTGCTGTTGAGACACCGGCAGCCTCTGCCATGCAGTGGGAGAGGAGCCACCAGGGCTGTGCCCACCACGGTGCCACACAAACCTGCGCCATATGGAAAGAGGCATTTGGCAGCTGCAGTTCTACATACTCATTAACCACATGATCTTTAATTTTATCCACCGTCTAGTTTCTTTAATAGGAATATGTACTTGAGCTGGTCTTTGGAAAGAACGTGGTTAATGCTATTCTTACACATAATTGTGTATATCCATGGGAAGCACTTTAGTTTATATTCCTGTGGCCAGATATGACTTGGTTCGCTTTTTATCAGCACATTGTCCGTGGAGGTCAGTGTTTCTTGAGAAAGTGGACGCTTCAGAATTTCATTGTCTGTTTGAAGGCAACTGTCTCCAGATCTCATGCACATCAGTTTGAAACATGTCTGAATCAATGCCTATCATAATAGGCATTAAAACCTTAATTTTGGTTTTATATCTATGAAACTGAGGGGAAAAATAAAGCAGCACCACAAGCAGCAAATAGGCTATTTTGGCACGCATGTGATGTCAGCATATTCTGCAAACTATGTCATGCCTCTATTGAAGACCATCTTTTAATAAAATATTTGTTTTAAAAGAGGGAAAAATATACAAATGAAGCCTATTAGCAAGGTGAATAGCTACCAAATGCATGCTCTGCATTTATATAAAATACATATATGTATAAATTTACTGTAATATACTTGCATTTGCAATAACAAATAAAGTGGCCTGGAAGATGACTCAAAATAGAACAATATGATTAGGGGAGTTAGACCCTGATTTGCATCTAAAAAATGTAGTGTATGCTCATTTATGTGCAAATGTAATGGAAAAAGGCTGCAGGTAAAGTGGCGAAAGCCTAAACAAAATAAACACTTAATTTTCTTTTATTGTACTTTGTGACTATTAATAATATTACGGTACTAAGGCAGAAACATTAAACTAAGCAGGGGAGCAATAAATGTTCCTAGACTGTGCAATGCTGTTGATATTAGTGGCTAATAGCTCCAGAGTTCACATAAAATGCAGATTGAAGTACAAAGGAGATGTTTAGTGGAGTCAGCAGTGGCAGTGAACTGTTTACAGGTGAAACTAATAACCAGAGGGCAGACACAGCAGGGGCATTTTCTGCAAAAGATATCTAAAAGGAACTTTTTGAAGCACTTAATCAGACTGTCTCTGTCCTCAGGGAAGAGATTTGATAATCCCAGTTTATTTCTCTTCAAAACTAGCTCCTGAAACCATTAGTTATAATGTGCCGTGTTTCCATTTATAAATACAATGAAAAATGCAAGGACTATAGGGTATGTTGATATAAAAGAAGTCCACATTGATTTAAGAACATCCTGCTGAAGTTATGAGAGGTGACTTGATACCACACTGTTGGGTACATGAATGAGAAAGTGGATTTGGGGTTAATGAACCGTAATTAAGTTCACTCACTGTGACATACAGAAGAATGTAATACTCGGCACTAGTCATACTGTGTTTTGTTTTGCCTTGCAAATCTGGACACAAACTGTTTCCCATATCTTTATCTGAGACCATAAAAAAACCACTGACTGCAGAAGAAATAAATAGCCATATATTTAATTGAAGAAAGAAGATCTCCTCCTCTCCTGTGCCCTCCATGCTGAATGGCAGGGGGCAATAAAAGTACAAAACTGGCATAGTGTTAGATGATATTTATCTTAACAGTGACGCACTTTACCAGTGCCAGTAGGATAACTTAAATGAAAACGGGTGTAAAATTATATTAATGTGGAATATGATCATTCAAGCCACAAAGTAAAAAACAGTTGGGGGAAATATTTTTTTTCTGAAGCGTTTTTATCCAAACCAGTGTATCTTTTTTTGTTGTTGTTATTTTATTGAACATAATCTGTATTTATTGGCCACTGAGAGAGAAAGTATCATTCTTTTGCCTGACTTTGATCAGTGTATACATTTCTTTAGGTTTTTCCCCTTTGATTTGATTTATAACTGGAATAGCATGATAGGTTACCAGAGCCATTAAAATATCTTGTCATTGTGCATAGTTGCACAGTAGATAAGTACTGGTTAGTGCATCTCTCTAAATCACGGAATCACGGAATCTTCAGAGTTGGAAGGGACCTCTAGAGATCATCTAGTCCAACTCCCCTGCTAAAGCAGGATTGCCCAGAGCACGTTACTCAGGGCTGCATCCAGACGGGTCTTGAAAGTCTCCAGAGAAGGGGACTCCACACCATCCCTGGGCAGCCTGTTCCAGTGCTCTGGCACCCTCACCGTAAAGAAGTTTTTCTGTGTATTTGAACAGAACTTCCTGTGATCTAACTTGTGCCCATTGCCCCTCGTCCTGTTACTGGGAACCATTGAAAAGAGTCTGGCTCCATCCTCCTTCAACCCACCCTTTAGATCCTTGTAAACATTAATAAGGTCTCCCCTCAGCCTTCTCTTCTCCAGGCTAAAGAGTCCCAGCTCTCTCAGCCTTTCCTCCTAAGGGAGATGCTCCAATCCCTCAATCATCTTTGTTGCCCTTCGCTGGACTCGCTCCAGCAGTTCCCTGTCTCTCTTGAACTGGGGAGCCCAGAACTGGACACAGTATTCCAGTTGTGGCCTCACCAGTGCAGAGTAGAGGGGGAGAATGACCTCCTTCGACCTGCTGGCCACACTCTTCCCTGTGCAGCCCAGGATTCCATTGGCCTTTTTGGCAACAAGGGCACATTGCTTGCTCATGGATAATTTACTGTCTATATGGTTCTCCAAGACAAAGAATATAGTTTAGAGACTGGACTACTAGCAATAATTAAAAACACAATGAGGCAAACAAAATAAAACGTACAGATTATTTATGCTCCTCCCCAGTTCTGCAGTGAGCTGCCCTGGTGGGTTTCTCAATGCAAGAAGGAAGCACAACCTCCAACGGGGGATTTCTTCTGTGAGCAAAGAGCTGGGGTGCAATTATCCTCTTAAGTATCTCTGTCTTCATACACATATATCTAGGAAGAATAGGGAAAAGACAGCTGGTAGTACTTGGCGTATTGTTGAACTCAAGGGCTAATTAACATGGCTTTATCCAGAATTAGAAACGGATAGAAGTCTGTTACTAAACAAATTGGTTAAATTTTAAGATATTAAAAGGTTTCAGGCTTCTGCTTTCTGCTGTGACATTCAACCTTGTGCTAAAACTGCATGGCTTGTCTCCAGAAGACAATCTCAGCATTCACTTGTCAGTGATCTGAGAGTCTCCCTTCCAGCAGGAGCCATCTCGCTGGAAGTTCTGAGGACCTTTGTCAGTACACAAGGCTGAGCCGTCATAGCAGGATATCACCATATGTGATGATGGTCACCCAGTATGAGAGCGAAATGTGGGAACTTGACTCGAACACAGTTTTCTTTAAGCTGGTCAGAGAATGCAATAGAGGTCAATTTGGATTTTCTTCAGTAATCTATTATCATAGAATCTATTAGCCAGGTTAGAGCTAAAGCCCACTAATTTAAGTCTGTCAAAGGGAGAGACTAATTTTCTGATCTGCTCTCACAGCCAGGTTGTCTCTCTCTTTGTGGTAGTTCATGAGCTCGGCTTTCCCTAAACACATTTGAAGGAAATGTCCCTCTCGAGGCCTCTTGTGAAGCGTTGACTTGGCTCTCTGACCCGCTGTTAGTGTCAAGCTGAACTCCCCACTCTGCTTGGAGAGGTACTGAAAGGCATTCGTACTGCTTTCCATGTCTTCCTCACGCTTCAGAAAAATGCTCCATCGATAGCCAAAAGATGCTTCACTGCTCTCCTTCAAGAGCCTTTAAAACACATATTTACTGCCCCGTGTATTAAAAAAAAATGGTTAGAGTGCCTCCTATTCTGATTATTCTGTTGACCAAAATCCACAACTTATACAGTGTCAAACCAGTGAGGGTTCTGGATAATAAGTGGGTCTTCTAGATCCTCAGACAGTGTAGGGAATTAATAGTAATTTCATACATCAGCAATGTAAACAAGATTCTTGATGGTGGGGGGGAAGGATTCCCATCACTTTCAAGATCTGGATAATAATCCTTTGGAGATGAAAATACATCCTGGTGATAAGTATCTAGTGTTTCCTCAGTGACAGAAACTTCTCCTCCCTGCCTTTCAGAAGTAGCTGGCTGTCCTTAGTTTACCTCGTGGTATGACTGCAGTCCATTAAGTTTTTACAGCAGGATGGCAAATAGCATTTCAGAGCTTCATTACATGTTCTGGCAAAGTTCAGTTGCCTGGAAACTGCTTGTGAATTTGGGTCAAATTTTCCTTCTCATTTCAGGGGGGAAAAAAAAAAAAAAGCAAAACAGCACAAGAGCTATATTATCCAGGGAGAAGGAGATGATTTTGTCCTGCTTTTCTAAGGTTCAGTTCTCTCCTCTGCCTCGAGAGCAGCGCAGCCTCCGAGCGATAGGTCATTATGTTGCACGGGGCATTTGCAGTCCCTTCTGTTGACTCTCTTCTACTTTGTATAAATAATTGACTGTCCACTGGTACAGGAATAGGAATCTAAATCTCCCACTACAGAACAAGAAAATCTTTCTGGCTAATTAAGTATTCAGTGCAAAGTAGGGAAGCTTGAACACAAATGGAGGGAGAGACCCATTTGAGAATCACTTATCTCCGGCTTACTCAAATTATCAGTTCCAGTGGCACCTCCTCGGTTCATCAGTTTTGTCCAAACCACACTTTGGTCCCAAGCATGGGGTGTCTCCAGCATTTCGGGTCTTTTATTTTTTTTTCTCAGAATGTTGAAATGAATTTCTGGCCTCACTGTCTGGAGAAATGAGATGCTGGCAGTGGTAGGCAGCTGCAATGCACTGTCACACCAGTACAAGAAGAACCTGAGTAAAATGTAATATTCAGTGAACATTCAACCGAGAAAGCAAGTTAGGCTTGGTCAACACTGTACTAAAAGACTGAACACACCTCTTCAGATCCCAGAACGTGTTATATCTGAATAAACCGAACCCTGTTTGGCACAGTGTAGTTTAGGATTTCCAACGCTGTCAGTCTTAAGGGAGCCTGTGAGCTTTTAAAATAGCAGCAGATTTACCACCACATACAAGCCATCTCTTTGTCCAAGTCATTCGCTCACATTATTGAAATGATACTTTACGAACAATGGCTTGATCTACATTTATTTATGTTCTTAAGCCACAATCAGTCTGATATGCTGCATTTTATACCTTTGTACCTTTATTTTTTAAATGTCTTCTATCCCAGTTACATGATAGCACTTGAATTGCAGGTTGTATTCATAAAACCAGGAAGCATTTCAAGAACATTGGCACTTAATACAGGTTACAGGTTTTGATTTTAAGCCAAACTGTTGTTGTTTTTGGCAAGTGTATTTTCCTCTGAACCTGATGCATTTGAAATATTGATGCAGTGGAATTAACTACGTGGCTCCAGCTCGAGAGACTTATTCTGCTGGATCACCTGCCTAAATGTGGCCCTTCCTTTCTCATCTCATTAATGATGCAGGACTTTCACGCACAGGTCAAGAGGTGACTTGACCCTCTTTTGCCCTCAGCAGTACACACTGAATTCGTGTAGAAATAAATGGGAACTCCATGATGGAGTGTAGATATTAATACAATATTTCAAAAAAATGACACAAATACTGCTAATTTTAATGCATCTGGTTGTGAAAATAAGGCAGTGGTTCTTCTAGAGCTGATTGTGTCCTGATACTCAGGTAAAGGGTTCGTATCTATTTCATCACCATTTTCCACCATCATTTTGATTCTTTTGACTACCAGCACAATGAATCTAATTTCAGAGCTGACAAATATAAATGGGTTTGCATCAGGGACAAATGCTACCGTTAAAAATTTTCCGGCAATTGTTTTGTTACTGTTTGAAAGAGAACAGAGTGAAGTTCTTTCCTGCAGGACTGTTGGCTCAAAGAGTTAAAAATAATAAAATATGTTTTTGTCAATAACTTAGGCAAATGGGACCTCAGATTAAATAATTGGATATGCAATTACCCTTACAGTAATTCTGATTACGAGCCTGCACTTCTTAGTCGAAACTTCTGTCCTAAGCAACTTGCTAGTGCATTCATTTCAAAAGTCCTCTTGAGGACAGAGTTTTGAACATCTTTGACCAACTACAGAAAGAGAAAATGTGGTTATCTGTTTTATATAATATATAAAGCCCAGCAGTGTAGAAAATTTGGAGTAGCGGTATATGGACTTGCTTGCTTTTTTTGCATCTCGAGTCTTGTGGCATCTCTGATTCCACATGCCTGGGGCAGCACTTAGGATTTACAGGTACACAGTTGTGTTTGAAAGTTAGTGTGCTTTATTATTTATTATTAGATATAGCCTGTGTTGGATAGATCTCAGAACTGAAAATAGGTAGGAAATGAGACCAAAGCTGTGAGATATGACTGTGGTGTTTAAGTGAAATTCATCCCATGGTGAAGATGAGAGGCACAATGTCCGTGAACCACTTACACCCTGCTGATATTCAGGTCCAAGGACAGAAGGGAGAATTTAAACACTTTCCTGCTGGCATTTGTTAACATTGAATTTCTCACAGCTGTGGACTCTATACTGAATATGTTCATCATTTGATTCACAGCTTCCCTTTCTTCTGAGGTTTCTCATAATACCATGCTGCAAAGAAAAGAACTGAGGGGTTAAGCGTCAAAGCAGTGGAGTAGAGGAGGAGGAAAGAAGTCATGTTGGAAATTATAGATGACTAGACTCTGGAAGAATGAGATGTAGCAGATTATTTATAGTTACGCAAAACTGGAAGTCAAATACAGCCAGGAATCTGCTGTCATTGGCAAGGGAAACAGGACCTGACCCTGCATGAGTAGAGCACAGGATCCCATCACTGACTGAATTAATTCAAGTTGTTAGAATGTGGGCTGGCTGCTAAGTCTTTTTTAATTTTGCTCTTGGCTCTTCTCTTGTCTTATGAGTCACAAGTCTTTTACTGGCCTTGTTTTACAGACCTGAGAGCAAGGGAGTGACAGTGTTTACCTACCTCATACGGAACATGTGAGACTTAATTAATATTTGTAAAACCTGGTGGATCACCCACCAGAAACGTTACATCTGTGCTTTGTTATTCTTATCCATTACATAAAGTTCTCCCTCAACCTTTGCTCACTTTCTAATCACCTTTTAAAACTGAGCAAATGTTATTGAAAATGGCTCAGGGTTTTATTTGATATGGATTACATATTTTTCAGGGCCGGTGATGCGAGGACGTATGTCACTTACAGGCGCAATAAACTTGCATTATGGTGCTTTCACAACAAGGGCCGTAAGTTGGCCAGCCCTGCATGAATTGCAGGACGGCACTTTGAAATGAGGATACAAACTTCAGGAAGCACAAACCTGTGAATCCGGGCTCACAGTGTACAAGGTGAACTCTGAATGCCGGGAATGAGAAACAAAAGACATTTTTTTCGGTTCCTTATGCATCAAGGCTAAGAGTGGTTTTCCCAAAGCGTAGTAGAAAACAGGAAATTCTCATTGATGGGAAGAAACATGTCTAATGGACATTACTGATATCTTGTGGACTGACTTGAATTATTTATGATGGTAAAATCATTGTTTATACTGTACTCACAAAATGGAGGCAAGGAAGGAAATATGGAGAACAGTGCTCCATATTAGACACAATTACCATCTATTTTTAGGGGTATTCTTAAAACTCAGAAACACAAGGTCTTTATATCTAATCTATATTTATATATCCATGTGTATGGCTCAATGCACTAATTAGCAAAGCTCAGGAAGTGGTGCCAGCAGAGATAGGGATAGAGGAAAGTGAGAGATGAATGTCTGACAAACCTAAGAATAGGGTGAATTACTCTCTGTACACTTGTTGGTACCGTACAGAAAGGAGGATTTTGCTTTTCACAGACCCTCAGTTTGTGATACACATTCTGGGTATTTGTGGCATACAGTATTATACCACAGGATTTCCTAAAAATCATACAAGATAATTTTCCAACCTCCCAATCTCCCCCTTCCCCACTGTGAAGTGTGTCGATTTTGGATGTCACTGTGCTGGCTAAAGATGAATTAATCGGTGGATGGGAAGCTGGTGTTTGCCTGCGGACCAGTGACCAGAACCTAATGACATTCGGTCTGTGCCAAGCCTGCATCACGTCAGTGCATCTGAAGATTGTCTCTCTCATGTATGTTGGAGTGTGAAAGTCTTTTGTTACTCAGAAAAGCTGCCTAAACAAGCGGAGGGCAGGGCTGGTTAAACTCAGCGGAGAGACCTTCAGACAATGAAATTAAGCTCTTCCCAAGTGTTGTTTTTTGTTCTGGCCTTACCGAGTCATTCCCCTTGACTGATCAGCTAAAACTACTGCATTTGTGATCTGCCTGTGTAAATACTCACATTGCAGAAGTCAGTCCTGCTCTTTTTCTTTTCTCCCTAAGTGAATGAGCCCCATGGGCCTCCTCCGACCAAACTCCCTGTGAAATTATCGGACCGTATTCTTTCAAACTGGTTCAGGAGTCTCTGAATTGCATCTCTGTGCACCTGCATGTGGGGCACCTCGTGTCCCCAGCTGGATTCGGGTGGGGAGGGAAAGGTGGCGATGGCCCTGTAAAGCTGCTCCGTTCCCGGCGGTGGCTGAGCACGCGCTCGTGGGCTGGAGGAGCGGTGGGAAGGCGGGGGATCAGGCGAAGGCTTACGATTTTTTCTGTTTATTTTAAGGGTGTGCCCAGCTGATCCCTTTTCCTGAGCAGACTTCAGCCGTTTCTTGTGATGTGGCTCTTCTCCAGGCGTCTGTTGCCATCGTGTCTTTTTCTTAGAAGGTAGCACATCTCCTAAGACAAATGCAAACAAGTGGCTTAAAAGGACACAGATATTATAAAATAAAGACCTTTAGCTGAATCCCTGGTAAACAATTACTGCGGCTTTGTATAATTGAATAAGGAATACAGAAAAGGTGTCTCATATTTACAGACTGGGGGTCCTCCCACACTCATTTGGCTGAACAAGCATGCTGCTGTGGTGATGGGTTTGCCTGGTTTACGGGACTTTTGGGTAGGAATGGGCTTGTTTTTCCAATCTCTGAAAATAACGAGCATTATTACACATTCATAGTTTATTTAAGCAGCTTCTGATTTACGAACCTCTCAGAAAGTCCTGATAATTAATAAGCTTCCAAAAAGAAATTGGGGGAAGTATCTGCACTGTGTGTGGCAGTTTTTATTATCCTAGTATTTCTTGGGATATAAATGATGACTTGGTTTCAGTGAAGAGCCATCAGAGATAAATTCCACCCATCTCTATGGGAAAGAGCAGAGACTGTTACGTAGAGCTTTATTTCCCCAGAATGGTAACATGGAGGTTTATGAGCTGATCAAAAGCAGTGCATATATTGCCCTTTATTGAAATCCTTGATAGCCTTTCAAAACAGATAAAATTTTCTTCTCCTCTTCATGAGGTGCATTTTGCCCCATCCATTTGTATGTAGGCAATTTCCCTCAGCACAGACGGCACTCGCCCAAGTGTGTCCCCACCGGCGATGTCCATTACGCTGTGTCAGGCAGCCGGGCAGTGAACGGGGGACAGACGTGCGCTTGCTTTTGCTGCTGTCATTGCGAGGTGAACAGAAAGGATCCCATCTCAGGCAGATGTGGCAAATCGAAAATGTGAGTAGCAAAAAGCATTTATATTTTTCTATTGGAAAAAATTCCCAGCGTATGTGACTGCTCTCAAAGCTGGAGGTAATGTAGCTTTTGTCCCTTTGGTGGGGTAACCCCTTTGTAAACGGAGGCTGGAGTCTGGTGCACAAGAGCACTTAAGGCCAGAGTTAAGCAGTGAAGGAAAACAGCCACAAGAAAAGGTTACAGATAAAACAAGGTGATTTTCTTTTCTGAGCCCTGAGGACTCGTGATCCCAGTCTGTACTCCTTAGGATATGGCACAGTGTAAAATCTCACTAAGGAACTTTGATCTGTAAGAGGTTTTGATGGCCTTTGAGTGAGGCAGCGGTATTATAGCTAACAGTAATGTATCTGTCTTCTTTCTATAATCTTCCAATAACCCTTTAAGAAAGCAAATAATTAACTAAGACCTTTTACCCTGATTACGGCAGTTACCAAAACAGAGGATGGTACATTGATGAGATCTACTGACAGAGCCTGTAAAAGAGCAGAGTCCAATCTAGAAAAGCAGTTTATAGGAATTCAGAGACAACAAACTCAGTATCAGAGAAAAACAGGCAATTCCTCAGGATAAGGATTCATTCTTTTCACAAAATCTGCAGTATAGTCAGTATGCTGAGAATGGAGGATCAGGCTCAAGAAAGAACAGGTGTCAAAGAAAATTTAGATTTTAGTGGCTGTAGAGATGAAAATGGATTGAAGAAATGAAATTCTTAAGCAAAAATATGTACTCTACTGTGCTCGTTGTCCTGGGGTAAGATTGAACTTACACATCTAACGCAGAAGATGATATTTGATGCCTTCTCCTTGGTTACAGAAAAATCCTTTTACCATTTTAATGTTTAAAAAATGTAAGTCTTTCAATTATTGCCATATTTTTGAAAGAATTTGATAAATGTTCAAATGCTTGTAATTTGCCTTTTTTCTTAAGTTCCTATAGAACTTACCTAGTTGGCCAAATAAAACACAAAGCTCTCAGTAGGGTAGAAGATAATTTTCACTTCAGGCATAGCAGTAACGATTGATTTCCTCTTCCTGAATCAGATAAATAACTTGTTTTTTGAGGGGAAAAATAATTATTAAGTATTTTGTCCAGCTTTAAGTATGAGTACAGGGGCAGGAATTTTTTTTCCTTGTATTTGTGGAGAATACTTATTAGGTTGTAGGTGCTGCAGCAAGCATATATAAAACCCAAATCTTAAAGCAGCTGAGAAATCTCTTGACTGTATTTGGGGGCAAACTCAAATAGAGCTCTCAACTTTGATCACATAAAGGCTGAAGTGGAGGCTTTCAGGCTCTCCAAACTCAACTGGGTTGGGAAATGCTTCATGAAACTTCTTGTTTAGTCCATGAGACCAAACACTGAGTCAATATTTAGACTGAGGGCTGGGTCCTCAGCTGGCACAAAATCACATACTTCCACTGATGTGAGATGGAGCTGCACAGATTTTGCAGCCACTAGCTCTCATGGTTTTGTTACTTGCCTTGTGGTGTTTGGTTCCAGGTTTTTCTTTCATTCACCAAAACCCAGACTCAGGGAACTACATGCAGTCTCCGTTTGCATGAAGATGAAGTGTGACTAAGTGTCTTGCCTGTCTGATGTTGGAAAGAGCCTTGAAAACAATAGCCTAGAGGTCCTTTAAACTATAAGGCAAAGAAAACAGACCCCAGATTTATCATCTCAAATAATATGGTTTATACAATGATGTCAAGATTTTTGCAAACATAGGGCTAAAGATGCTCTAATCTCCCCAGTGGAGAATCTGATCCTAAATATTAGTCAGGAGACAAAAATGAACTCTGTTTATCCAATATACATAACCTCCCTCTCTCTTTCTCACTCTTTCTCTGTCTCCGAGTTGACTGTTCCTGTGGAAATTGCCGGTCTCTTCTGCAAGCTCGTTTTATATTCTGTCTTAGATGGCTACTTACAGTTGAGATCCACAGGACGTTGGCTCATTCCCATTTACTTTGGGGACAGCAAATTTTGGCAGCAGAACAGCTTCAAGTGCCAGTTGGCATAAGCCTTGACACAGCTGTAGTAGTGGGAGAAGAATTTACTTACAAAAAAATCTCCCGATTTGAACCCTGTATTACCATCCTGACAACTTGTTTTTGCTGAACTCAGAGGATGCTCCTGAAGCTAAGATTTCCACTGGGGAAGATGATGCATTATCCAGCTTTGCCTTACGTGGCTGCGTTCAGCTGTTTAACTTGGGTGTTGTAAATAACCTTCTGTTTAAAAAACATGCAGTGGAGAAGTTGGTGTTTCTGCTTAGATTCTGAGGCTGAAATGTGGAAAGCAAAGGATGCAGACCCATACATGAATGATCAACAAGAAAGCAAATATGTCCTTTATTAAATTCAGTCAGTTTTAGTAAGCATGCTAAGGGCATTCCAAAATAAATATATACTTTACCAATACTGTTATAATGCATATATTTTCATTGCCATTGATTTATCTCTCTTCTGGATTTCCTTCTAGAAACAAGAGATTAAGAGCATACAGCCACATTTAAAACCACTGCCCTGAGCTCAACCCGCCCCTTCTGCTTTTGTTTCCATTGGTAAAACCCTTTGTAATCTAGTAAATCAACAAGAGAGCCTGACCAAGGAACTTCTTTTGTGCAAAACAAAGTGTTCCATCCTCAAAGCTTCTCTAGCTCTCAGTCTTTAACCACTTTCAAATCAGCCCTTTGCTTTGCCTTTACAGAGCAATATTCCAACACCCATTTCTTCACATAACGGAAGCTGTCCTGCTGCAAATGTTCTCCAGAGATTTGCAAAAAATCAGAATAGAGTCTTCTCCAAAGGGAATAGAACGATTAAAGCTGAAGTAACTGAGAAAACGGGGTTCAAATTGAGCAGAATTGAATGGATTCATCAGTTTTCTACTCTGTATCTGCATGGTCAGAATTAGGAAAAGCAATAGTTAACATTACCGTACCAAAAATGGTAAAACTGGTTTACAAAACAGGAGAATGAAAACATTTATTTGAGATTTGTCGTGTTTGCCTTGTTGACTCAGACCTTTCGGTTTGGGCATGGACAGTTTTGCATTTGCTGAGTCCTAAGAGTCCCAGATACTCAGACGCCTCCCCAGGAAAGCAAACCCAGAGCAGCGCGTCCCGCCCAGCCCCGGGGGCACGGGCTTTAAGAAAGAAGGCAGCTGTCACTAACCAGCTCCAAGCCATGAATAATGCCGTATCTGTACTCTGTGCTCACTGTCGTTTTAGAAAACAGTTTGGTTTCAAAGTCTTCGAAGAATTCTGACTGGTCTTGATCTACACTGCCGTAGAAACAATAGTCTGTCAGCTAGAGCTGTATTTATTTTTATATATAGGCTATCCTAACTTAGAGACCTGTCAAAAGTCTGTCTAATGGAGGTCTACTGGTTCCTCAAGTCCTGGGAAGCCCATTTTAAACCCTGTTTTACAGCTTCTTGATTCTCTTCCTCCCAAGGGCGGCCTAATGGTGAATGTGAAGTGTATCATAATGGATGTTTTCCCTCAAATCCTTCAGCTTTAAATCCTTTCTTTTTCTAAGTCTAGTGTGAGTTCATCTCACACTTCCCCCTTTGTGCTATTATCTGCTGTCCATGGAGACGTAGATTTGATCTAGTAAGAAAGGCTGTGTGTCACAACAGATACTTTACACATCCTTAAGGCTTCTACTTGGCAATAAACAAATAAACAAAGTCAGCATCAGAAAAACTTCCCAGACGAAGCCCAGAATGATTTTGTTTTCCTTTTAACTTTACAAAGAAGCCAAGGAAGATAATGCAATAGTAACATGTGCATAAATATATAAACCACCGTAAACATACTTAGATCAGTGTTTACGTGAATATACTGAATTTGCTAATTTCATTGTAGAGCTTCGTTGCTCTTCAGACTTTTTCACACATTCTGCCATCGAATCCTGGGCCAGGTGTAATAGACACTTCTCAGCTGGCCAGTTTGGGACTTTTACTGATCTTTCCTATTGTTTGGTAGCTGCTACGTAAAATTAATCCCCTGTTACAGTTTGAAAGAGTCACAAGCTCCAACACCTTCCAAAGAAGCTAATTTTTCCTCCAGCTATTCAAGCGCACATCAGCATTTCACTTTTCTGGTGATGCGCAACTCTGGATCAATTTCCCTGAGTTTGTTTCACTAGCCTGTAATTCTTAAATGAACTTACAAGTTAAATGTTTGTAATCTTCTATCTTGCTATAGATGCAGAAGGCATACCTTGGTCATAGGCATTTTCATCAAGGATTAAAAGTCTTTTTCTCCATTTGGTTTAAATTCAGCAAATTTTTATTCAGTCCAGCAGTGGAGATGAAAATAAGACTAGCATTTGTACTGCTGGCAAGCATGGTTTGATTTATACAGGAGAGAGTAGTCAAATTAAGCAGATCCTGTTTATTCAGAAGTTATTTCGTACTAGGGTGACCTGATGTGTTGCACAGCTGAGGGTACCTGCACTTAGGTACTGCAAAGCCTCCTCCGCTGCTTTGAGGAGCTCTAAGTCTTGTAGAAACAACATTTAAATCCCCTCTAGCTCTTGTAAAAGGTGACTATGCAGAGTCAGCAAGCAGCCCTTTGACAATAAGTAGTTTCACATTTCTTGAACGCTGCTTACAAAAGCTGGCAAAGTATCCAGAGCACTCTAGAAAGTTTGGCCTTTATAACGTTTGTGCTGTGAGCGCACTCTCCGGGTGCCAGGGAAGTGATACGTATTGACAACAGTCACTCAAATGAACAAGGTTTTCTTTTTGTTATTCCTCGTAATTTATAGCTTATTACTGCTTTCCTTGCACAGATTAGGCTCACCATAATATTCAGCAAATCCATTTTATTTTTTTGAAACAAAATCTTTTTAAATCTCCGTGTTTTTCCTCTTAGTCCACTGTACCTCACACTGGTGAGTATCAGCCTTTCAGAGCAGAGTAAAGGAGAACTAAGGGACTTTCTTTAATGACCTTCAGCTGACCAACGTTTGATTTAAATTTTATGGGTATAACATGTTGTTAATCGCACAGCTATTTGCATTTATGGCCTGCAGCCATCCTTCCCTGGGCTGTGATCTCTTTCAATCTCGCATTAAGCCAAGTTTGGCTGGCCAATATTTGGATGTTAGATTTTCCAGCCTTTCAATATATGGATACCATGGGAAATGCTGTTTGTAGCTCTTGGGTGACACACTCACCTCAGATCCGCTACGGAACCCCAGAATGAGCTAAGACTCGCTGTACTAGCTGAGGTGCTATCTCTTGGATGAGATAAGGAAAGTATAGGATGCGTAGGGTGAGGCACGGAGGAGATAAGCTTTTACAAGCACCACTGTGATCACTCTTAGGAAACAGGGACAAGAGTGGGAATGGGAGGGAAGGAAACGACCAATTTCCTCATCATTGTCCCTTGGCATCCATGAATACAGAAAAACTGAGAAAAGTGTGGTCAAAGGAGGGTCTTTTCCACCTGATAAATTAAGATGCTTTCTTGGTGAAAGGCAAAGAAAAGAAGTGTCCACTGCTCAGGTTATAGTGCGGGGCAGAAGGCAGCAGAAGTTTGGAAGGGATGTAGTGGTGCTCTGCAGAGAAGCTGGCAGAGGAGAAAAGCAGTTTCCTTGTTTTCTCTGTTGGTTTAAAAAAGCTTAGTGACCTCCTTGTAGCAAATGTCCTTATACAGAAGAATGACCTTCAGGTCACCGAAAGCTGCAGAGGCAGAGTGTTCCCACTCATGCGAGGGAACGCTGGGCTGCGGCGCTAATTACCTTCTCCGCACTCTGTGCGCCATCGGTTTTATCAACATTGCTGCATTCAAAAATATTTAATGTTTCAGAGATTTTTTTGCCTAATTGATTCTTTCTGAAAAGATCAAAATAGAGGATATGGAGAAAGTATCATTTTTTTTGTGGAAATGCTAAAGGCCTGCTGCATTCTGTGAAAGGCAGGTGTTTATTTTTTAGCCCAAGGCCATAGCTGTGTGTAGGACTGTAGTGAGGGTCTTGAATTCCTTCATGCCTAAAACAGTGAACTATAGATGTCAGACAATGCTCTAAAACAAGGTATTGGGGTGGCTGGGCCTACTGTAAGAAAACCAAAATATTTAGTGTGTCTGTAAGTGACATGTAGGAAGATATATATTTTTATTTTATTTATATGTTTTTTCAACCATACATAGTGAAAACTTTAATAATTGATGAACGTTTTTTATTGTTTCTCATGAAAAAGTCATGTTCGGTTTGTTGCGTGGCGGGGCAGACATGGCAGTGTTAGCACGGCAGTTATGTCAGATGCTGCGAGGTGTACACCGTTCAAAGTTTAATGAGCACATTCTAAGACAAAGAAAAACATTATGAGCTTATCAAAAATTGTCTCTTCTTATTCAGCCTATGGCACTATCTGCAATTTATTTAAGTAACATTGGAGAACAATTGCACTTATTCAGTCTCTTCCAACATCTACTGAAAAAGATGCATTGCCAATAGATTTGATGGGACAAAAAGGTTTATAATAGTGCTTGGGAAGGTATGTTGTCCAATACGTAAAACCTGCCTTCTTGGATTTTAAAATGCTTAATGGGAGTTTAAATCTGTTCCCACTGAGGTCGATGGAAGTTTAATCACTGACTGATTTCACTGGGAACAGAGGCCAAAAGTAAGTACCTTTTAAAATCCCACACAACAATTTCTGGCACGCAAATGTGGCAGCTACCAAGACAGTTCATTTTTCTCCCAAACACAGAGCATGGTCCAGGTTTTTTTCATTTAATTTTGGATGAATTTCCACTGGAGGCAATGGGAGTTTGACAGAATTAGCTCGGCAGTCATTGTAAGATGGCAAGACCCCAAATGATTTGTTTAAGATGCATAAGTGAGTCTGTGAGTTACATTTGTGTCAGTGTGTACCAGGAAATGTTGCCTCTATACATGCGCAAAACCATTAACATGCGTTAACGGGTTTCAGGAAAAGGATGAAAAATCTTCAGTGAGATCTAAAGGTTAGAATTTACCCTCATTCCCCAAACAACACAGAATGTCGAGCAACACAAATACAGCCTTCAAGGTCCCCATTTCACTTAAAATATTTTTTAAGAATGCAAAACCAGGGCCTTGCAATGGAATCACAGGGTAACTCCTTGACGTGGATGCTGTGGCAAAGGCAAGTTTTGGAGGCAATTGCCAGAAGCTGTATGACCGCTCAAACAGCTGCTTTATACTAGGCTGAACTGCTCCACAGACCCATTTATTAAAGAGCTAATTCTGAATTTTTTGGTCTTTAGCTCTGAATACCACCAGGGGAGACATCAGTTGGCAGCAGATGTGGAAAGCTATTCATGTTGGCAACCCGAACAGCTTGGCTGGGGAAGTTCATGCAATACTTAAATAAATAAATAATAAATAAGGAGTCAGAATTGCATTAAGTAAACAAAGGTTTTCCTGTACCAGATTTGTCGTATTTTCTTCTGAGGTTCATGGTATTTTATATTACTGAAAATATTAGGCAGAATTTGAGGGGTTTTCTGCACCCCTCTTTTTGTTTGTGAACTGTGAATCTAATTAGTTATTTGCAAAAAAGCTGAAAACACCCAAACTTCAACACAATCTTGAGAACATTAGCAACATTTCAGCTCCATAATAAAAAACCTTCTAGGCTCAAGGATGTAGTCTTTTCTAAAGACTTTTTGATTTCTAGCATTCTGGTTCAGATCTGCAGATTTCAGGTATTAAATAATTTTCATGAAATTACATTCAAGAATAGTTTTTTTTTTTAAAATAGGAATTCAATTACACTGAAGATAACCTCATGACAAATTGATGTATGTTATTTTGTAATCCCAGCAGCTAGGTGAGCTCTATCACACAATATCCTTGTGACAAAACTCCCCCCCACCCCCAGTGTCTGCTTCCTCCCCTTGATTGTATGTGCTGATAGTGATGAGTCCACAGAGTTTCCCAGTAAAAAATAACATTTAATAAGACATAACTGGAATGTCCCCAATTTTTCCTTTTTTAACCTTTTTTAAGCAATTAAAAAGATGTAATGAACCACATTAAAATCTTCTGTCAAGTGAGCTCCAATGCATTTCCTCCTGTCGAGGCCACGAGCAGTGATCTTGTACTTGGGGATCTGAGAAGGAGTTTTGTACAAGGATCCGGCTCACAGCCCCCAGCAGCTGAGTGCTTCTAATGATAGTGTCAAAGAAAACTTCCCCATTGCAGAGCTCCACTGGTTATGAAATATGGGTCAGCTGCTTTGGCTATGACTATTGCACGTCAGTTAATATTTATCAAAGACAAAAATATCTTGCTGCAAGAGAGTAGCATTTGTTCCACTAGTTCCAGAGACCACTTGTGCATGGTTTGGATTTAGAACTACAAAATCACTTTGACGGTTTGAGGCTCAGCATCTATTTCAGTGCAGGCTGTGGGTTTCAGAGAAGCACTGGGGAAGGGGGTGGGGAATTAAGTTGCTCAAGAGATTGTATATAGGTTAAGAATCCCTTTATATCTAGAATAACCATTTGTATTGCATATACGATTTCACTGGCTGATAACGTAACCTGAAGATTAGTGGCCATCTATCTGAATGGCAGATGTGAGCTTCTACCAGTTTTTCATCATCATAGAATCATCATAGAATGGTTTGGGATGCAGGGACCTTAAAGATCGTCTAGTTCCAACCCCCTGCCCTGGGCAGGGACACCTCCCACTAGACCAGGCTGCTCAAAGCCCCGTCCAGCCTGGCCTTGAACCCCTCCAGGGATGGGGCAGCCACAGCTTCTCTGGGCAACCTGTTCCAGTGCCTCACCACTCTCAGAAAAAACAATTTCTTCCTAATGCATAATCTAAATTTACCCTCTTTCAGTTTAAAACTGTTCCCCCTCATCCTATCACTCCAATCCCTGAAAAAGAGTCCCTCCCCATCTCTACTGTAGGCCCCCTTTAGGTACTGGAAGGGGCTCTAAGGTCTCCCCGGAGTCTTCTCCAGGGTGAACAATGTGATCTAAAATCATGTCATGATGGACAAGACCCTATACATCAACCCTGAACCACGCTGTGATGTTTTTGGACATGGAGAGTTTGTTCTCTTGGAGCCAGAGGTATGGGAATGGAATAAGCCACCCTGAATACCTCCAGTGTAGGTGTGCAGGTGAAGCCTGGCCCAGCCCAAAGCCTGGAGAATGAGCAGGAAAACTTCCAGTTGCTTCAGCGGCCTTTGGGTCAGGCACAGTTATAATGATCTTGACCTGATCACTTATTATGAGAACTCAACAGGTACATCCATGTGTAGATAGGCATTTTCAGATCTTAGTTATTAATAATGACTAGATAACATTAAATAACTTTGCAGGGATGTTAACTTTCTGTATTTTCAAAGACATGGGAAATTGCCCAGCAGCCACAAACTTCCAGAAGTGTAGCTAGGGAATAGGACAAGGTAGACTGCACCTTCTTGTACCTTCACTGCTCCTTGCAAGCAGCGTGAATCTCGTTTCTCCCATGATATGGTTGGACTTTGGCTCCAAATATCTCTTTTTTTTTTGTGAAAAAGACTAGAGGGAGTACAGGGAAGCAAAGAGGAATATTTTTATATATTATTCTGGAACTTGAAGCCTTTTTGCATCCTGTCCCCTTTTGGAATAAGCCAAGTTTGTTGTTAAAATCAGCATATTCCCCCCCCAAAATAACTGAAACATTGTAACATTTCTTTTAAAATTCTGCCTCCTGAGACAAAATATTGCAGTTCTGGTAATAATTGACTTTTTAATGTTAACTACTGTAGCTTGAAACAGCATATGGGCTTTGCATCATTGTTTTTCTGCTTGATATTATTAGTGCCTTTAAATTTGGAGAGCAAAATTTTGTTCCATTGAGGACAGTATGGGCAAATTGCCTGTGCCTTAGAGACACACCTAGCCTGCAAATAAATGGACATCAGTGGAACAAAAAATGAATTCATACGAGCCTGTTCACAGCAGTGTGTAGTTGCATTTTCAGTGGGTCAAAGAGAAATGGCTTGTTTGCAGTCAGCAGAAATAGCTCCGGTCGTGGTGGGGTAGTTGCAGGGAGAGGGCGGCTGCAGGCCAGGTCTGAGGGTGGGATCAGCCCTGCAGAACCACTTCCTTCAGCATCCTTTAAAAAAAGTCTGAAAAACCATGTTATTTTATACTAGTCTGTCAAAAAGTATGTATATATTGGAATTTCTCCGACTGCTGTGAATGACGTTTTTATATAACCTTCATTCTGTGGCAAACAATCATCAAGAAATGCTGAAAATCCAATGAAGTCCTTATTTTCTGTGCATGTTGCTATGGAACACAGAAATCATGGCTGCTTGTTTACCATGTTGGTTTCTCTGGTGCATTGGTTTGGCAACTGTATCACCTATATATGATGCACTCAGGAAGAAACGTTTCAGGTCAAACAAATGACTTTGATAAGCTATCAATATTTGACTAAGAGGCTGTGCTGGAAGCACACCCACTTAGTTGGAATTAAAGGAGTAGGATTTAGGACAGGCGATATAATCCAACTTGACAAACTAGTTAAATATTGACAAGAAGCGGAAGAGCAGCAGCGCTCGGGCTGAAGAGAAAAGCACTCTCTTGCTTTTCTGATTGAGCACATCCAGGATTTTTGTACCCAGAATGAATGGCTGCAGGAACCCGAATGATCCAGCCCAGTATAATGACCTCCGTCGCTTATCATTTCTTCAGGTGTTAAAGGTAGGTCTGCTCTCCCAGAAAGGCAGCTCCTGTAGGTGCAGCACCCTGGGAGGAAGCTGGGTGGATAACTCCAAGCTGGTTTAACTTCGAGGGGGTGTTTTTATCACGGGTCACGCAGATGCATGCAGGCTTACAATCTTCAAAATTTAATGAATGAAAAATAGGCAGCGAAACATAATGTTGTACATTTTCTGCCGTGTAAATCGCAATGATTTTGCACATGTGTGTGTGTTCATTTTAAAATGTTTATTTAGTTGGTAGAATTATTATAAGGCTGTATTTAAAACCGGCTATTAGCTAATGGAGAGACCTCCTTGTCAGGGGTATTAGGAGATTATGGCTTCATTTACCATAATGCACAGAGATAGCGCAAGTGTTCTGCTTTTTGTTTATGTGTTTGTTTAAATTTATTTACATACTTTAACTCATTCCCTAGCATTTTATCTTTCAACAAAATCCTTTTATAATCCAAAAGGTTGGGCAGAAATGCCGCTCCACATGATAACTGAAGAGCTATGTAAATAGAACCTGACATATTAACTGCCTTGGATTCCTGTAGTTTCGTATTTGGAAATAAGAAAATGTAGTGTAGATATGGGAAACAGTCGTGTTTGCTTTTCCGACAGGGTAATTAGTCAGCAGCTGGAACTTTTGAAATAAAATAACAGGAGCCAATCACCTTCTCTCTATTCCCACAGCAGCAGTGAAATCAGGACATAGAAGAAAATAAAAAATATGTTAGCATTTTGGGTTATTAGCACAAATGATTTTATAAACAAATAATATATAAACCAAATTGTAACAAGCACACAAGAGAGCAAGCAATAAAATATTCACTGTTTATTTTAACATGTAGTCTCCTTGGGAGACATTTCATAAACATGTGATGATATAGATGTCAGATATTGATAGTTATGTACCCCCATAACCAGAGCATTGTACTGTACAATTCCAGTGTGCCATATGGCCTGAACATACCATGCAATTCATTAGTGAACATATTACAGCTTTATATACCCTTAGAGAAACGTGGCAACGTGTGATGTAATGCTCATGGACAGTAGTTTGTTGGCTCATTTACCAGTGCTTTAAATAGAATGATGCTGGGCACATTAAATTTGATGTTTGTCGCTTCTAAAGCTGGGAAATTCCCGGCACTCTTTTTTTTGCTAGTAGTCCCTCAATATGAATTGTTACAGGAAAATAAGAGGGTTACGGAAAGAGGAAAGTCTAACATGTATATGCAAACTAAGGTACAATCGACATCGCCTTGTTCTACAAACACTGGGCGCAACACTGAATTCCCGTTTTGTTCTTAGGCAGAAATCACAAGCACGTTGCTTGATAAAAAACTTGGAGCCTGTCCCATGGTGCTATAGCCAAGGTACCAAACTGAGAAGAAAGCCATATGCGACACTAATTGATTAAGGATTAGTATGCTGTGACTTCATCTCATTAGGAAAATTTAATCAATTTTGCTGCCTTATAACATGATAAACCTTGGTACCCCAAATAGCTTCAGGTCACCGATGTGTATACATCAGTAACATCAACATCAGCTTTGTTTTTTTGTTTTGTGTAAGTTTTCTAAGTGTACATTGGCATATTGAATCTGTGTTTTGCAGTGTAATGCAGCCAGCATTTGGTAAAAAATGAAAAGCATTTGTTGATTACTCTTTGGACACATCCAGAACCCTTCCACATGTAGAGCCGCCTGGGTGTGACTCACTGTTGCGTTACTGGAGTTTTCTGCTGTTGCAGCTTTATTGAGATCAGGGGAGTTACTGCGGCTTAACCCAGAATTGCACAGTGGTGACATCAGCCTTGTTAATCCAGGAGGGAATTCTGCACATGGAAAGGCTTCCAAACTGAATATAGTTTTTCAGAAAGGAAAAATGGGGCTAGGAATCCAATCCAATATAAGGAACTGACATTAGTATATATAGCAAATAACGGAATTGCATCTTTTCTGCAAACAATTTAGTGATACAGCACAAACAACCTACTTGAAAGGTGCAACAATACATATGGGTGTGGGGAAGGGCAGACGGGATTTAAGGAAAATACTCTGAGATACTACATGAATCTTCATATAGCTTTTGCAGTCACAGCGTTCGTTGCATTCACCTGCGTTGAATTTGACCCTCTTGGGGCAAGTGTCTGACGGGGTTATATCTGCTCTGCGCTGCTGTTGGTGACCTCGTGTTCCTGCTTTCCTGGTGCTGATGCAGAAAGGAATGCAATGATGGATTTCCCACCGGGGATTCTTAATATAGAGAGACTGCTTTCACGTGCCCTCAAGGTTTCAAAAGGATAGTGGCTTTCTTTAAAAAACAACTTCATGTAGAAGAGCAAAGAAAAGAAATATCCCTCAAATTTTTGGTATGGGTGAAGCTAGGAAAGAAAATCTGGAGAGAGAAGTTGAAGCAGAAAGGCATGTTCTCAGGCATGTGCTTTGCCGGAGCACAAGCTGAAATGCAGAAAGGTAAATTTCTGGAAAAGCGGACATAAAGGACTGTCTGCTGGGAGTGATGCACAGAGCTCCCACATATGTTCCCATACGTCAAAGCTGTGCAAATACTTTGGAAATCTGATTAAAAACCCCAGAGCTTATCAGCCCATTCTCCAGGGAAGAGTCATGAATGCCTAGCAGGACAATGAATGCCAGTCAGCACAATGAGCAGTTAGATTTTCTTTTGGCTTTTATTGAAGGAAGAATCATTTCTTTTGGAAACAAAGCCCAGCCATATTGTGAGTGTAAGATACCCTCCATTCATTTGGCAGTTCTTGCAAAATGTTGCAATAAGCATTAACAAGGAGGAAGTGCATGTGCAGGTGGACAAAATGTAGTTTAAGACAAAGTTGGGGCAAGACACCAGGTTCAAGGTTTTCTCATTTTTCATTGCTGCAAGTGGACAGAGTGTGCTCAGTTTTACCTCTTCTATGAAAAAAAGGGCTCAAGTAGCAGAGTGCTACTTATCGTGAGAGAAGCTCCTTGCTTTGTGCCTCGCTCCGAAAGATGCCCAGCACTTAGCGATGTGCAGACAACTTGCAGTAGCACCTCTTCTCCTTGGTAACATTCTTCCCAAAGAGAGCCTCATCAGCTTAGGTGAATGGTTCAAATTTGCAGGACGGGGATATCAGTCTCTGGGTCTAAAACCAGGTGAATAAAGAGACAAAGAAATCAAGACAGTTGCTCTAAGTTGGCTAGAAATGAAGGAAATATCAGGAGATTTCTGACAGGGTAGGAATCTTACAATAACCACTGTTAGGGACCTCATGCCACACATACTTGAATGTTAGCATGATTTGGCTTTGAATCTGAATGCTGACGCCGTTCTCATGCTGAATCCAGAGCCCAAATATATTTTCTCTATCCCATTTATTTTCCCAGGCCTCGTTAATTAGTAAGATCTGTGTGCATTCCAGTCCAAACTCCAGATTTTGACATCCTATGGACTTCAGCTATTTAAAGCACAATTCCCATGAATAAGTCATAGTAAACAAGAGTCAGCAGGAAGTTATCATTCGTTGCTCAAAAAGTAGTGAGTGCTAAATTAAATAAATACCATGTCTTTTTAATGTTCTGTCACACAGACTAAAATCAGATAGAGCTTTTATTGAATCTGGCCCAGAGGTTATGAAATAAAATAAATATCATGAAGCTGATTTGATTCTCCTGCTTGTTTCACTGCAGTCAGAGAAAATGTTTGCTTATGGAGGCACATGAAACATTTTAAACAAATCCGGAAATGCTTTTCATCATCAGAAACTTGTAACGAAGTATTGTAGTTTGGGGGAAACTTTGAATGATCAGACTTAATGTATTATTTTTTAGTCAGTTCTCACTTAATATCATGCTCCTATTTATGCAGTGAAACGCTGGAGCTATTCTCTGTGATTGAGCTAAACCAAATGTTTGGCAGGAGAATGGGGATTTTAAAAATTAGAAGATGCTCCTTTTGGTGTCTGGTTTTGTTTAACTATGGAAACAGAAGCTTGAGAGGAAAAAAATTTTACTTTGTGATTAAATGGGTGAAAATAAATTGCATGTAAAGTCTCCCATATGAAGCAAGGTAGTTTGAGTTTTCATGCTAGTTTGAAAAAGAATACAACATCTGTTTTGGTAATGTTTTTCATTGTATTTTTTATCAATTTAAACACAGCCAAGGAGAACAGCAAAGATGTTGTAAGAACAGATTTCTAAGCCAAGTTCACAAATTGGCTTTAAAAGTGATTAATAACCACTCAACATAAGCAGGCAATATAATGTAATCACATTTGGGTAAGACACAAGGGGTTTCGTCAGGCTCTCCCTGCAAATGCTACAGAAAACAGTTTTCTTTAGTTACATTTTGTCTTTCTGGTAAAGTTCCCTTTAGCATCGAAAGGAGTTTTGCCCTGGAAGGAAACTCGGATTTGTCCATTAATACAGTATGTTATCCTCATGCAGAACCAGCCACCTTCCCGTAAATAAACAGGAATGTCTCTGGCTCTGTGGCAGTAATACAAGGCTGACCCAGTTGCTGCCCTTTCTTGAGATCCCAGTACTGTGTAGTTCTCCCTAATCGTAATATCTCTGCGTAGGGTATAATTTCAACTCAGGCTGAGCTTTGAGGAAAGAATCTTTGCAACTTGTATTTTCTTTGGATTGTGTTCTGATCCTTGGCCCTGCCTAGGACAGAAATAAAATTGTACGGCAACTCCTCCCTGAGATTGGGGCTTTAAAATCCAATTTGGGGATTTTAGTTTTGAAATGTGACTTGAATCCTTCTCAAACTTCTCTGCCTACTGTGTTCATTTCTCCTATGTAATCCACTCTTCAGGTTCCAAAATATGACATAAAATGATATTTTTAAAGGAGTACTATATATGTTGAATATCTTCAAAGCCTAATAGGAAAATAAACTCTGGAAATAGCTATGTGTTTTTAGAAGCAGGAACAGAAATGCAGTGCGTAAGCAGTGTATAGTAAAAGAAATTTACTTCTAAAAGTAAAAAGAATGAAAGATTTTATTTATTTATTTGCAAATAAATCTTAGCTTGCAATAAGGCCTCTTTATGTTCTATATGAGAGTAAAGAATGGCTTTCTGAATCATTGCCTGTTTTATGGGAAACAATCAAGGAGCATCTTACAGGTAAAACTGTTGTCACAAGAAGCGGGCAAAGCCTCTCTGTCCCTTCAGCATATCATCCGAGATAGTGATGGCCCCTCTGTTACCGCAGTTTGCTGTGATTCCATATGGTTTATCTGCAGACTGCCAGACATATGGGAAAAGAAAAGCTTGGATTGCACATGCAGTGACAGGCTAGCTAAAGCCTTCAGATATTCTGCAGTAAGGTCCAGTTGGCTCAAAGGGTTTGTTTTTCTCCGTATCGCATTTGAATGTGCTGATTGTCAGGTGAGTCACTGCAGACATTTTCTAGCCTTATTGAATTATTACTGCACATCTCCGGTTTTTAATTCATAGGTATTCAAAAGCAGAGAAGTTATTTACAGTACACAGTCAGAGAAATCAATCTAGTTCCCCCAAAATTTTAATCAAACAAACATCTATTTGGCAAAATATTTACTAGTCAACGCCAGTGCCTGATAAGGCACATACAGAAAACACTGACTGAGGAATTAAAGAAAAAACAGGACAAAAAAAGACACTCAGAGAATGCAACGCTAATAGGTAGATATTCCCTGTAACTGTGAGCGATGGCTGAGGACATGATTTTAGAGATGCTTTGACAGCTAGCAGACATTAACATAAGGGCTTTGCCAAACTGGTGGTAGACTGGACTGTATGACACAGCAGGTGCCTGCGGACCTCAAGGACAATGGTGCTCCATGCCTTATGTATGCTCAGCTTTGACTACATTTAAGTGTGTTACATCTTTGTTCTCAAAATTGAAATTTTGCTTCACATACTATATGTACACATGTTTGTGGAAGTCGGTACTGATATTATTAATTTTCTCATTCCTTTTACCAGTAGCAGTGGTTTTCACTTGTATACTTACATGCAGTAGTGAGAGATACAAGTCTGTTCTGCAGAAGCTTGGGAGTCCTGAGGAAACAGGTCAGCTAGAGAGACCCAATCTGGGCACAGAAATCCCCTAGTTTAAAATATTTTTGAACTAGAAGTAAGAGTTCTTGCTGGCAAGCTTGATGCAGCAATACTCAAAAGTAGACAAGTGTAATGCAGACAGGGAAATCTCTTCTCAGTTATTCTCTGCTCCAATCCTGACATACATCTAAATCCTGGATTTGTCTCTGGTTTATAAAATGTGTTCTCAAGAACTTTATTATGTTTACGGTTTTTTCCTGCTTGCAGTCTAAATTTCAGAGCGTTGTCAATGCTAACAGCTGTACATAGACACCCTTGGCTTCCTGGGTGCGGCTCCCAGCACTGTACTTTTGGCTTGTGCTGGAGAGGCTCTGTGCAGGCACCTCGCTCTTTCATGCTTGGTGTTCGTTATCTTTTGTCTCTCGTGCTCTTCTGTAATCTTTCCTCTCTTATTCCAGATCTTGGCTGCGTTTCCTGTGGGATTGTTTTTCAAATCTGACATCCTGAAATCGCATTTCTGACATCAGCCAAACCTCTTGCCCCTCATCACTATCCTCACTATCAGTCACCAGCACAGACAGCTGCGCTCCCAGCGTCGGTCCACCTCTTCCTTAACTCACATCAATTTACATCAATCCTCTACATTGCACAGAGTTCAGCTGTGGCTTGACATAAGACATTTATTTAGAAGCCACCAAAATATCTGTGAACAACTTTTTTATGAAATATTTTGTCATAGTAATCAGAACTTCTTTATCTTTCCAGGAAGGCATTAGGAAACCTAGCAGATCTGCTAACGTCTGGATATCATGTCGTTTGAGAGATGAGTTAATGCAATGGCATTTTAAATGTAATGACCTAAATACTCTTTCAGCTGACTGTAAAGTAAATGGACAAATGAAGCACATTGTTGTTTATGCTTCATTGTGTAATGTTTTAATACTCTGTCATGTTTGGTGACAAGGACTTCAGCTTAACCCATACTTTTAATAACTTCATTGAAAATCTTAATTAGAATTTTATAATCCCAAAGCAAATCTATCAGGTAGCTGGGGTTTTTTTCCCCTAAGTTCTTCGAACTCACCAGCCCGTGACAAAAGCTTAGATAAAAAGTATGTTGCTGTACTGTGCAGTGCTCCCCAGTGCTTCTGCTGGGCTGGGATAAATCAAAGGCTGAGCTAGAGCCGAACCTTTCAGCTGGCTCTCAGCACTTCATGTCACCTTTTTGTCACCAGCCCAGGATGCCGTACTTATGCTCTGTTGGTTCCTAAGTGGGAGAACCTAGGCTCAAAACCCGACCCTCAAGAAAGGCTCAAGAAGGGCTCAGGTGTTAGGGGGGGAAAAACCTCGTTCAGCTCCTGATGCTGTCTGAGCCGAGACTGCGACAACAAGGATCAGCTCACACTGAGCATTGCCAGGGAGGGGGGAAACTCTCTTGGGTGAACTCTGCACCATTCTCCAAGAGGCCAGTTAAGACTGGGGCGCATCAAAGTCTGGGCTGTTGCAATGCCTGCCCTCCATGGCTATGGAGCCCAGAGCCCGGCACGAGGTGTGGGGTGATGCATTTCTGGCGCGTTTGGAGCCTTTGCAGAATGAGGAGGGGCAGTGCCTCAAACGGGGCTGCACAGTAGCCAGCGTGCCGAGGATGGAGATGCCTTGCTCTACTCACTGCCTGTCGGGGGCTGCGTTCGGAGGCTGCAGACAAACGCCATCCCGACAATCATAATCAAGAGTCCAGAGGTGTCTCTGGATGGCTATTTCCCCTACAATAACAATCAAACAAACATCTGTTTGGCAAAATATTTACTAATCACTGCCAGTACGTAAGAGATAGGTACATTCTAATTTTCCTTTAGTTTGTTTTTTTAATTCAGTGGTTATCTAAAGCAAAGACTCCATAGCAGAGCATCCTCTAGCTAGGTTCCTGCCAAGAGGACCATGTTGCAGACCAAACTTTCTGTCTATTGTCTGACTGAAGCTCCCAGAGAGATTGCGAGTCTGTGGTTTTACCTGTAAATTTTAACCCTGGCAAATGCGTCATGGATTGAAATGAGGGAACAATTAGTGTAAGAACTATGGAGTTGGGCTCCTGTAATAAAAATTTGTGCAAAGTACAGAATTTCAAGGATTGACATGTTAAGGATATATATAGCTATAGCTAATGCACAGCATTTATTGGAACATGCCTCAATAAATCTTCCTTTTATAGGGTATATAACTACAAGGAGAAGGGAGAGTGGGAAAATTATAAGTGGAAACTCTTTTATTTGCCAAAGTTCTGTGTTTTATACATCTTGCATAGTTGGTTATATACTGTACAAAGACAGACCAGGAATAGAAAATCTGGCGAGCATCACTAGGGTTTTTCTGTTCTCGCCTGACATTAATCTGTGCTTTCTTTACACTCCGATTATCAGTTTTCAGTTGCTTTTGTGCTCCCAACTTGGAATTAAATGTGACGAACCGTGTTTAAAAATCAGAATTCATTCTGGCAGACAGATGCACTGGTTACTCTTTCTGTGCTGGGCACGAAGCTGTGTGATCTGCTCAGAGGTATCTCTGATGAGCAGAGCTAAGGCCACAAATGGATCTGTGGAGCTGAAGATACTGCCTGTTTAACACCAGAAGTAATATGGGGTATTAATAACACAGGTCTCATATGTTATTAATAGTTTTCCTTGGTTCCCTCTTAATCACACAAAACAGTCACACATCTTCTGCTCCCCCAGTCCGCAGAGTAATTTACAAGCATACACTGGTTTAGACTTTAGACTCTTTCAAACTTTGCTGCACGAGTAAATAAATGGTGGCAGCTTTATAAAACCCTTGACACTGTTCCAGCATTTAAAACCTCTGTTTATCCAGGATTCAGTAAGGACAGAAATGACTTTCATGACAGGACTCTAGTAATGCTCCCCGCTAAAGCTCGGCTCCTTGAGATACCATTCATTAGCTCTGAAATTTATGTCTACTCTATATTGGCTTCAGGCAGAATAGGGAAAACACTTTTAATGAAGGAGAACTGGGTTTTTCTCCTTGATCCATGTAAGTCAGCATCTGATGTTATCTTGGAGATAACTAACAAACATCGGGTTTAAAATAGAACAGCAACGAGCTGCTCCCCCCAGTCAGGAAGCCCTCCAGAGCTTCCCAGTGTGCCGCTCTGCACCCAGGGGGGTTACTCTTCCATGTGAATGTAAATATGTCCAGGGAATTATAAAGAAGAGGAAGTCGAAATGTAAACAAAATAGTAAAAAAAGCAAAAATAGCACGTCGAGTTACCAGGAAATGACAGTATTTATAAAGAGCATTGAAAGAGGAAAGAGATGGAGAGGGCGCAGATGAGTGCAGTGTGTCAGTGGACACGAGTTCCCGTGGGGAGACGGGTGAGGGTGGGATGGGAGCCCTGAGTCCGACCCTTCTTCCCTGCCCATCCCCGTGAGAAGCTCTCTGTATGGAGTAGTCCTGGAAGTCTGCATCCCTGCGTGCTTTAGAGAGACAGGGAGGGTTTTGGTTGGTTGTTTTGTTTTTTTTTTTTACCAAGAGAACCCTTACATTTTAAAAGCCTGTGAAAAGAAACTCTAAGTGGTATCAAGCTCACAAAGGACACCAGACTAAAACAACAACTTAAAAACACTTTCTGTTTTCAGTGTGCTATTCCTCGCTTTGGCAGCCATCAGCCTCTTGCAGGTTGGGGAGCGGTTTTGCCTTAGCTGTGTGCTTTCTTTGCAAATACAAAATGAGATGCAATGTGGCCATCTCCTAAGTCTTAGCTAACAACATTGTGGTAACATATTATCAGAAATAAAAGAAATGCCACACAGAAAAACAATTACTTCTTATCATATTTGTCTTCATCGCTTGTATGACACTTCTCAAGTACTTTGCAGCACTTGAATATTTTTTAAGCCTGAAAGAAGTTGCAGTTTTTCTGTGTAAAGAACAAAAGTAAGTCAAGTGGTAACTTAGAAGTTACCGAATGAGGAAGTGTCCTCTCTGGCTCCTGAGCCTGGGTCTCCCACCTGGGATTCTGCCCTTTACTTCAGCACAGCTTGCGGCTTCAGATTGGTTAGACCGGAGGGTTTGGACTCCCAGGTACCAACTGTCATGTATTTAAATCATCTCACCAGTACCGTGCGTTGCTTTGGTTGAATGGCCAGAGATCCTCAGTCCATCACTGACACTGACAGTGTTTCAGTCACACAGGGATGGAATTAAATACCACGTAGTACGTGACCATAATAACGAATAATACATACCGTGCGATTCAGATTAAATATAAAAATCTTCATTTGTTAAAATAGTTAGGTAATGATGAAGGAACTCTTTTGTACCACAGACTGTTTTGGAATTTGCCTTTACGTGATTACTATATTAATTCATTATAACTTTTTTTTTTTATTATTGCTAGGGATATATCAATCCAACTTTAAAAGTCTGCACCTTTAAATACTACCAAAGGCCCTAACACACGGACAGTAGCCTCCCTACATCTATTGAGCTTGTCTTTATTCAAGAAGGGGCTTAACTCTATATCTGAGAGTGCAGAGCAGGCAGGCTTTGCTCTGGTAAAGAAAGGCACATCTGGATTCCTCAGTCGTGTTTATTGGTTCACTGATCTGTTCTAACCTAGATAATGAAAGGTTACAGAATTAGAGTGGTTTTTATAAATAATAATCTGCCCTATGATGAATGGATTCTCTCCATACTATAGATTATAAGTATCAGTAGAGTATCTGCAGAGTATCAGTATCAGGGCATACTTTCCTGATTACATGCTACAGAGAGATTCACTAAGTTATCTCTTTACCTTTTTAAGCAGTATTTCAAACATATGTAAACGTCTGTAATCTGTATTACCGTGTCAGATTTGGTAGATTATTTTCTAGAGTAAATAAATTAGACTACACTGCTCTGCAGTGGAATGGTCTTAGTGGGGCCAGCCTTAGGCAAAAGCTACAGTGAATATCTCCTGAAGTGTGTTGCAGTCTGCACAGAAGATGTGATCTCCAGGGGAACACAGTAGCTTTACTTTATGTATTTCTTATTTAAGCTGAATGAATGCGATCAAGTATGCAGTTACACTGAATATCCATTTAATGCTTTTTAAAATGACGTGTACATGTTTTGTCCAACTCATTGCAGTGTAGGATAGAGGAGGTACGTTACTTCGGCTGTTCTCTGTACCCCGAAAGGTGCTCTGGGAAAGCAGGTGGACAAATTAGAAGTGTAACAGAGGTTTTGTGAACTTTTTTACAACTGCTCTTTGGATTTTTCCATGAACAAAAGTTTGCTTGGCTTGGGGTTTTAGTTATTTGTGACAACCAAAACTCAGATGCTGTATTATCCTGTACTTGCTTGGCTGCCTTCGTAGGAATATTTGTGAGCTTGGCACACCTTTCATTTGAAATGAAGTGGAAAATCTCCAGCACTGAGTCTGGTTTTGGGTTTCATCACATAACTTTCAAGCTGCCATAATCTACAGTGAATTTTCACTAAAATAAGCTACATATTTCCTCAGAGTTAGTGAAGAGAGTAATAAAATGTGGATTAGCTGCTAAAAACTCTTACAAAAACTTATTTTCATTATGCACAACTGAAAGAAAATGATTACTCTGTCTCCATGATGAAATGGAGAAAATAATTTTAAAATCAGCTCAGTCCTTTTCTCACTATCTCTAACATCCCTGATACTTTGTGCACTTTGTACTAATGTCAGATACAGAAAGCTCATGAATGATGTACCTTTGTAGGCACAACTGTGATGGCTTCAGCCCTACATGTCTTCCTATGAAGGTTAAATAAATAAAACAAGCGGTCAGTAGCTGGTTCTTGAATTCCTGCTGAAAACCAAGATTTAACACCCTTTCAGCCGTGTAAGGTTGAATTTATTACAAGAGAACTCCATGATAAAAAAACCCCAAGCCTTTTCTCTCAACTGAAGAATTTCAGTTCCTCAACTTCTTACAAAGTTCTTGCTTATCATCAGGAAGCACCGGGCAAAGTTCTGTGTCAGCTCCTTTCAGTTTTTTAAATGATGCTTGGGTTATGTATTGCACCTACCAGTTGTGGTGGTGGTTGCCGTATAGCATTAAAATAAAGTAACATCTCAAATTTGGACTGTTTCCTCTTCACAGATCAGATGTCAATCTACAAACAGCAGAAGCTGAACATTTTCCCATAAGTTTTTGTGGTTCTTTTTTGTCCCAAAATCCCACAAAGCACTTCCTGGCTATGACAACGCAGTTATGTCACACTTTTGTGAAATATCTGAACAATATCACCAGACTTCTGTGTGATCTATCAAAATTTCCTAGGCACCCTTTTACACTAATTTTCTCTATGCTAATTCACTCCAAAGCATGAAATAATTGCAAGCTTCCATGTGTCCTGATATTATAGGTCACTACAATTTTCTTCTTCTCCCCAGTGTTTTTGCTAGCCCTTCAGCTTTGTTTGTGAGCAAATTCGACCATGGTTGAACTTATATCAAAAGGAGCATTCAACAAAGCCCTACTCGTTAGCCCTTAAATTCATTGTTTGTTAGCTGACTGACATTCCTGCGCAGCAATCCAAGCAGACAGAGAGGCACAGAGGGAGCCTTGGCAGGAATGAAGGGACTCTGCCGGAGGACTGATGAAAGCACAATTGATGCTTTCTACAACAGCATGACGGCCTCTTCTTTTAATTGCCCTCTACTGAGTGGAGCTGCTTTGTGCACTTGTGGGAAGTGCTCTCTGGCAGCTACTTTTTAAGCTTCATCCACAACCAGTCAAAAGGTTGCAACCCAAGCTATTGGACATACACCTGCCCAACCCGATGAACACATTCATTGTTCATAATTTTGATTATTGCAGAGCATTCTATATAGGAATGAAGCCAAACAGCCTGAAAAATGTCCAAGTGGAGTGCCAGTCCACGTAGCAATGTATGTCGTTATGGACATCACCCTGCTTCTCTCTTCCCTATGCCGACGCTCTGTTGAGTAGACAGATCAGCCCAAGCTCTCAACCCTGCATTTTCAAAAGCCACCTGTTCACTGGTCCCTGCTGCCTTTGAGATCACTTCTTCTTTCATGACTAACGTCTTCCAAACAGCTGCATCCCAAAGAGCAGAGAAGCTACTTTTTTACTGTGGGAAGTTTGAGACTGTAGGAAATACAATTTTTTCCAGAAGCCATGTAAAATACGGATCATATCAACTCTTCCCAGAGTTAAAGGCCAAATTTTTTTCTTCAGTTTTAGATTTACGTCAGTAATTTCATCCCACATATAACCTACTCAGCTGGCTCAGTTGAGTACACAAATGGACACACAGTAAATTAGGCTATTTCTCCCGTAGAATGAGAAGGGAAAGAGAAAGTGGATGGTTTATTATTTCTCCTTTTAGATGCCCTGAGTTTCTTGGATAAGCTGGTAGAGGGACTGCAGCTTAGGGAAGATGTATGAAATAGGCCAGAAAGAGCTGCAGTTAGATATTTTTTTCCATGATTTCCAGTTCTAACCTGTAAGTGGGAATATGTGCATGTATGGAACACGAATAGGAAATACTTCACTAACGAGTCCCAGCAGTTTTTTTCTTTTTTTTGTTCTTTCGTGCTTGCTTTGTTTGATGCTATCCGGGCTGAATCACTGAAAACAAAAATATTAAGAGTGCCAACAAATAATAGATGTAATCAGCAATTTTTATTCATTAAACCAAAAGACTGAAGTGTGGAAATACTTTCTCTCCTAGTGACACTGAACTAAGAATATTACTATGGTCCTGACTGGCAACAAATTTCATATTTAGTTTAATGTGCTATCCTCAGTGTGATCAGTCCCCTCAGATCCTCCCATCTGGGAAGCAGCCGGCAGGAATCAGCAGGGCTGTCACCTCCAGAATAACAGCACTGCCTACCACCAGGTGCTCAGCGCCACATTGCAGCCGGCATTTCAACATGAACCTTGCTTCAGAAATGTCAGTCTTACAGTTCTTCTGCTTTGGGATAAGGGCCAGTCAAAGACTGGCAGGGTGGCTGTTCACAGAGATCTTTCTCTGTTGTATATATCTATAGCTATATAAGACAGGAACACAAACGGATGCTCTCATAAAGAAATGTTGGGGCCCATATATGAAGTGTGTGATGGGCTCACTGGTGTTCAAATGTTCATTTTTTGCTTTGCTGTGTTCGAGTTTTGCATAATTCCAATCCAAATGGAAGTAGTGAGTGCCTGTACATTTTGAAAGGAGGGTACATGTGTGGTTCAGGGTCCTGGCAGAGCCTGCGTGACATGTGCGAAGTTTTCTTTGCTGTCACTTTGATCTTGCAATTCTGAGGTTTGGAAAGCTGATACTGAGGGAAGGTGATGCATCCCAGAATGATTGTTTGTTCTGTCATGAGGAACCTAAAAGTTGCAAGATGTTATTAAAGGCTGCAATCTTTTCCAGGTCAACTTTAATGCATATGCAAAATGATAGCCAAAGCCTTTAGCTTCTCCTTATTTTGCTCAAGGCACTGAGCTGTGAAATAATGCTTAGAATTGATCACAGATGCGTAACACAGTCCACCTAATGTGATAAAACTCCTCCTGGTATAAGGCACAATTACATAGAATCCAAACACAAGCACACAATGTGTGTACTTTATAAATTGGATAATAAAATAAATGTTCATTGTTACTTTAGGACTCCAGTGTTATTCACAAACGTCTATAGATCTTAATGGAAAAAATGCAGTATCTGAAGGTGGAGAATGCTAGAGCTTACTTTGGCATAAATTGCTTGATTATTGGAACTTCTTATTAGAATTTCCTGTAAAGCTCATTTATGGAAATAATTAGAAACAAATTCTTCAGATCCACTTTGCCAGACTAATCTTCTTTACAAATTGCCACTCTAAAGTAATTTCTGGCTCTCTGTTCTGAGAAACTTTATCACAAGGAAGAAATGCAATATTAGGTTTGAAAATTAATACATGATAATCTTCTGATGAGTGTTGGACAGCGCGTAATGAGCTTAGGCTTTTGCAAGCAACTGAGTGAGAAAAATATTGCTGAAATGAAGGAGGAGAGCTGGGATGAGTCTGAATCCTTTAGAATTAAATTTCATACCTTAGAGGACATGTAGAGCTCTAGTATCTGGTTTGCAGTTGAACAAGGTAAAGACTGTTGTGACTCTTTGGAAAGGTATATTCAGGTTTTGGGGAACTGGGGTTGAATAGAGGTGAACAGGAGTAGTTTTTTTAGAGACCTGAAACAATACTAGGGTGCTGTATGCCCTCGGACTGAGATAAGTGTAGAGCTGAAAGTGCAGTGTAAACTCTTCTCTTCTGGCTGAACACCGCTGCAAACATCGCTAATTGGAAATGCTGGACACTGGCAGATAGATAGGCTTAAATTTTCCCACTCCAGCCAGAAATACAAAGGCTTCACCAGTATCCAGCTGCAGAGTCAGCTTCTGAAGGTGCTTGCTGCTCGCTGCCCTCTTACACCAGCTTTCAAGGTCAGGCTTTGTCTCCATTGGCTTCGCAGGGCAGAAAGCTGAAATACCTCATTTAAAAACAAGTTTTATTGAAATATTTCTCAGATATTTCTCGGTAGTATTTACTAGCTTTGATGTAAATCACCTAAACCTAAAACATTTACTCTCTTGTGTGATTGGACTGAACATAGAATCGGAGAATCATAGAATAGTTTGGGATGGAAGGGACCTTTAAAGGTCATGGAGTCCAGCCCCCTGCAATGAGCAGGGACGTCTTCAACTACATCAGGTTGCTCATATGTTGCATAGCTTTTTAGGTGAGCTTGAGCTTTGTTGCGTTCAATGTATTGAGCACATAAACCAATTTCTACCTTACTTTTATTTATTTATTTTTATTAGTTTAGCTTGAAACGTAAACATAGATGGAAGTGTACAGCCCTCGCCATGGATCATCAGCAATTTTTCATATCTTATATTTTCTTAAATACATTCTCATAACAGATAAATAATTACCACTTGCTGCACAGCAAAACAGAAGGGATCTGATATGCTTACTGAATGGAAGATAAGAATTTCAAAGCATAACTGAGTATACCACTTGAGGAGGAGAAAAGAGCAGCAAACAATATCGCCGCTCTCTGCTTTTAAGAGAATACATATCTGTGAATTCTTTCCTTGTTGAAGTGTAGGTCTGTGATAGATGTCGGCTGGTAACATTCACTGTCAGTTGCACTGTAACTTAAAACAGACATCACCAGGAGCATTTAAATGTCATTTTATTTCTGCAGAGTCATATCGTGGAGCCCCTTGTCTTACAGGATAACATGTTGCCCTCTTCATTTGTCTCTGGCACTCTTCCAGTGGAGCTACTGTAAATCTTTGGCAGCTCAAATTCAATCCTCTGCCCCCTCCCCCCACCCCCCGATCGTTTTTTGTTTAAGAAAAGGTAAATAAAAGAACCTTGTGCCATATGCAAGAATTTTCTCAGGTAAAAGTGCCCCAAATTAATTGGGCAAAACAAAAGTGACCTCCTGCAAATGTTGAGACAAGCCAAGGGGATGATCCAAAAACCTGAACCCCCTGTTCAGAGATGAGGTGAAAAACTGAGGTTATAAATATACGGTAAATACCAGGATGATTAAAGGTGATGTGCAGGAGCATTTCCCAGACTGACTCAACACTGCCTCAGCACAGACCCTTAATAAAAAGCCCACTTGCTACCGGAGCTGAAGTCAAACCTCTGCTTTCTGACAGCCTGGGTGTCAGCTGTAAACATCCAGTTTTAGAGAATTATTTGTAGAGAGTGGGTAAACACTGCACAGAGCCACAGAGCAAATGGTGTCCTGCGAGGTCTTCACATTGCCTAACTGCACATTACCTACCTGCAGGTTTCTGGTTTAGCCTGGAGGTATCTGCCTTTCTGTCCTCGCTAGGCGTGGAACAAATTTCAGAGTCTGGATCTCATCTTAGCTTGGTAAAGCAGAGGGTGAGACTGTCCCTTTCGCTGTAATCTGGAAGCTACTTCACTAAATTAATTTTATGGGGAGACTTATAATGAGCCAAATAAACCCTGTTTGTGGGAGGCGAGGGTAGGGTACATCATAGTGACCTTGCTGAGGCCAGTGTGAGCTTTAGACATTGGTCTATGCAGGGATCAAGGTTTCATCCCAGACATTGATGAGTACGTTACATTAACTCCCAGTAATTCACAATTGCTGACTACAGAAGTCATTTCTGGAGCTGGGGCAAAAGTGGATTTGCCGCAGCCAGTACCTGAAAATGACAAACAATATTTTCAGCAAAGAGATGTTGATGCCAAACAACATTTTTCTCATTTCTCTACTGTAGAACTACCCAAGAGTTGTATTTGATTATTTCTAATGATGTATAGATGCCTCTAATTCATGACTCTGATCTTCTGCTCAAAACATACTGTCTTAAATTTTTATAATCATCAAGTGACCAGGAATTATTTCTTGGAAATGCATGAATAGTAACTGCTGCTTAGAAAAAAATGTAGGAGAATTTTAACTCATAACCTAATTTCTGCATTGCAGGTCAAGGTGGGTCTGTTTTCCCATGTGAAGGTGCTAAGGTGTAAAAATCTTCTCTGGAAAATATGTGTACACATGATGGTTCTCCTTTGAATATTTCTTTAACATTTGGGCAAATATGAAGCTTTTCCTCAAGGGTTTTTTATTTCAATAAAATGACAGTAATAGGATCTGAATGCTGGAAACAATAGATTCTTCTACTGGGCTTCCAAGGGTCGAATGGACATTTTTCTCAATTGTTACAGATGTAAATGATGGCTCTGTGCTTCTCATAGGTTTGTTTATTGAAGCCACTGGGTATTCTACAGGAAAGAGAGATTCACAATACAGTGCTTAGATCCTGCAGAAAATACAATTTTCCATTAAATTTCATGCTTTTTTCCAGACGAGCTCATTCCTTTAATGGGGGGTTGGTGGGGGGAATAAATAGGGAAAAGGAGCATTAAGACCTCTTTAGAAAATTAGACTTCAAAGCAACAAATATACATTAGTAAAACTTAAAAAATTGCTTCATTAACTTCTCTAAATTATGCAGGCATTAATGGGATTCTTATTATTAATTCATATAATTGTTTATACTAGTTTTTTGATAGGGCTTTATACATTTGTTTATTTATTTATTTCTGCTATTCCAGCACTGCATTGATGGCACTCATTAAATGTAATGGCATTTGGCAATTTATCACATGGATTAAAAGCTCTTTACAGATCACCTCTACTCACCCTTTCTTTTGGAGAACATCTTTGGCGTATATCCGGGACGCAATGAATCACACAATTTTCTTGTATGCAGCATTTCAAAACCTGCAAGGCTAAGCTGTGTAAGGAAGGCACGCAGTTCAGTGTTTAACCACCATTCCCCCCTTTTCTCTCATTTATTCTTATTTTAAAATAACTCTTTCAGAATTCTGTGTTAATTCTAACCACAAAAAAATGTGCTTAAAAATGCATAGAGTAATATAACAGCTTTGTTAAAGTCAATAATTGGCTTTACCTGACTGTATTTTATCAACTCCCTTCAAAAGACGCTGTAGAAGAGCTTTCAAATACTAAAAAACTCTATTATTCAACACTATTCTAACATTAGAAATATATAGAATAATGTATTCCCATTTGTGCATAATGAGGTTGTAAATTCCTTGGAGGGTTCTGGCAACATTATGAAGCACCAGAGCAAACTCCAGTGTTTTTTTTTTTAATGTCACCAAAGTCAGGCCAATCAATTTCTGCAGCTTTTGAGGCAGATTACCCCTTCAGAGCGTGGTAGGGCAGCAATCAAAGTATTGCAAACCTCAGCCAGGCTGTACCCTAAGCGGGCAATGAAGGGGGTGGAAGATACAAAAGAATCATTCAAAGCCCTGTTGCTTCTGAAGTCTAAATCACTGAGTGAAAGAGTGTCATATGGATTTTTTTTTTCAAAGACTTGGCTGTAGTAGTTACATTTTTTATCAAAAGTCAGGTTTTAATTAAGGAATCTTTCCATTTCGGATGTATTCCTGTGCTCATAGTCAGCAGTCCTGAGCGGCAGGTTAATGTAAGATTATGCGGGGAAGACAGCAGTTGCTCTGCATAAAGATACATACACCTCAGGGTGTGTTTGTCCTTCTGTTACAAGCTGCATCGTAATGTTTTTTTTCTGTTACTGGTGATTTGAGAAATGCTTAGGCCAGCAACCATTCATCACTAATTGCATAAAAGTAAAAACTACAAGGTGATCTGTAGGAGGTCAGTAAAAGTGATGAGGGTCACCTGTGAGGAATGAAAGAACAGCAGAAGATGATGAATGTTTTGAAATTTTTAAAGATCTCATTATTTTTCTGCACCTATACTTTTTGCTCTTTCCCTTCCATCCAGCGTTACCAGGGCAATAATGGCTATCACACCTGCAAACTTAAAGGCAACCACATGATGATGACCTGAACTGCCAAGTCAGTGACTGTCCAAGGCTTTAGATTTTACTTTAGAATTGTCACATGAACAGGCTGGGTTTTTTTAAACAGCTCCTTGAATTGCAGTTTCCTTATGAAAGCCCTGTTTCTATGAGCACATTTCCTCACTCCCAGCAACTTGCTGTCTTTGTGCTCTACCCCTGCCTAAAATAGGATGCATTTTCCTACCTAATCCCTGTGATTTCTTTAGTTGGATCTTACATGGTGGAAACATCTGACATGTTTCTGTGTTTTCCCGCCCGCTCGCTATGCAAATACGTGTGCTATCGGAGATAGTCCCAGCCCGAGGAAGGAGGGAAGTTGCTGGCTGGGGTGAGGAAGGACTAACCCGTGACCTTGGTTGAAAGCTGTGTGGGAGCCTCCAGCTATTGTTCAGCCCGGGCTGGATGGTCGGAATTGCTTGTGACTGATGTGCGGTGATCAATCACACTGTAAGCTTTCCCAGCTCTGAAAAGCATACAGAGCTTGGAACGGAGAAGTTAACGTTTCAAAGACTGTTGTCTACATCATTGTCCAAGTTCTGTCCACTCAATTGTATCTAGTTTAAATTTATACTGCACCATGTTTTTTTCATGGGAAATCATTGACTAAAGACATTTTCAGTGAAGGGAAAAAATTAACTTTATAGGCACTTTAAAACTACCTCTGATGCATTCTTCAAAAACATGGACATTAACATTTTGTGAAACCATCACCTTGTACCAGTTCATATCCATCTGCCTAAAAAAGGGAAATTTCTTGTCCTCTGTGCAGAACACAAACTTTTCTGTTTATAAAATCTGTTTGGTTTGTAGCTGTGAACATCCAGGCAGGTAGTTTCTCCTAATCCCCGGGGCGGGGGAGAAGAAAGATTTGGTGGTCATTAGCGTGCAGAATTGTCTCAAACACAATAGATTTTCCTCATGACAAATCACACATAATCTCCATAGCAACCTTGCATAATTATGCACAAGATTTCAATGTAGCAACGAAAATAAGCATGGCAGGAATTGTAAAGAATAGCTATATAGTGTGAGACAGATGTGGGAGTAGATGGTGTATAGAGGACTGAAACGCAACTGTTCTAAGATGTAAAAAAATGAACAAAAGAGAGAAAGATTGCCTGCTTTGTGTTGTGGAGAGTGGTGATTAAGTCAGTACATTATCTGGAAATTGGAGATGATGGGCTCAAATATCTCCTCATAATATAGAGGATCCTGATAGTACCACAACAGTTTGAGGAATGCCAGCAGCAGTTTTACCCCACTTCCATAGGATTATTACAGCTATAAAAATGATCTTTGAGGTGTAACTTGGCATGCAAGATCTAAATGCAGCAGGGTTTGATTGGGCTTTTTTCTTTTTTTTTTCAAATTCTGTTTCAGTCTGTCTGGATAGATTGATTAACATGAACTTAAAAACATTACGGCGAGTTTTGTCATCATCCTTCTTTAGTTACCTGTATCTATCTATTTATTTATTTATCTATCTGTTCTCCGGAATTCAAAGATTGCCATACCTTCCACATGAACAGATAGCTAGGGAAAGAAGGGCTTTTTCATAGTTTCTGTTTTCAAAACCGCACATGGATTTAGGGAGAGGATGGAAAAACAAGGGAAATTATTGTTTTATGCATACTGCAGTGTTTTTTTCTTTCTTACTGTGCTCATAGTACTTTGCACGACATCCTAGATTAAGAGCCAACCCACTTGTGAATATAATCATTCTGTATCATTAGCAAACACATTAGCAGCGTAAATGCAACACACGGATTATATATTCTGCTTATATATTCCTGTGCTGATGAACCCAATGATCCCATTGTTGGAGCGGGTCCATCTCAGAAGTGGGGGCATCTCAGGGGTCCGAAGTATTTTCAGCTTCAATAGTATTTGAGGATTCCCAGCAGCAGATTCAATAATTAAGTTCACGCTTCAAGGGCAATATCCTGTGTCAAGACATATCTATGATTAAATCATTCTGATGGTGATTTTCTTTTAATTATCATGTCCTGATCCAGAGCTCTAGATCTAACTGAACTCAGTCAGGTACTTTGACATTGACTTCAGCTGATTTTGACTAATGCCATATAAAAATGGTATAATCACTTTAATTAAAATTTTGGCTAAAAATATGGGAGAAGATACACTAAACTGATCCATAAAATTTCATTCAACTATTTCTGTTCAACTAATGTTATGTGATTTATTTAAATTCAGAGATTTATTTCAATCCCAAACAAATTTAAGCCATATGAATGGATAACTTATTACATGTAATATTTCATGCAAAAATTCAACTTCATTCCAAGCTTGTCGTCCTCAAACAGCAGATCACAGGCAGAGCAGAAGTGGTTTTAATATGCTACCCCATTAACATATTCACATTGATAATTTGCCTTATTGAAGACTCTCAGGGACATTAAACCAAGAACTGAGCATGATTCCTAGTCCATGTTTTTCTTGTCCCTGAGCAATGAATAATTTTTAATTTCAAGGATTTTTAATCCTTTATGAAAGTCCCATGTGAGAATCAAACCGAGACATTTCTCTGCCCTTACGCTTTCCAGTCTTCTAGAGACATCATCTTTTCCTCTTCAGGTCTTCTGGATCTTTCCTTTATTTAAAAACCAAAAGTCTTGTCTTCCAAGAGCTGGTAAATATCTTCACTTTCCTTATGGCTGATGGCAGGCAACGGGCTGTCGCCTTGGGCACCTCAGAAACAAATGTCATGGCATGGGAAACTCCAAAGCATCTTTTTCTATAAAAATGAGTAGCAAGCTAAACAAATATTATTGGCAGTTAGAAATAAAAGGGTTGTTTGGACTACTGACGAATTATGAATGTAGGCGCAGGCAACTTCCTTTTTTTTTTTTGTTTAAAATATCTGAAAATTATCACCAATTGTCTGTTGCCGTGTTGCCAGATGGTGATCGATACTCAGACATGCAACTAAGACTAAGGACAAAATTTAAAGTCTGTGTCTTGCAATTCCTTCTTCTCATGAATATCTAAACATTCGCATGACTGAAGTGTGTAGTGCTAAAGTGGAATAGCCTTGGCTGTCTAACGATAAGCCATGCTAACTATAAGCAAGTTTTATCCCAGGATTCTCTGGGTTTTGATTCTATTGACTTGCACTAATATGAATTAGTTGTTTTGAATCCTCTTTTATAGAGCGATCAACATTATGTTAGCTTCTATTTTTAATTTATGTCTCTTCTATTAAATAGCTTTACTAATATTAAGTATTAATGAGTTTTAGATATTTTTCTTGCATTTGATGTATCACTTTTTCTTACTATTCAGTTAAAATCCTTTCCAAATGAAGCAAAGGTGACTAACAGAAAATAATTGAAAGTTTGACTAAGATTTTATAGAAACAAGGAAGCAAGTACCGCATCCTGTTGAACTCTATTAACATTTCATACCACAAGATGTTCTGTCTGCTAATATAAAACATAATAAGATGATTTGTCAGTAGATATATGCCGAACTTTTTATTCCACTCTCAGTCCATTTTATTTGCATATAAAGTGGCACATTTACACTCAACAATAACTAGTCCTGAAGGAATGATATTTAAGAGGAGAATATAATTAATCTATTCAGGTCATAAACATTTTCTTCAGGGCAACGGGCAACCATCTAAGACAACCTTCATAATCATTCGTGTACATTACTAAAATACTTTAGAGCTGGCAAAGCTGAAGATAGACAAAATGTTGTCATTTTATTCCAAGGAAATATTTATGTTTGTCTTACGCAGCATTTTGGGAATTATCTTCACAGAAAGCTCCTCTGTATTTTTTATGTTTGGCTTTGTTTTGATGCTGCACTCTGTTCCATAGTGTGCTTAAATGATATATGTATTTTGTTTCCCGTCATTCTATGTCAGAGCTCAAAAAGAAATTTTGCTTTTTTTCAGATATTATGAACGCCTTATATTGAAAGTAGTTATAAAGCTACTTAGTAGTTCTAATTATGATAAAAGGTTTTCAGCAGGTCTGCCAAAAGAGAAGGCATTTTCTGAATACATTTTCATGCTACTTTGTCTTAGGGGTCTTGACACATGGTTTTATAAACTTTAGCTCTTTCTGTATTTTTTGAAAGTTATGTGGATTGAAGATGAGGAAGAGAGGAGGGAATTGGACAGTGTGTAGGGGGACGCTCTGGTCTGCTGCAGTGGTTCCACCCCCTTGTAGTACCGTGCAGGATGTTCCTGTCCTCCTCACCGAGTATATTAACTTAAGCTGCAAGGAAGGTTCATATTGATTGCAAATTACGTGCAGAGGGAATTGGTACAAAGAGCCAGATTTGTACGGGCATAAATGAAATCCAAATCTGTTTAATTTTTCCCATACTCCACTTACCACGTTTGCTCTGGAGAGCATGTTTTTTGCTGGGATCTGTTTGAAACCTTCCAGCCCATTTCCATAACTATGGCCCCATAGTTTATAGTCATAACCTAATTAATATTCCAGGAGGAAGGGTCAGAATATCTGTAGTTCACCCAGTGCCCTCGCTCTCTGAACTGGGAGACAGTGCTCTCTCCCTTTGCAGGCTGAGCACATCCTCTTCTGCTTTTAGGTTTCTAGCAGACATGAGAACAAGGGCCCAAACCACGTGGTTTCGGAAGGAGGTCTCACAAAGTTCAGTACAGTCTGCTGCCACTCACTATGCATGATCTTTGAGAATTTCACAGAAAAACCCTTCACTTCAGTGCTGCTGTTGTTGAAGCTTCCGAAGTGTGGGCTATTCACTCCCCAGGAGGCAATGCCCCTGTGCCAAGGAGTGCACAGCTTGGTGACAGGGGGTGATAAATAGGCAGAGGGTGTGCGAGACAACATGGGGAAGCAGTCAAAGCTACCTCAGTTTACATGTGTACCTTTTTTGATGTAACATTCAAAGTAAAATCAAATTTAAAAAAGAAAAAGGAAAATGCTAAGCAGTCGCAGAAGTCCATAGTCAACAAAGCATTTGCTTAAACCACTACATTGCTGTGGGACGGGTTCAAGTCTATGCACTCAGTTCCCTTTAATGCCAATGCAAGATGTGTATGGAGCCTTGTGACACACAAAAAAAGTTTTACTCGAAAAAAATATTTAAATATTCATTTTATTGTCTTAGACACAAAAGGGCTAACAGATAATGTTTAAGCCCAGAAAGTGGATAGTCTCTGAGCCACTTCTGAGGCATCGTTATTACCCTATGATAAATTGACTTACCACACATAGATAAGTCACAGACAAGTAGCAGTCACAAGACTGAATCTGAAATAACTGGTAATTACTGATCACAGTACAATGCAAACCTTTCATACGTTGATTAACCATAACTAATTATGTGAGTTTATCATCTTTATAATCTATTTTAGGTATTTTGGAAGTAGCTGAAGAAAACAATGGCTCACATTTACCAGTCAGGAACCACTCAGTTATTGCAGATACAGTGAGCGATTCAGTTTGATCTTTAAACTTCAGATTTGCTTTAATCTCATGTTCCCAACAAATTCAAACTGCTCTTAGAGCAGCGTCAAAGGACTCGCCACAGCAGAAGATCAATTTGTCATGCTCTTATTATCACCGTGCTGCAACTCAGGGGGAAACAGAGTTTGGTTGGAGCTTGACAGACAGAGGAACTGATGGCTGTAGATCTGTGTCGTAAGGCAGATGGATTGGTGTTAGTGTCTGCATTTCGCTCTGTGCGAGGGAGAAAAGGTGTATAGCCGCTGTATATGAATCAGACCATTTTCCCTGGGATTGGATTTTTAATAGTCAGACATCTAATTGGCCAAACAGATGGCTGCTCAGAGGAAGATGAGAAGGCTGTAGGGACCGAGCTGCCTTTCTGAAGGCCACGCATCAATTTGGGACTTAGGCTTTCTCTGAAAATGTGTTTCTAATTTTGGCATACCAGTGGGAAAGATATTCTGAGCCTGAGTGAGATGGAGTGAAATGTTTTTCTTTTTTTATATATATATATATATATATATGGTTCGGGCTTTTGAGTTTTAGCGGCTTTTAAAAATGTAATCAGATGTAACCTGTGAGCTCTTCAGGTTCTCTCACCCTTAATTTTCCACTGACACCCATACACCTATCTCGTACGAGGCAGGAGGATGCAGGCTCAGGGCCTCTCGCTGAGCAGGTGTGACTTAACGATACAGCCCACCTGCCATCAGCCAAGGGACTCGCACTGGCTCATCCTCTCTCTGCTCTGCCCTTTGCGATGGGCTTTTACCTTCCTGATGAGAAATCAAGCCCGTGGTGGGAACACAGTGGGGTGGATTGCAGGAAGCAAATGGCAGAGCCAGCAAGGGGAAGGTAACGGGATTTTCCATTAGCTCCATCTCTGCAAATTTCCACTGGGATAAAGTGTGTTTCAGCAGCAGTGAAATTCACTGCATCTGGACTAACCTCACAGAAGGAGGCTTTCTGTCTGCGGTATGACAGGAGAGGCATGGCCTAGAGAAAATCAATGATGAGGCAATTGAGAGCAGTGAGCGGTTCCTGTAAAGTGCAAACTTATCACCGTCGTGGGCAGATAATAAGAATCGTTTCATTTACACTGTAGAAACTTGTTAGAGGCAGCAGCAGAGTTATAATAACGGACTTTGCTTCTGGAGCTGACAGCAGCGGATTGAGGTAATCCTCAAGCAAACACTGGTCCCCACATTTTTTCCCCCTATTTTATGAAAGGTCGTATTTCTTTCCTGAAACCGGAGGCCTTTCTGAGTTTCTTGAAATCTTGAGCCTTCAGTGAAAGGGCTCCATGAACCAGTGCCCAGGAGTGCTGACACCTCCCGCCTAAAGTCCAAACCTACCCCACACCATTGCCAGCAGCAGAGCTTATAGAAATGGGAGCTTATAGGAATGAGCCACCTCCTCTTTGCCAGGCCCAGTTCCCCGCCTTGATGTCGACAGCACAAACAGATCTAGTTGCTGTAGCCCTGGTACATGTATTACAGTTCACTCTTGTTCTAGTGGAAGGAGAGCAGTGCACTACATATTGCTGACTTATAATGAACAGAAATTTTTGACATGCTTGGATAAAAGGTAAAATTCAGCTGGGTTCAGTGCTACCTTTTAATTGCCACAAGCCCTGCAAGGAACTGAACGGCTGTTTAAGGGATTCAGGGATCTCCCTAACTCCTGCACTAAAGTTGACCTATTCTTCTGAAAGACCTGTAGTCAGTAGTGCTGTAAACAGAGGACCCAGACCTCTCCAGCTCTGTCCTCTCTTCCGCACAATCTTTTACGCATTTCAGTTCAAAGAAACAGGAAGAGATCATCTGGCATATGATGCTTAGGGAATACAGGAAGATGGAAAGCTGTCAGGTTATTCCACATAGAAGTCTGGGGACAGCCTGAGGTTAAAAGCCTTTCCGAAGAGGTCAGTTTTGAAGGGTGTGCTCACTTGTAATGGGGTTCTCTTGAGTAATTTAAAGTTCCTCCTGAGATCTGAATGATCTGCCTTCAATGCTTCTTTCTGAATGCCTGCATTCAGAATTTATTACCTCCTATGAAGCTCCCAGGGCTCACAGTGAAATTTGTTCAACTGTTTGCAATCACACCAACCCACCCGCCCATCCCCATGAAGTCATGCACAAAAATCGCAGGATGTCAAATGTCGTTGGCATTTCTTCATTGCCTTTGGAGTCCAGGATCCCTCTTCTAACCCTGACGCAAGCCCAGGCTTATTTATGACTTACAACTAGAGCAACGTACTTGTTTTTTATTAAGCAAAAGCCCATGAGACCACTTTTAAAATGAAAATAAAAAATGCACAGGAGCCTAAATATCTGTCATTTTTGTAATGTACAAGAATCTCTGGCAAGTCATAATGCAATTGATATGTGGCAAAATTTATGCTACAAACTAATCATGTCAAGATGGCTAAAATGGGCTGTTAATTCCTTTATATCCTTTCCTGTGTTGTCAAGGTTCTACTACATTCACTTTAACTATAATAAAGATGAATTGCATAGTTATTTAAAAAAGGAAACCACTTTTATTTAATCAAAACATTTTTGGTAGATTTTTTGAAGTATTTGTGGTCCAGAAGGATTGTATGACTATTGCTACTGTTCTTGCTGTTTCAATCATTTTACTGTTAGTGAAGTCAACGACCAAATTTTCCACCAAGCAAAAAAGAAATTAGATACTTGAATTAGTTCTTGTCAATTAAATTGTTATTATTTGTTTAAAACATAGGGGTTTATTGCATGTTACTATTTAACCTAACACTAACAGCCATCAGGATGAAAGGAAACATTCACAGTACTCAGCTGTTGGCTAATGTGCTTTAGAACCTCACAAGAAGACTTACATCTCTAACTACTGTGGCAGTAAAACCTGCTTAAAACAAAGAAGATCAGAAATATATCCAAAACTGAAAGACTTAAAGTGTTAGGAAATCAAGCACTCCTCTAGAAAACTGTATTGAGTCCTGATCTTACAAGCGATTGCACATACTTGCGTTTCTGTTTCTGCAGTTTTCTGCCAACATGGGACAAGAATCTGCCTGCACAGACTAAAAATGGCCCTAAGGTTGCAGGAACTCCAATTGCTGCGGGCCCCTGACTCCTTTCTCCTTATATGAGCATTTCCATGACAGAAATGAGGTTTTAGTCTCAAGGAAGTGACCATTCCATAATTCCAAAGCTGAAGTATCTGACAGGAGATGCCTTTGTGAGCCCAGACTTTTGTAACGTATAGAGGAAACACAAAATCAGATTCATTTAAAATATTCCAAGTTGCCATTCCCAGCCTGAAAACTTCAGTATCTCTCGCTGCTTACGCAAAATTCACTTGGTGGCTTTTTTTCTGCACAATTTTGGGGAGTGCTGTAAAGTCATAAGTTTGTATGAGGGAATTCTTCTAGTGATGTGCACAAATTCATGTATTTGCACATACTCAACGGCATCATAAAATACCAAGATTACACATTAAAATGTAAAGATTTCTGAAAGAAGTTGCATACACTGGCACATTTGTTGCCCAAGTGAAAAAAACCCTAGCCATTGGTTTGTATTACATATTTGAATAATATAAATGATCTCACAGCTGTTCCCCAAGGACATATTGCTGTTTGTTTGCTGTAGCAATTTCCAACAGATTTCCTAGCAAGCTGGTCCTAAACAAACAAAAAAGGAATATGGGAGAAGGTTAGGTAAGGAAATGTCTTCGTATTTGCTCCTCCAGTTTGCTTTTAACTCTTAGTAATAACATACTATACCTGCGCTAGTCACCATGTGAAAATTGTGGTATGATGACATTGTGGCATCTGCATTTAATTCAAATTCTAACTAGATTCACTGGGTCGAAAGGTTGTATAAAACAGTGTAACTGCAGCCTGGGCTGACTACTCTTACCGGTATGAGGCTGCATTTTGCCCTACATCGCTGGAGTCTTCTTGACTTCTGAACAGTTAATGACAAAAATTATACTGCAATGACATTGTCATCTACAAACTAGCAAAAAATGTTCTAAATAATACCCAACATCATGTGATGATTTGAGGTTAAGTATCCACTTATTTTCATTCAACCCCTAGAGGCTATCATTGACACTGGACCATTGCTTTTAATTGCCTCACTTAAATAGCACATTTTGAAGCCTGCAATTGTTTTTACAATTGTTAAAACATTGGTTTTAACTAATATCAGTCTGGCAAATGCTTGAACAATAAGTAACATTCAAGTGAGCTGTTCCATGGAAGACAAATTCTGATAGTTTTTGCTTATGCAGTGCAGAGGTGGAGAATAGCTGTAGAGTCACCTAGTATTTAAAGCGAGCTGGCAGGAGCACAGCTGGCCCTGACACGTGTCGCAACACATAGACCTACCATCATATACCTAAGGCAGCCCTAGTAATTGTGGTGGGACAGCAACCAAAATAGGCATTGGCCCCTTTGCATGTCTGTTTGTGCATCTGTTCATGGCATGAAGGTGTGTTTAGTTCCCTACAGAAAGGACTAGAATTCTTTCATGAACATATTTCCATGCACTGCTCTGTGACATAGTGACCACTTCCATGATAATCCTATTATTTTCAGCAAAATCTATTGTCATACAAATCTATATGTAAATTGTCTTCCATTTAGAGACACAAGCTGTATTGATTTTGCTGTGCCTAGAGGAGAATATATTGCTTTAGATAGAAAGTTGGTTTTGCAGAATCTTGGATGAACCCCATGCTTAAACTTCCTACAAAATACACTGAGGTATAATACGCTTTCTCATTTACTTGAAATAATGCAAAGGGAAAGTTCTTGACACTCTGTGTTGGGCATAACACGCAGCCAGGCTGCCAGCTGCACGCCTGCATCCAGCAGGGAACACTTGTCTTGAACTAGATGGTCACTGAGTTATGTTACATCAGTGTTCTGCTTAATTTTTTTCCCTTCTTATTACAAGGACATTCTGTTGACATCTATAACTTTGTGAGTGTACTCAGTTGAGTCCTTGGTCTCATTACTTATGGCCATTATGTTGGGTAATTTAGCAGCTGTATACAAAGAAAACTGGCGCAAGAAGCTCTATAAGTTGAGGGGCAGGTGGGCGTTGATTTGGAAGATCATTACCCTGAATCTGGTATCAAAAATCTGCCAAACACCAGCAGCAGGTTCTGAGCAAGAAGAGTATGGAGAGCCACAGAGATGCAATTTATCCATCACTAGTCTTCACTCTCAAAAGTGGATGAAGGTAGCCTTAGATAGGAGCACCATGCAGGTGAAGTTTGTTCTGAAATTTGACCTGTACTGGGCAGTCAGGTAACTGTAAGTGTGGCATAAAATCCTTCAATAAATTCATCTTCAGTGGCATAATGCTTCCCTACACGTTCTCTCATTTCTCATCTGCTCTGTAGCCTGCTTGCTTCCATGTATGCAGAAGAGAAAAATTTATGACATGAGACTGAAACGCAAAACCTTGTCAAAGCTTATGCACTGAGTTGCTGTGGTGCCTCAAACCACTCAATATTTAACAAATAAGACTGTGACACTGGGCTATTTTTCTTTTGGTTAGACATTATTCCTAGAAGGTAAGTTCTGGTAAGAAGTCTAAGATTTTTTGATGAGCCAAGATTTATAAAGTAATTTAGAGATGTAAAGAACTATATAAATGCTAAGTGTTATTATTCATGAATAATCAACTGAACAATTAACATAAAGAATGGCAGTCCTCTTACTTGCACTTTTGATGTTAAATGAAGAGAGACCAATAATACATAATGAATGGAGATAAAGCCAAATGAATTTCTGAATTTTGTTTGTAGATGAGTACATACATCAAACGGCCATCTGCCCATATAGAAAGGATTAGTGGTCTGGTACCATTTTTATCCACAGCTGAGAAAAGAATAGAAATAAAGTATGTCTCTTCTGTAGTCTCCAGTACAAATCTGTTGTAGATATGACTGTGATACTAGTTGTGACTCAACATTAGAAGGCCATACAAAGTTAGAAAGCAGAGGACAGAAAGTGCTATTTCAAGAGCCATAGTGAACCTCATGAACTTTCACAGGGCGTACTGAGATGGCTGTGATTTCCCGATCAAAGCGGGTGTAATAATGAATCTGGAATTAAAAGTCAGCTTTCCCAGAGTATTTTAAGAAAAGAAAAACAGAAGAGAAATGAAATGAAATGAAATGAAATGAAATGAAATGAAATAAAATAAAATAAAATAAAATAAAATAAAATAAAATAAAATAAAATAAAATACATCCATATGCTATAGATTTTGGCAACCCATATACAAAATGATTTGGAAAGGAAGCACCCAGCCTTTGTGTGTTTATATTATCACTGAATCTTTTGGTATGTCTCAGCAAAGACCATATGCTGTATTTATTTTCAAAGTCACAGCTTAGGAAAGATTTTATAGGTCAAGCTGTTAAATACCATTTTATTTCATGGGCTGCAATTTTCAACAGTTACCTATGCACATGCCAGAGTGTTTGAATTTGGCTGAATGCTAAAAGCTCGTGTTTCTAGCAGACCATGTGAAAGAAATTTCATCTGTGATGTGTAGCCCTCTGGTTTTTACTGAGCTGTTTTTGGGCTTCTGATCAGAAATTCTGTAGTAAAACCTATGAGGATGGTTGCAGTTAGGTGAACAGAAAGTTGCTCTTCAGCATGGCAATGTTCCTGTCTTCCCTAATAATAACCTACATTAAAGCACAATATTTAATTTTGTGACAAAAGGATCCTCTTAGAAAAGTGTGTGGTGGTACAGAAAGGGACAAGCTGGGGCAATATTGTATTTACTCTATTATACAATTGTCCTTCTTCACCTTAACTTAATTCTTGGCCAGCAAGAACTGGTGTCTTTGGGAAAGTACACATTGAACGTACATGGACCACCATGTACATTTGTGGTAAAACAAAACAGAGGAAAGCTGTCAGTAATCGAAAACACTGCAAGTAGAATTTGGGATATTTTTTGAAACAAACAACACAAATCTAATGTTCTTTGTACAGTTTTCCTTGAACATTTTAATGCTACATATTTAAATTTAAATGCCAAGTTGCAGCATGCTATGTATGCTGTACACTGTGTAGTAGGATAATACACGTCTCCTGCAGCCTTCGGAACTGGAGAAGGATTGTAGCACTTCAGGTACTTTCTGAATCCTGCTGAACACCATCAGCAAGGAAACAGTGCTTGGATCTCCACAGCTAATAGCATTTCAACAGCAAAGTGACTAGTTCTCAGTTGCTGTTGAAGGAGCAGCCTGCATACTTTATCTGAACTGGGGAAGATGTATAATTTATTGTGTGACTACTATTCTCTGAATCTCTCTATTCAGCACTACCTTGCAGAGGGGTAAAATTTCCCTAATGTGTATTCATTGAAAATTTGTGTGTGTCTGTTTTGAAGTCAACTGTCTGTATCCAAGATTTACAGAAATGTGATAGAAAATATATAGTAAACACTATAGATTTTAATACATAATTCATCTGTGACATTACTTACCACAGATTTCAGAAGCTATGTAGATTTAGGATTTAGACATTCATATGTCTCTAAGTATATCCACAGCTGCTTAACATAAAATAGGCGTTTTGAATAATTAATAGGAAGCTGTGTGCTTCAGAGCAGGAGCTGCCTAGCTGATGGGAATCCAGAGGAGTCCGCTGTGCACAGTGGTTCCTTACTGGTCTATTCTCGACATGCTGGAGCTGGTGCAGAGCTGCCACCAAGATGGGCCTGGGACAGCAGATAGAGAGGGTGAGAGAGCTGGTTTGTTCAGGAGTACGAAGAGAAGGCTGAGGGGAGATTTCATTGCTGTCTACATCTACCTAAGGGAAGGGTAATGGGGAAGATGGAGCTAGTCTCTCTTTGGAGGTGTGCAATGAAAGAAAGAGCAATGGGCAACAGTTGCTTGAAGGGAAATTCGGGTATTAGGAAAAAATTTTACCCTCAGGGTGAGTGAACACTGGAACAGGGTGCCCAGAGAGGCTGTGGACTCTTGGAGACATTCAAAACTTGGCTGGATGTGACCTTCTTTACCATGATCTAACTTTGAAGTTGACCCTGCTTTGCGTAGGTGGGGTTCCACCAGATAACTCAGAGATCCCTTTCAACCTAAATTATTCTATTCTTTTCCTGGGGCTCACAGGAGACAGGACCAATGGAGTAGATGTATTGGGTTCGGTAAATCTCAGATATCCATTTTTATTAAGATATAGAAGACAGCAAAAGTATCAGTATAATTATTATCTAAGTAAACAGATACTAGACCTTTGTGGTCCATCCAACATGGTTAACATAAGACAGATGCTTTAAAAATACCTATAAATAGACAGTTGTCTATAAATATGGTCACTACATGTAGTGCTTCATATGAAAAAATGGCTTTGCAGCTTGCATTTGCATGCTTTGTTAGAAATGAGAATGTGTATAAATGTGTATTTTCTTGCAAAATACCACAGTTACATAGACAGTACCTCATAAATGTGCTTGTATGTTATCCCTCTTTTAAATATTAATATTTATGTTAGGGAAAATAAATCTTCATGACCATTATTATTATTGGCTGGGATCATACAGTAGTAAAAATTGAGAATACTTTTCTTTTATCATCTGACATGATGCCTGATACTGAGGCTGCTGATCCTTTCCCTAGAAGTAGTTCTAGATCCACTTCCCCAGATCCTAGGGCACTGATCAACAGTGTTAGAAGCTTCCTTTCATAATTAGTGTAAGATTATTTTTTTCTTAGATTTAGTCATACTTGCGCACTTTCCCTCTCCAGTATTTATATGCATTTTCTTCACTTCTGTGGAAAAAAAAATCTAAATAGCAATAGACTCACGAGAAACAAACCTTGTGTATTAAAGCTACCGTCTCTGAGCATGCACCTATTCATCCTTTCACGTGTGTGTATACATCTATATATATAAATACACACATTTTTTGAGTTTGGTTCTTTTATTGCTTTTGGCCATCTGCAAATGTAAATGTCCAGTTGCTTTATTTCCCATTTTGATTATAAGACTTTTGCTGTTTGATAACAGGAGACTGCACAGAGAAATAGCATCTGACAGCGTGCAAATAAAATACCTGTCCCTTTGTCAGACAGGTTTACAGTCACATAAAAACACACAAAAGGAGTGAAAACAACCACACAAATGCAGGGCAGACATAAGTCTTGTTAGAGTAAAGCTGAAAAGTCTAATCTGACTCCTCGGATAAGGCGGGAGAGGGAGAACATAATGTTTTGAGGAGTCCTGTGCAGGAACTAAGAGCACATCATTCACTTTTACATTCCGTTGATTAGACACAGTTACGGGAAAGGCACTCGGGTTTGGCATCTTTCCCTGCGCTTAACAGGCGCCGAAGGTGACATCCAGGGGGATCCCAGCTGGGGTTCCAAAGTGGCTAACCACTTACACTGGCACAGAGCGGGATGTTTGTATTTTTAAGCTCTAAAGTTCTACACAAATAGGCCCAAGATTTAGCGAGGACACAATAATTGCTTTCCTTTCAACAGCAGGTGACACATTTCCCACTGAGAAAAATATAATCCTGCTGCTTTTAGTCATAACAGGAGCAACAGGAGAAAAATAGAGGAGGAAGTGGGAAATGTCACCAGTCGTGTCTTGGAAAAGCTGTTTGCATGCATGAGCGAGCCTCTAAGTGCCCAAAATTAAAACGTTAATTGACAGGTCTAAGTTTATTGTCCATGAGCCACAAGTCCCCACATGATATTATTTAATAACTGACTGAAATTTTCCAAGTTCAGAGAATGGTGTGAACTCTTTATTGTTCCTTTTCCTCGCTGGTTTTGCCCTGGGTGGCACACCTCGACTGAGCAGGGAGGATGCCTGTGCCCCGGCGCCGTCAGTACGACAGAGCTCCACGGGCCGGTCCAGAGAGAGGTTGAGCATGGCAAGGGCTTTGACGCTGCTCTTCGCATTTAGCAATGCAGACACATGCTCTTCTACCATTTTCATTGACAGCAATAATATTTTACCTCTCTTAATGAATATCTGATATCGATATTGGACTGCCTCCCTTCCTCTGTTATTGTTAACGTAGAGCCTGAACCTGGAGTTCATTTCAAAACTCAGTCCTAGCTGCAAACTAGGTTAAACTGAGGTTTTCCTCTGACCTTGGGGTGGCCAAGGCAGGAACGGTGTCTTCGTACAGCAGTGTAGCGGGGCTGCACGTCTGACTGTCTCTCTGGGAGCCAATACAAGCCAATGAAAATAACAGTGTAAATTAGTAGTAGAAGTGGTGAAGTCTAGCCTAATATTGTACTCCTGTGTCACTGGAATTGCAGTGCTATCCACCGGAAAGCAGCCTGTTTTGCAAACTTTCCCAAAGCTTTGAGGGGATGCACATAATCATTGTGGAACTAATTAGTGTTCCCATATAGATTATAGGTTAGTAAATACTTTGGGAGTTTGCAATCATGTTCAAGAATTTCCTCTTGGTGGATATTAGTATGTGTCTCATATCTTTGGTGTGTATAACCATTTTCAGATAAAGGAGTTACAGCATATCAGTGCTATAAATTAAAATTAGATGAGGAGGAAATCCTCAGACGACCCAGGAGAATAGTACGTCTCCGCATTATTCCAACTCCAAGCTACGTTTATGATGTACCATATCTGTTAAGAGTTGAATGCTGTCTTTTTTAAAACAAAGGTTTTCCCCATGTAGCACTAATCATAGCTAAACGAATAATTACTGATTTGTGGAAAGCAGAAAACTCTGCCTTGATTAATAACTTAATATTAGATTTGAAAGAAGAACCTCTAATCAGGAGCATTTGAGGAGACAAATAATCTAAAGGTCTCTTTCATCAAAATGCCAAAGATAAAACAATTCAATATGGCTTGAGTTCTATCAGCTGATGCACCTTAGCATAGGCAGTACAATCTGTCAAAGCAGCAAAAAATCACTTGTCCCTGAGACGTCGCTAGAGCTGACTGCATGACTCTCTTTTGGAAAGGGCCTCTCCAATTCTCAAGACCATAAGATTAAGTCACCGAAGCCTAACTAAATGCACACTGTTTGAATTAGCTTGTTTTTTCTACATGTGCGCATGAGTACGTATAATGCACGTACATACTCGGCATATTTCTGATGGCTGGTTAGGGAGACGGACCTAATCAGATTAAAGGACTGGAAGGACTGAGGACATCTTGCTTTCAGCCAGGGTCTTGCCAGGATGACCCAGCGAACAGGACTTGTTCAGTGACTCAGTTTCCCCAGCATGGAGATCAGTCCGATCATCTCACTGACTTTCTTCACTCTTCTGGCATCGCAGGAGAGCCTGCCAAGTTTTGCAGTCTGAAATGGCAGACTCATTTGCCTTGTCTTAGTCCTCCCCGTGCATCATATTTACTATGGCTAGACAGACTCTCTCACATGCAGCATGTCTTTCTGGCCCCAGGCATCTGATGCGTGAATGCAAAGTAATATAAGGGGGAATGCAGCTATCCACAGAAATGATTGTGTCTTTCAAATACGTACAGAGGAGGGTTGTTTTTTTTTTACCTTATGTGGTATGAATCCAAGTATCGAAGGAAAGGAATTTATATGCTGGGCTTCCTTGCCCTCCTACTCTCAGAAAGAGAAAAGTAAAGCTGTTGGATACATAGGAAGGGATGGGGAGACAGATTTGAAAATTGACCAAAAGTCTAGAGGCATTTCAGGAATCTCCAAGGGAGCAGAATGAGCACATTCTCATTAAAGTCTCATTAGGTGCCTATCTGCATCTTTAGATGTGTAAATGCCCCATCTAACCCCGTGCTGTTTTGATTCCTTTGTGATTTTTGCTTCTCCCTTCAATAACCGGAGTGACACAGGCAAGAGTGGCTGGACTGACAGACTCAGGCCATACCGAGCTCCGAGATACGCTTGGTTAACTGAGCACTGTGGGGCTGGGCATAATCTGAAATCCTACTCTGAGCATCCTCATCAGGAGAGACTACAGCAGGAGAACTCATTGGGATGCCTCTCCTGCAGGGAGGCTGTTTTAGACACATCCCAGGGGCACGGAGAAGGCATTCTCTTTTAAGGTCCTATTCCTTCACTGCTACTGCAAAAAGCTTTTAGTCGAACAATTTTGTTTTACAAGACTCGGAATTATGAAGGGTGCTTGGAAGAAAGGGAGGTGAGACAGAGAAATGGCTCTGCTCACCAACAAAACTTTTGGGCGCTTCCCTACAAGTCTCCAACCATGAAGCGTTGAGGCATCACTCTGATGGGAGAGTTTGCCGTGCCTTCATAGCATGCCACCGTCTCCATGTCCAAGTAGTGAGCTTGTGACACTTAAGTTTGTGACAAAATTTCCATTGGGTCCCGTATGACCAGAGGATAGTGCTGTTGGGCAGTGAGGACGTTTGATATCCAGACAGAAACAGTTGGGAAGGAGAAGAGGAGGAAGGTTACTGTTCAGTGTAAGGGCTTTTTCTTTGAGAGGGAGATTGCTGAAGTACACAAGATATGCATTTATATAGAAGTAATTTGAAAGCTTTATACTGACTAGCTTGCTTTTGTTCTTAAAGCTTTTGTAGATGATTTATGAAAAGTGTTATTTCTATTACTCAGGCATATGAAAAGAAGCAAATTATCTTATTACATTATGTGGACAGTCAAAAGAAGAGTTAAATGGACCATACGACTTTCTCTTAAAACATTAATTTTCTTGTGTTGTCTTTAATTTCCTTGATAATGAAATGTTCACAATAGCCACTGGATATTACTTCATGAAAGATAAATTAGATCGTTCCTGTTAGATGTAAGTCCTCTCCCAGACTTGTCATCAGGATATGATTACTGTAAATTTCTCTATACATGTGAAATGCCAATCCCTGAAAACATTTCCTGTTGGAAAACAAGAGATTTTCAGAGTCTTTTCATTTAAATACTGTCAAGTTGATGGTTATGGAAATGCTTTTTAAATGAATGATTAAGGAGTGTATCTGAAGTTCGAAAATTGCTTTTCCTCCCCTGAATAAGTTTAATTCTGCAGTATCAATGAGACTTGCAGATGCTCAGCACTTTTCACAGCGAAGCCAAGCAAGATTACATGAGTACGGCTGGGTGGGTACAATGGTTCAGTTTTACGACTACCTTGATGCCTGTAACACCTTAAAACCATACTTCCGTGGTAGGCTTCTCTTTAGGTGCAAAGCGAGATCTGAGAAGTTCCTACCATTTGTGCAGGCTTCCCGTGGGAGCTGGACCCCTGTGAGACCAGCCCCACCACCGCTGTACGTACCTGCTCGGGGCTCTGCCACCACCTACGCCGTGAGACAGGGGAGAGCCGCCAGGGCTAATCAACCTTTGCCATAATAATACACATGAAATGCATGTTAGCGTAGATGAGCAAAATTTGAAAGGGAACGCAACCTTTATTCTTTAGCATTTTCTGGGCTGGAATCTTTCTTAACGTTTAAAAGTTTCTTAAAGTTGTGTTGGGTTTTTTTCTCCTGTGATTTAATATAAGCTCCATATTTCCGATCTGGAGTATGCATGCGAACATCTTAAGGCTTATGGAAATTAATCTAAATCATCAGCCTTTGCGAGGATCATACAGTAAATTGTCTGTGATTCACACATGGAGCACCTACACAGTTCAGATGCAGTATTTCGACCCTTCTGTTGTATATCAATTATTGCCACTAGTTTTGAAGACTCAGAAACACGAGATGCTTAACAAATGCCAGATGACAGCAAGCAGCCAGTATGTATCGGAGTGTTTATGTAAAATAATTAGTATCCCCCAAAGACACTCTTTCAAACCAGTGTTTAAAAATCTTTTTGTCCAATTACTCTAAAAATCACTCAACAGCAGAGAGGAAAAAGTGACTACTCTTGTCTGTCTTCATTTTGGACTGACAGTTAATTCCATTGAGGTCAGCATGATTCCAGCTGAAGCTGACCCAGAACACCCTTACACGCAGAAAACGGGATCTCACCTTTGTGTGAAAAAAATGCTTTTAGGTACAGGATTGATACATATTTTGTTTTAATTTGTCCTCTGTGCCTGAGACCAGTGAGAACCAAGGCTTCTGCAGGAAGTTGTGTATATGTCTCTGTTTCCCAAGAGAGAGATGTGATATCTAAACATCACAAAGTCAGTAGAGCAGCAGGTACACTAGCGTGACTCATGACTTGTTGCCATAGATTTTCCAGATGATGATGGTAAAAATCTTTAAAATGTAATTCAGTTAAATATTGTAAAGAACTTTTCCAGTAAGCCGCAGTTAGTGACAAAAATTAGCAGCAATATAAAGGTTTATGCTTACGCTTTCACTGTTCATTCACATTATGTTCCCTGTGGATTGAAAGATTCATGTTTAAGAAACATGGACAGCTAAGTATATCGCTTGCTATTTCACACATAAAATTAAGGGCGTTTTTAAAGTTACATTTTTGAAAGCTAACTGGCAAGAGAATGTATAAAACAAAAAGCTATCATGTAATCTGAATTGTCACTATATATTCTGTGTAGCAGCCGACTGAATATTTATCTAAACAAGTATTTTCAAGCCTTTCATGCTACAGTTTGTGTTTGTTTCAGTCTTATTTGAATAAACAGAATGTTTTGCAATAACTGTAACTAATATCTCTAAGCACATAACATTTGAGATGGATCTGCAATTCAGTGCAGCAATATTCAACTGCAGAAAAATTATTAGGATTAACCAGGAGCTAAATTACAGCTTTGATTTCACAGGTATCGTGTGTACCTGTGAATTCTAAAATGCTGCATGAAATTAAAGGTTCGCTTTAATTTTTATGAACAGGAAATAGATTCTCGTTAAATTGAATAGTGTCATTATATTTGTTTAGTTATCTACCGCACATGGCATACTGAAGTTACAAGCGTTCAGAAGACAAAGCATTAATAATGCGTTAGACCACTTATAACAGCACAAGGTAATAATGATTATTAATACAACTGTTATATGCAGGAATTGAATGGGCAGTTCTTTGCTTTGTTTGGAACATAAGTGAGGAGGAAAAGCTACCAATTTCTACTTTATGAAAACCTTTACGTTAGGCTCAGTTACTCCTACACATTAAACTCAACAATTTGCATCTATATTCACCCAAGTGCAGCATCTCCCTGCTCCACTTCTGACTACAGGTCAACAAAGGCGTCCCCCAGGATCCCCTCTCCATGCACTGCAGCTGCTCTGGAAGCACGGCTCTAGCTCTTGGCTTTCCATCAAAGGAAACTTTTATATTTGTCTTCCTCGGCTAGTGCACAGCTCGCTCTGGCTTTCAAAAGGACACAGAGGCTGCTGCATGGCCGCTTGCAACATGCCTGTCACAGAATCACAGGATCACAGAATCACAGGATGGTAGGGGTTGGAAGGAACCTTCGGAGATCATCTAGTCCAACGCCCTGCCAAAGCAGGTTCAGCAGAGCAGGTTAGAGAGAATGCATCCAGGTGTGTTTGGAATATCTCCAGAGAAGGAGACTCCACAACCTCTCTGGGCAGCCTGTTCCAGTGCTCTGTCACCCTCAAAGTGAAGAAGTTTTTCCTCATGTTCAGACAGACTTTCCTGTGTTCCAGTTTGTGCCTGTTGCCCCTTGTCCTATCACTGGGCAACACTGAAAAGAGTCTGGCCCCATCCTGTTGACACCCACCCTTTAGATATTGATAAGCATTGATGAGATCCCCTCTTAGTCTTCTCTTCCCCAGGCTAGAACAGACCCAGGTCTCTCAGCCTTTCATCATAACAGAGATGCTCCAGTCCCTTGGTCATCTTCATAGCCCTCTGCTGGACTCTCTCCAGTAGTTTCTTGTCTTTCTTGCATTGGGGAGCTCAGAACTGGACACAGTACTCCAGATGTGGCCTCACCAGGGCAGAGTAGAGGGGGAGGATGACCTCCATTGACCTGCTGGCCACGCTCTCTTTAATGCACCCCAGGAGACCACTGGCCTTCTTGCCCACAAGGGCACATTGCTGGCTCATGGTCATCTTGTTGTCCACCAGGACTCCCAGGTCTCACTCTGCAGAGCTGCTTTCCATAGGTCAACCCCTAACCTGTACTGGTGCGTGGGGTTATTTCTCCCTATGTGCAGGACCCTGCCCTTGTTGAACTTCATTATGTTCCTCTGCCCAACTCTCCAGCCTGTCCAGGTCTCGCTGAACGGCAGCACAGCCTTCTGGTGTGTCAGCCACTCCTGCCACTGAGGCCAATCGAAGAGCTGGAGCATTGTGCTCATGTGAAAATCCAACCCAGTCTTGGGTGGGAACCGCACGCAAGCAGCGCTCTGTTGTGTCACTTTGCATCCCATTTAGTCCACATACGCTCTAATCTTGTTAATGCATCTAATTGCCACTACTGTCCCAGGCTGATATGGATGTCTGTAAGCGTTTGTAGCATTGGTAGGGGCGACAGGGTTGGAGTTGCAGCCTGGCAAGAAATTGTGCTTTCAGTGCTTTTGTGCTTTCTGTTCCATCTGGAATTTAGCAAGAATTAGTGGCTATAACTGAAGGCACTGCTTTGGCTTAAGTATTTAACAGGCCTATGCAACATAAATGCATGCTTGTGTGCTGTTTGCTGACACAAATGTTACAGGTTTTATTCCCTTTCTGGGACTTTACTGAACTTTCTGCTTATCGCTAACATTAAAGTGAAACATTTTCCTTCCACTAAATCCACTTTCACTAAATCTCTGATATACTTAAAGTTTATCTCCAGCCAGTATCACATGATGCCGTCTAGCCCATACACCACTTAGGAAATGCCATACTTCTTACGATTAATCCCCCGACCGCAGAAAGTCAGGTTAGAGCGTGCGCTCGCCTGCCCTGCGCTGGGACCGCCAGCTCCTCTTATAAGCGGTGACAGCGGGTGGCTGTCAGAGCTGCAGCACTTGGCATCGGGGCTCCTTCAGGGAAACCCGCTCTGCCAAACTGTCAGGGCACACTTCGCTTCCCCACACGCATTGCATTGAATTGTTACCTGCAAGAAAATACAATGAAAGTTTTAGAGGTTTTTTTGGTTTTCTTTTGCACAAATAATACAAGCGGGGCCAATCCTATCACATTTACGAACATTTATATTTTCTTGAATAACTTATGGAAATTAGTGGGAATTTTGGTTGAAGGAAAAGTGTGATTTGGGCAACAGTTTACAACTAATTCATGCCTTAGACTCCGTCGTATCCTATAATCAATCAATACCCTAAGCTGAACCAGCTGCAAGCCGTGGTAATGACAGCTGACAGTCAATGTGCTTCAGGTAGAGCACGAGATCACGGCTGCTGGCTTGTTTATAACAGAACTCTGAAAATGCATAGGTATATTTACGTGTTAGCTTCTGTTTCGTTACTTTTTTCTCTATAGAAATGCAGAGTGAAAAAGTAAACCAATAAACAGGGGATGTTTAGGAGCATATTTATTTGCATATTCCATCATTTATCATATATGTGAGTAGACGAGAGAGATGGATGCAAGTCGGAGTAGTTCCACTGAATTCAGCGTACCGGGAAGAGGCAGAGCGCTAGAAGCAGCTTCTGAGATTTCCCGAGCGTTCCTACATTTTTAACACTGAGATGAATTTTTCTTGACTATAGATATACATGTGCAAGGCATTGCAAACAGAGCTGCTGCCACAGAAATTAATTTTCAAAATGTGCCATAACAAGTTCCCTCCTCTGTTTGAAAAAGTTTGTGGCTAGAGCAGAGCATGCTGGCAAGTGGGTGAAGGAGGAAGAGCAGGAGAAAGCAAGTGAGACCCATCTGGAACTAAAGTCTCAGCCTCTGGGACTACACGTTCCTTCTCTCTGCTCATCTCTAGTCTCTCTGTTTTGTGTCCATACAAACCCTACAGGGTCGATAATCTGGATTTTGCTAAACCCTGGGTGACCCTGGTACTTAAAGCAGGGGAGGGAAGCTGGAAATCCTCAGAACTTTTCCTCACCTTGTTTTGCCCACTGATGCTTGGAAACATTTTGGGATCATCAGCTCGATATCCCTATAATATTAAAATAAAAAATATTTTATTTTTTTTTCTATGGACTTTCAGTAAGAGAGCAACTGAACTGATGAGTGTCTTGTATGATGGTTTTTGTATTGAGTTTGGTTTTAAGTAGAAATAAAAACATATGTAGATATGCTTGATTTGCTTGTGTGTGCCTTGTTCCTTGTGAGAAGTTGCCAGATTAAATGTGAGGACAAGTGATAATGAAGCAGTGCAAGAAAATGGTAGAAAACTTCAGGTCCCGAGGTATTTGTTGTTAGGATGGATGATAGCGGTTGTTCCAAATGGGTTAACAAGTTCGATACACGCTGAGAATGAAGCAAGTCTTTATCTGTGAACTCCAAACGTCTGTAATAACCTTAGAGTTAGATTTCCCCAACTCTGCAGTAGATCCCATGAATGTTTTTCTATCCTTGTTATAACTCCTTGGTTTTACTCACCGTGAGTCACATGCAAGTGCCATATGTCTACGCAAGTCAGATGCCTCCAACCAGCAGTTCTTCTGTGTGTTGTGGTTGATTTATATTCATAAAAAGCATCCAAGAAATTATTCAAATTGTAATTACCTGGTAATGTCAGAAATTGAATAATTAAATGCTTCAGTGTTTACTCTGCATCTTTATGGCTGCTAACATTTCTGGGCATTTTCTTGCAGCATCACTGTCTTTGCTGGGTGAAGTTTATGACTGTAAATTGGATTTGACATAAACAAGACTACAGCTAATTATTTCATGTAAATATGCACATTGTGTAGCAGCAAACTCATAAAATCTGCACATCTTCTTGCACTCATTTTTCTTGACTCTGAATGTCTGGTTTAGCTATATAGCAAATTCCTATTGCTCGGGCAATAACACTGATGCCTTCTCATTTGTGGAATTTCTGGGAGATAAACATTTCTGTCACTCTGACACCTCCTTAACTTACACACAGTCATCAATAACTCCGAACAACCGGGCAATGTCACATGTACCACTACGCTAAGCTTCACTTTGTATATTCATTTTGTATTTCACTATATAGAGAGGTTTTTTTATACTGACTGAGGACAAGAACTTTCCATATGCCGAGGTAAGTGGGAGAACAGCCCCAAGCCTGCCCAGGAGACATGGCTCAGGGCGCTGTGGTGCAACCTGCTCCTCCATGTCCCTTCCTCTTCCTGGCAAAAAGGCAGGTTTTTTCCCATTTCCTGATGAAATCCTTGGCTGCTGCAATGGCCTTGTTGATTTTTTTGGTAGTTTAGAAGATCAAAGAATTCTTGGTGCTTTTCCTTCCTCTGGGACTAGCGCAGGTAAGCGCAGCCCATCATCTGCACCATCATCTGCATCTGCTTCAGTTCCTCCTCCTTGTCTCTGCTCAGGATCAGTCCCCAACCAGCCTGCTTGAACGTCATTCCCAGTGAGCTACACTCCAGATAGATGGGTATCCATGGGCACTTGGCCTTTATGCAGACTGGTGACCAAAAGGATCTCCTGGTTTGACCCCAAATACAATCAAGGGCATCCACCTGTTGATGCTGCAGGACACACTGCTGTATGATCTCGGTTCTTGTTCCTGCAGTAACAGCGTGTACCCCTGATGTGCCGTTCAATGAAGCTGTGAACTGGTGTTAAAAGCTCCATGACTCAGAGGATGTCTAATAAATTCAAACTTTTCTGGTATGATATCATCCTTTTCTATTTCAAGATAATTCTAGTAAATTCCAGTTAATGCTTTGTATTTGCTTTTACTGATTTACACTTCTTTCAGGGAAAGAAAATCAGCTAAAAATAACGTGGATTTGCATGCTGGACAAAATGTCCAGTTTCCTTTACTTATACAGCCAAACAGAATCATTTGCTCAGTATTTAGTAGAAATGACAAAACTTCCATTTACTGTTACTTGCATAGAGACTTTTAGGCCCAAGAAATGCTGAAGTTTTGGAGTAAAGAATATTTGTACAAAAGCAATGTCAAGTTCTAGACATGTTCACTGTACTTACTCACTCCTGCTGTCCTTTCTGGTTTTAGTTATCCCTTCCCCTTGTATTTCATCCATCTTCTTGGTTCTGACTTCACCCCCTACTATCTTACTTTATATCCTATCTTATTTTGAAAAATATTCCAGTCTGTCAAATAAGCACTTTTAAATTTTTTTTAACAAATCCCAGTTTGAAATTGTCTGTCCAAGTGCCTATTTTCTGTAAAATATTATTTTCATCTATCTGTTTGATCTTTGGAATTTATCCTAGCACCCACCTACTTGATCTTGGGCTCTGACACATTGCCCTGAAAGAGGACAGCTGTCACGCTGTTTTATAAATTGGCATTTGTCCTTTAATCCAGCTGTTGCTTAAACCATTAACTGCTTAGAAAGTTAGGGGTCAGTGTACTAAATTGATGTGAGATCCAGTACGTTGGTTTTACTGCTGACAGAGGTTTTCTAGGCCATGGAAAAATGTAGGCATCTGCTGGAGCTTCTCCGTTATTTTTACCTTGATCCTAATGGCTTGGGTTACAGAGACGCAGCCTGCAGGTGATGCTGCAAGGATTGCTGTGGCCTCTGCATAGACATCTGCTTTTGGTGAGGAATCAGGACACTGAGAAATCAGGTACCTTTGAACTGAAGCTGTGTGTCCTTGCGAGAAGACAGCAGGCTTAGAAGGAAAGGTCTCACAAGATACAATATTGTGTTACTATGAATTTTGCAGCACTTGTATCAAAAAAGGTGGAATTCAGCAGAGCCATACTGTTTCAGTCCAGCTGAAAACTCCTCTGCTATTTTTCTGCCTGCATCTGTCATCAGGCTTCCCTTTGAAAAGCTGACAAACACATTTTTGTCTTTTTAGTTTCACTCCTTAGCCTGACGGGGTAGCAGCTGGGAAGCTCTGGGATTCTTTCCTTTATCCCCAGTACCGAGGTACTTCGCTGATTTACTGCAAATCTACTTTAATGTAATTAACCTCAATTAGGTCAACTTTTTAGCTTTTTCTCTTCCAGAATTTACGTCCAGCATCATTGCTATCCTCCTACCTGCTATGATTTATCCTTCATGTCAAGGCCCATGTAGGTTGTATAATGGACATGTAAAAGGTTGTATAATGGACATGTAAAACCACCGTAACCCTTAAAGGGTGAGCAACCCAAACCAGCCAAGCATCTGGAAATCTGAATGGTGGCAGTGGTTTTCACCAAATCCGTTCTTCACTTTCCAGCTATGGTCTACTAAGCCAGGGAAGAGCTCTCGCAGGATATTGGTCTGTACATCTCTCCTGCACATGGCTGCCTGAGCCATGAGATTGCCTTGCAGAAAATGTCTTACTGGAAAACAGAAGGGTTTATAAGCTAGTGGAAGAAAACGTAAAACTACAGCGTTCTCCATTGCCCCTTTTGGGAAGAACACAAACATCAGGAGTCACTGAGTAGCAGAGTACCCACTTGTTATCCCAGAGCTTGTACATCTTTGGGGGCAAACTGGCAAAAATTCCAGTGCAGTGGAGCTCTGCATGCCAGCTGCAAATGTGGATAGCGTTCCTCTGCAAAGCGTCTCTGCATCCCTGTGTTCAGAGTGCACAGGGTGCAGAATCTGTCCGTTAGCTAACGAGCTTGTGCTGTTTCAGGCTTTATTAAACTCTGCTGTCCTCTGTGGATAGAGCCATTTAATAGGGTGCAAAGCGGAAGCCAAGCAGCAGCAGGAGGAAAACCCAGCTGATTTTTGATGAAAACAACTGGCTGCAGATGAGTCGGTAAATCAGTTTTAATCACTGCAGCTGAGATGTAATATAAACTGTTCACTGAGGCTTAAGTGATTTTGAACAATTAAGAAATTTGCTCAACATATTTATTAAAATAATCATTACTGGTTTTTACCATAATGGTGTAATTCCACAGTATGTGCACAAGGGCTCTTGCCAGCCTTCTGCTCCATTGCACATGCTCTAAGTGTACACTTTTGTGCCAGTTGTTAATAAAACTGACAATTAAAATAACATGGTGAAATCAGGTAGGAAAAGAATAAATCAGCAATAACGGCAGTTTTAAAAGATCTTTTCTTAAGCCGAGCGGTTTAGCTTTTATTGCTATTTAGCACCAAAGGTGAGCAGTCTAGCCAGGTGTGGTATTGCAGGAAGTGACAAAAATACCTAATACAAAGAGGTTTTATCTTTTTTTATACCTGATTTATTTTTAGTGTGCAGCTGTGTAATGTCGTATAACAGACAGCTCACTCAAATCCTCAATTATAACACTTTCAGACATGCGAAAAACATAGTCCAGACGAGAATACATACATATATATGTATGTCCTCTTGGGCTGCTGGAAAAAAGCCTATTTTCTATCAAAGGTTTATGCAGCAGGATGATAACAAAAATAAATATTTTACGAAAGTTATAATATTCTCTGAAGGCACTCTCCCTACATCTAAAGCTTTATCCCAGGGCACTCTTCCAAGATCCTTCAAAGATGACTTGTGTCTCCACACTTAGTGTAACAGCTTAGATCTCCCCCTCACAGGTCAGTCCCATCCACTCGTTGCTTTGCTAACATCATTTCCTAATTGCAACAGTCTGCTGTTTGGCTGCAGGCAGCTTTGTTGTTGTTTGATTTCCAATAACCTTTCCCTGTGAAAATACGACTTTCCGCATTGTGACAGATGACTGGGGGCTCTCTGTGCAGCTCCCTGTCTGCGAGGCTGGACGACTCCAGATACTCACAGGAACTTGTCTGTGCATTTATCAGGTTGTTCATTCCGTGTTTTTCTCTACTCCCCAACAACAAACATCCTCCTCTGTGAAGCACAACAGCCTGAATCCACGCTGATGTTTTCCTGTCTGGTTTCAAATAAAAATATTAGCGGAGTCAAAGAGTAGGGTTGCAGAGGACTGCATTAGGGTTGTCTGCTCAGCATCCATCCCAACTGAACCAGGAGCAGTGTTAGATGTGCCAGAGGGAGAAAGGGACCCTTTCGGCTCTATGGGGCTTCGTATAACTTTTACCTCCCAGCCTTGTTTCAAAGATGGTCTGCAGGAAGATGAGTGCCGGCCTAGGTTATGGGTAATGGGGTAATGGCTTTAAACTAAAAGAGGGAAGATTTAGACTAGATAGAAGGAAGAAATTTTTTACAGTGAGGGCGGTGAAACGCTGGACCAGGTTGCCCAGAGAGGTGGTAGATGCCCCATCCCTGGAAACATTCAAGGTCAGGTTGGACGGGGCTCTGAGCAACCTGATCTATTGAAGATGTCCCTGCTTGTTGCAAGCGGGTTGGACTAGATGACTTTTAAAGGTCCCTTCCAACCCAGACTATTCTATGATCCTATAATTCTAAGTTCTGTCCCAATTTCCCTATTTTTTGCACAACTCAGGCATCTCAGCTGTACATCCAGGTCCTTCGCTGGGAGCTTGTTCAGACCAGGGAAAGCAGCGGCAGGGCAGTCGCCGTGTCCCCGCATGCCCCGTGGAAGAGCATGGGGTTAGGAGTCAGAGGTGCGGGGCCGGCTCCAGGATCCGGGGCACAACAGCCGCAGGACAGCCCTGTCCCACCACCGCACCACCCACCTCCCAGTGACCACTGCCCAGCAAAAGCACCGAAGCACATGCTGAACTTCTAGCACATGAGTAGCCCTATTGAATTAAGTGCGTAATCAAGTGATTTGCTGGATCAACGACTGTATCCTCAATCCTTTTCACATATTGCTAAGCTCATTAAACTCTCTTTGATACCAAGCTGTGCAAGTTCCTTAAGAGAGGTAGAGACTACATGCTATTTCTTTAGCTTAAATTTATCACCTCCAGCTTCCAGCGAGGGGCTCCTGTGTTATAAGCCAAAGGTTGCCCTAAGGGTTTGCTCTGTAACAATGGATGGGAAAATGTTCTGTGCGCTGTATAATTTTTGATACCCTGCCCAGCACAACAACATGGGTATGCCAGAACAAATACCCACGTAACCAACCAAAATACCGAGCAGTGGATCCCGGGCCTCAGTGGAGGCACTTCATTTCCTTTCTCCTCCTCTTTTTTTCCTGACAGCCGTCCAGCGAACAAAGAAAAGAAAAAAAAAAAAGGCAAAACAATTACACATTGCAAAGTTAGATATTTAGTTCTGTCAAAAAACATACTTAGGTATATTTTTAGGCTTGTGCTTCAGCTCAAAACAGTGACAATTTTGGTAAAGCAATTCTCTAATGCTCTCTAAATTAGATGAGCTGGTATGTGACATTTGCATACCAGCTCCTCCTGGATGCCAGAATCTACGCAGCTGTTAGAAAGATTTTCTACTGCATTTAAACATATTACAGAAGGCTTTTTCTTTTTCCTTAAAACAGTGAAGTTATATAGCATCACAGGAGAATGGATGGAGCAGTGAAATCCTCCTGGCTGGAAGCTAAGTAATTGAGAGGAAAGGGAACAGGTTTCACCCGTTATTCTGAAAAGGATTTAAAATTTATTTTTTTATTTTTAATCATGGACTCCTCAGTAATCCTGTAGGTTGGAAGGCATCGCTGGAGATCAGAGTGGGGCTCAAAGCAGAGCCAGCGCAGCTCAGGCTGCAGAGCTCTAGTCCAATGGTGAATAACAGCACAGATGGCGATTCCGCAACCGGCAGAATTACTATATAATATCATCAGATTTATAAAAAATACACTCATTTGAAGCCTCCAATTTCAGATTAAAAATGCTGTATAATTTCGGAAATGTTGACTCGGCCTTACGCAGCCTCCCCCCTCCCCGCCCCACCCCCAGCTTTGCAGGTGCTCAGTGCTCAGCCTTCTGGTGGGGGCAGGCAGAATTGTGAGCCACTTCTGAACCCCTGGGGCCATTGTGCTTTCACAGCCTTTCTCTCCTGTTTGATTGATCTGTCTTATTAGTATCTAGTATAAGTACCAGTTGTGTCTACCTAAATGATTCTTATCCTTACTCAGTTATTGGATCTCGTCTCCGTTTTCATAATGAAAAGGTATTTTTCTTACGTGTGTGTGGGTCACTTGGATCCTCCTTCCAATAATGCAAACTCCTGAAGTCATGCGCTTGCATCAGAAAACGATGCTTTATCTAATTTCTCAGACTCGACAGTTAGCCGTGCTACTCAAAGCCTACCTGGTGCAAGCATTCATATAACAGGGCTCCAAGGAAGCTTCAAAATACTTGTATTACTTCTCTCGATGTGATCTATTGGGTACTGAAAAATGTCGGTACTTTCCTAAATTGTATATATAGTCTTTGTGAACAAGTGTGATTACTATGGGGCTTTTCTCAGATTTTACGCTTTCACTGAATGTGCCAAGTTGTTCTAAATCACAGAGTTGCTCTAAATCTCAAATGACTGCTACTTGCTTCATGTAGATGAAATGATAATACTGGGTTCCAACCCAGGGTTTGCAGAATTTGGCTTATTGGGGTAGCTGATAACAGAAAAAAGCAGAAACCTGGGCTTGGGAACCTTCTCTGTAGCAGATGCCTTGCTTTGGACACGGCTGGCACACCAACGTGCCATAGCAGCATAGAAGAAAGGAGGTACTTCTAATCATGATGTTTCTATCAAATCTTGGTTGATTTTTTTACATCACTTTTGCACACTGACAGGTTACATACTCCAGAGTTGCAGGTCTTCAAAAAGAAACAGAATAATATTTCTGATTTGCACAGGAAAAACTGAACATTAAGGCAGTCATACCGCATAAACACACTGATTTCTTTTTCCCCATTGTCTTTTTTTCTAGACAATGTTTTTGAGAAAATTGCTTCAGAATGGGTTTTTTAAATTATCATGGTAGAATTATGCAGAATAAAACTGCTGATCCTATCCTTGCCTGTAGGGCAAAGTGCACTGATGAATAAATCAGGAATATTGTTTAATATTACATTAAAAAGATATAAAGGTATTAATACTAATTTATACCAGGTTCAATGTAGTAAAAAATATAAAGTAAACGAAGGCAGCTTGTTTTAAAGAACTTGGTACTGCAGCTAATCATCATTATATGTTTGTACAGTACAATTTTTCTGAACTGTAATTTATGTGTATTACAGAGTGACTTTACTTGTATTGGCTTAGAAAAAGCTTGCTGCTCAATTGACACGGTGTACTCCAAGTAAGATTCAATTCAGACAAGTAACAGGGAGAGTAAGAGCTGATGCTGAAGCCAGCATCTAATCCAAGCAGCACTGGTACAAAAGCTATACTAATGCCACTGAACTTCATGACTTTTCTCGGGATTTACATTATTTAATGTTTTCTGAAAGTAACACCTACAAGATACATCTATCTATCTAGATTAAAATTTAAGCTTGGGGCGACCACAGAGTTTAATGGAAAGTTTCACAACACCCAAAGGTTTTCGAGCAAGGCAGCTGGAACAGGATCCGGCCCAGATGCATTTGCACAGACTCCTTGGGAGCAGCGTCTTACTCTTCCTTCCCGTCTGTGCTGGGAACCATTCCTTTGTGTCATGATAGCCTTTGGGGAACCAGGCTCGCTCTCTCTCGCTCTCTCTCTCTCTCTCAATCAGAAAAAGAAAATAATTACTATGGGCAGAAACACAGAATCACTTAGAACAATTCCAGTCCTGAAAAATAAAAATGTACATTTATATATAAATTATGATCATTAAAATCAGCTAACATTTCTCTTCACCTTGAGAAGTCACGATGATGTACTGTCCCTGTAAGTATCTATCTCATATTCCTGGTCATGAAGATAAATGGCTAAGAAGAACCAACTACTTTGCAACAAAAATCCGTATTTGTACACAAAATAAATAATAATAGTAGAGAGCCAACTCCTAATGCAAACAAGACCCCCACAAAGTGGTTCTGTGATGAGTCCAACGCTAAAAAAGTGGAGCTTTTGTCTTCAGAAAGTGAAGATGGATTCATTTCCATATAGTACTCCAATACTTGTTATTTCCTGAGGTATGAGGTTTGAAACATATTTTTGGTTTGCTGAGATATTTCAAGAGAGTTATATTATTACTCATAGGTTTTCAGAATAACAGTAATGTGGCTGTGTTGGTTCTGCTGTCATACAAATATATCATATTATATCACATGTTATTCTGTGGGTTCACTCTGAAATATTTTATATGAATAACACTGAAGTTGCATTCCTCCTGGAAACGAAGTGGTGTATTTCTATTACTGATGTATTTCTGTGCTGAGAATAAACATAATCTCTTTGCATTGAGTTTAAAGAATAGGCTTCAATAAGAAAAAAAATCCAAATTGTTCATCTGAACATGATTATTTATCAGAAATTCTGTCTAGACACAAATACAGTAGCTTTCATATAGCTGATACTGCAAGTTATAGCATCTGCAAAAGTTGAACCGGAAAATTATACAGGAGCTGAGTTATAGTTTCATTTTCAAATAGGGTACCTAGTATAATATCTTTCATACTCTCCATGAAATAAATATTTGAGTCAAATCTTCAGTTCACTTTGATTTATACCTAAAGTAAACAAAATGTGCACCAAAACAGTGACTGCACTGTTGAGAACTTATTTTTCAGTCTGGATCCAGGGAAGATAATTCTGGGCTTAGAATATGGGTATACATATTCATACGTATTCTAATTTATTTTTGCAGCTTGCATATCCTCACCACCTTTTGTCTTCCCCTCAAATAATATCTGAAAAATGTATTGTGCTATTACCCTGTCCACTTGGTATGAATCCAAATTTGGCTTTAATCTAGATTCTTACATCATTGTGATTTCTGTGTACATGGGAAAACCTTCGGTGCAACCACAAACTGACTCTGACTGTCTTTTACTCAAAATCTTACAAATGCTTTGAACATTGAAGAACTAACCTTTAATCATTTTTCATTTAGGAATATATGGACTCAAACAAATATATAGAGCATTTAGTGACTCAGCTGGAAGAACAACGCTGGAATTTATGGAGGCAAGTATTATTCACATACATATTTATTTATGTTGCTATTTTGGAAAAAATACTGCACTCCATAGTTTTCATTCTTGAGTTCAAATAAATGATTGGGTATTTAGTTTATCCACTTTTTAATGCTTTGCGGACTAGCAAATCTTACCTAAGTGAAATAAGTAGGGATCACGCACGAGTTGAATCTTGCCTTTGCTAATCAGGGCAGTTACACACCTGCACAGGTTTCCTCATGTTCGATTTTCTAAGCAGTGGGTGCTCACTCTACTTCAGATTCTTTTAATTGGACTGAATTTAAGAAACGGTCTTATATTCTTGAGTATAAGTGTTTTCACTGCGTGGCGCACAAACTGTCGGCATGAGGAACCGAGAGTTGTGAAAGTAAAATAAACATGGGTTTAAAATTTTGCAGTACTTTTGATAGTCCAGATTTTCTATTTCTTCTCTGTTCACGTTGCTCAGTGCAGGCTGCCCAGACTTAACCCTGGTTTAAGCAAAGCAGTGATTTCCACATGCTGGTGGGCAGCTAGTGGGCATTTCTACTCTGCTGTACAGCACACGTAATAACTGCCCGGGCACTTCTGAACATCTCCTCAAACTCTGCATCCCTCTGGTAAGATGGTTATAGGACCTTGCAAACACCCATGCACTCGCCTGGTCTGGGAAATGTCGTCTATTCGCAGGGGGAGGTCGTCAGCTCTCGCAAAAAGGTGCTTGCCTCGTTCCAGACATACTTTCCTCTTTACAACAGCAATTTTATTACATAGTGTACTTCAGTGGTTTTGCTGCTGTGTTGCTGTTGATGCCTTCGTTAGGTAGGATGAGAGGTTGTGCATTGTTTGCATCTTTCCAAAACTGATCAAGCATCATTCATAACAGTGACGTGATGGCAAAAATGTCTCAATCTATCGGTTCTTTATTGTCAGTATTGTTTCAGCTGTACTGTTCTCTAGCTGTTGTCTCAGGGCTGTTCTGATAGAACATGGTAAAAATAGCAAAGAAATTACCTACTCTTCAGAAACCTCAGCAGTCTCACACCCTTAATGAGTTAATTATCTCTTGATAATTTTTAAATTAATTCTTCCAGACCTTTCATTTGTATAGAATTGTTACTATCACAGCTGATGTAAAAAGATCTGCATGACAGTGCTTTGCAGTATTTGCTTTTACTTTGTATTTTCTTAAGTATTTAGTATCTATTTATTAACAACTCACTACCTTGTATTTTTATAGCTACGGGCTAAATTACTATCTGGAATAACTATTAATAGAGAGGAAATGGAATAATACCAGTGATGAAACTCATTCAACATTCACAGCTGTATATTTTTTTAAATGCAATATTTAACTTTTTTTTTCAGAAGGCGTATGAGCGGTGACAGCCTTTATTAATACATAGTCAAATATAAAGTAGTCTTCAGGGAATAACTTAATCTTCATAGATTAAAACCTATTTCACCTTAGTTCTGATCAAGGAAGAAATAACGATCTGTGTGATTTTTCAGTTGGATGCCTCTCATGTACAAAAAAAAGTAGCTTTGCACATGGCAGTAGTAGTTGGTATGCAGCTCACAAACTTCCTGGCCTATAGGATATAAAGTAGTATTACAGTATTTACAGCATACAGCATTTATGATATGGACTTAGTCTTACAGGCAAAACTCAGAAAGTCTGTGTAAAATTCCTGCTTTCCTTTAAAAATAGCCACAAAAAATTGAAGTTTACATTTAAGATTACAGAATCCGGGAGATTACTTTGGTAAGAATGAAGGTGATTGATAACGTTGTATGTGGATGATACTACTATGGTTAAATATAAATGAATAATAAAAAAATAGAAGATTAAAAAGTCTTTGAAAAGTAGCAGGGGTTACTATGAACAGACATTCAGATGTGTTCTGAAAATCCAGTGGGTTTGGAAAACTGAAGACAGTCATTTATTTTTAATATTAATTTATTTTTAATATTATTTTTATGGGGCATTGGTATAAAAAGTTAAGGCTTGCAATAAGCACTAAAAGATAAACCCTTCTGGTTTTGCCGGTCTTCTTTGAACACTTTATTTCTCTCTTTTAAATCTCTACGATGTTTGATGGCAAGGATTATGCTAATAGCTCGCACTACACAGGGGCAGTGCTAGGCTGTCTACAGCCAGACAGATGTCCTAATAAATCAGCATAGCCCTCTTCTCAGACTTCATTATGCTCTTGATTTGTGACTACCACGATTTTAACCCAGTGGGTCACTGGGTGCTGAACCTGACATTGACCGATAACCCCTACTTTACTCCAGGCAAGCTAATAAAACAGACAGACACAAATTCTGACCATTTAGCTCCTTCAGCGTTACTTAGAGCCCGGCCAGATTTATAGCGGCCAGGCTAAGACAGAGGAGACTAAAGCCGATGTCATGGTGCGCATATCAATTTTACATTTCCTTTACATTTCCACACGTACAATGAGACCCTAAAAGACATGTGGGGGCAAAAATTTCTTTTCATTTTAGAGGATGACTGTTTATCCATGGTATTAGCATCTGCTGTGGAACATTTATTGCTGTAATTGCCGTCCCAGGAGAACTGACTACGGTCAGGTCACGTTTTATAGCTTTCTACGAAAGTAGACCTCTAGCCCAGCTTCAGATGTTCTGTTCTTTAAAACCTTTACAACAATGAGCGAAGGTACCTCACTAGTATGTGGAGATGCAGACTTTTTTTTAACACAGCTTTTCTTACACTGAACATTTTATAATAATTATTTTCACATGAAGAATGGTGAAAATGAAAGCATATTTGGCTTGTCAGTGGTTCCCCCATTTCTCAAGTTTGAACAAAATAAATTTATCCAACGTGAGACAAATTTGACCCCTGTCGATGCAAATCACCATCATTTATCACTGGACATGATGCACAATAGTCATTGCGCAACTCACTGTGTCAGCTTGAACCAGAACACTAGATTATTTTAGATCTCTCTGCCCTACCCTGTCTGGAAAGAAATTTAAATGGATAGAGTTGGGTCAGGGGTAAGGGATTCCCCTGCAGTGGTTTTTCTCACATAGTCTTTTAATGCTCTATCTAATTCAGCTAATGTGTATTACTATGTATAATTTTTATGGCAGAATCATGTGGACAATCAACATGAAAAGCAGAAATTTGCTCCTGCGGTCTTTGCTAATTGACCTTGACAGTAGATGATAATTTTTAAGTCTGGACACATAGATCAGTGAGAGCAATTACTAGTTCCCTTAACAGCAGAAAGAATTCGTATTTCAGCATAGGATGCTTGCCTAAATATGGAAGGGTCAGACCCTGTTCTTAAGACCTTTCAAAGGAATTTTATTATTAGTGCTGCTGAAGCCAGTAGTCTGTCTTGGTGAAAGCACGAGGATATCCTTCCTGCATGTCACACATGACAATCATAAAATGAATGTAGGATCAACAGCACCTAATTATCTTATTACAGTAATGAAAAACACAGAGGGGGAGGGCCACAAATGTGCATGAGGACTGCATGGCATTTCTCCAACGCTGTATTTTAAAAACAGAGTTTGTTAAATAGATTTGCTATACTTTCATCACCAGCATTAGCATGCTTCTATGCTTCTGGGTTTAATGCTTGTATACTAAAGAGGTGCCAAGCATTAAACAGGTTGCTTCTGCTGTAATCATAAACTTCCATTGGGAGACCATAATTGCTAACAAGCAAAAGAGCTCTGCAAGAATTCTTAATGGTGAGCACAGATTAAAATAACAACTGTGATTAGCTTTAAACTGCTTGACTAGAAAAGGACTAATCTTAGGGGAATAAGTTGCATGGCAAACAAATGAAAAACCCTATGTATGATATTACAGTAATGAAGGCTGTGAAAAAACCCAAATGCCACCCCAGCTAAATAAGGTCATGCTCTGCACAAGTATCTTTTTCTTGTCAGGAGCTTAGTAACTTGGCCGGAGGGGAATTAAGGTCAAAGCAAGCCAGGTCTTGGGGCTGACACCCCATTTTAATCCTTTCTGGAAGTTTCTGATAACAAAAGTTGCCTCTGGTCTGTGATGTGAACATGAGTTACAGACTGTATTTGGAATGAATTATCTTCCAAAATTGTTGTTGTACAATTGGTTTGGTTTGGTTTGGTTTGGTTGGTTGGCTTGGTTTGTAAGAGCATGAGGCTTCCTTCTTCTTCGCTTCTTGATCCACCTGTCTGGTCACACCATCTTGGCAACGAATAAAGCCAGGAAAAAGGTGTTTTGTGCTATTAGCCACCATCACCTGCCTTATCTCTTTCACATTTTTTTGTTTTGCTGGTTTTTTTTGGGGGCGGTTTTTGGAGTTTTTTGCTACATCTCCGCAGCACTGCTGGATATAGAGTGGATATATATGACAAATCTGTAAAATCCATGAAAGCACTGATGTATTCCTTCCAGTTTCCTTAGTGTTTGGAAGCGGGGCTGGCAGAGGTGAGGCAGAACCCAGTTTGGCAATTAGAAGTCATTCAGTCATCACAGGTACTCTGATGTTGCCAACTAACATTATAACATCGCATGTGTGTCTCTAAAGCTGAGGCTTCGGATTTGTGACTTTATGCGTGAATAAATTCACACAAAAATGTAGATAAAAACCATATAAGGCTACCAAGTTGTATACCAGAGTTCACAATACTGCTTCAGATACGCATTTCTACCAGGGATTAGTATTTGAATATGCGCATTAGGATACCAATTAAAAATGTATCTGATTTTTGGCCAAATGTGCTTTTCTTTAGCTGAGTGTAAATTTGGATGGTTCAGTGAGCAGTGCAGATGTAGTTACAGGCCACAAAAAGCACCGCCATTGTATTATCTGTGAATGGAAACCACTCGCTTCCTTTGACTCCCCGGCACAATGCCTATCTCCCACCACACTTGTTAAAGATACATTTCATGACTGAGCTGGATGAGAGTAATGTGAATAACGAGTATATGGAAAAGCAAGTGTTTTACTGTTTGCCTTATAAATCATATTTTTTAATAGGATCACAGAAAAGTAAGACAGAATAGGTTAAAGGTTACAAATGAACCCTATATATGACATAAGTCCACTATAAATACTAAACTGGTAACCAAGGGAAAAGACTGGATGGCCGCTAGAACACTTGTTGCAGTAAAGAAGTGCATATTTGAGTATAATTTATCTCAATGTTCAAGACTCATCACTGTCTTTTAAACACATATAAAGTAAAATAGGCATCTTACCAAAGTTTACAGCTGTTCAAAATTTATCGTTTCCACTAACTAGTCATATAAAATAACTGACTTCAACTGATTAAAGTCGATTGATAGCCATTTTATGTGCAACTCTTTACCTGGTCAATAACTCAATCTCTTTCAACAATGAGTCATTTTAACACTGACTGGGCATATTTTTGTGAAGTATTTACTTAGATGACTTAAAATTAAGCTCAATTTTATGTGCTGTGGTATACGAGAATATGACCTGGGATGGATTTTGCATTATACATTCATAACAAGTATTAATTTTAAAGAACATGACTCTCAGCCTGCTTCCTTTAATTGGCGAAAACTCCCATTAACACTGGGCATCAGTGCTGCGTGAGTCAGGAGTGAAGTGTCAAGCCTCAGTTATTGAAGTCATTACATAAAGGATTTGGAACCATCTGAATATAAAATGATTTTGATACAAGCAAATATCTCCCTATCTATACTAAGCTACACAGATATCAAAACTGCAGACAAAAGATGAAAAAGCGCTCTTTAAAAAGTAACTTCATCTGGTCATATTTATAAAATTAAATAAATTAACCAATTTAAATTTAAAAATGTTACCAACATTAATTAGGGATTGGGGTATTTTTGCACAGATGTATGCCTGTCATAATAGCGAGACTGCCAGGGCCACGAATTGATTTGTTTCTCTTAAATTAAAAAATAGAAAGCCTTGAGCAAAATATATTCTTCAGATATATTTGGTAGAATAAGGATCACAAATGTTCCCTACCAAGTTGAAAGGAAAAAAAAAACTCCAGCAGGGAAGTATGTGGAAGGTCTATTTGACATATGGATGTTTGTTAAAAGCAAAATGCATGAACAGCCCAGAGTAAATTAGATCCTCATTTGTATGCTGGGAAATGAAATGTATAATCTTGGCATGGGTCTCTGTTTGGTTTGGATTTTTTATAAGAACAAACTCTTTTGTGTATGCAGATACACATACTACTTTAGTGGCTATTTAGGGTTAGGAAAAAAAAATGCTTTGAGCTGATTTTATCTGAAGCGAAGTGTGTAAGGCAGGGTTTTGTCTGTGTCTCCTGAGTGCAGATGTGGGCTCAGGTAGCCGGCACCGGGCACAACCGCTGCGGCGCCGCATGGGGGAAACACAGGCCCTCCCCAAAGCACCGGCCGTGCAGGGAGACGTCAGACCCCCTACTCATCCGAAACGATACCCCAGTTTTCAGATGCGAAACCAGGTAACAGATCGATGTAACAATCTACAAGAAGCTCATACGCAATTATCTGTTGTTGTTGCTCAGAGATCATCTAGTCCTTTTTAAAAAATCAAACGTTTCCAAAGGGAAACTTCTCTGCAGTCTCATTTTGTTATTTGGGGTTGAATTTAGTCTTCCGCTAATGTCTAGGCACAGCCACGCTTATTCACGTTGAATCATATTTCACTCCTCAGATAATTCCAATGATTTTACTGGAATTATTCACAGAGCAAAGAATAATTCCTATGAGTAACAGTGACATTGCCCTCAAGTCTTCTCTAAGACTGAACAACCCTATCTGTACATGGAGCCTCTGTTTCCTATTTGGCAGAGGAAAACCCATGGATTTACATCAAGGCAACAAATGAGAATTTGGGCTCTTATACAGATGTTGAAATGTATTATAGGAATGAGTGGCACACAGACACAGGTTGTGAGGCGGGGGGTTTAAGATGGGGCGGTGGGTTTGAGGAAGAAGAAATGGAGAATTTATGAATTTGTTATTTTTAAAGGAATGGTACATCACTGATGTGTTTCACTAATAAAGCCTACAAACAGGGCAGTGCTGATGGCAGACATAGAAGAGGCCAGTGAGAAAATGTATATGAAGTCATGCGAGTTGGGTTAGCACCTTTCCTGTAAACCAGTTTCACTCATGAAAGCGAAGTTAAATAATCAAGCATGGCATTTCTATTTCATTCTGTAATGCTCAAGAATTTTTATTTTTTCTAAATTACATTAAAACAAGACTTTAAGACCCCAAGTGAGAACAGGGCCTCATTGTTCTAGTCTATACACAAAGTGAGAAATCGTTTTCATCTCCTCAGCCCCAAAGATGAAACCAGAAATAACATAATTCCCTTTTTACAGAGAAAAATAAAGTCGTGAATATTCTAAGTAATGGAGCTTATCCGAGAGATCTGTGTCTAAGCCAGAGTTTTTCTGTGTTCCACTTCAGCGTATCAATAATAAGGTTGTATGTCTCATGTCACAGCACTGTGTGTTGTCAGCCTGCTCACTCCTATCTGGGGGATGAAGTTCCCACATCACTGCTTGAATCTTTAAAAGGTTTTACAGCTTAAAGCAGGCTCGGTGACAATCTTATTCCATGCTGCGTGATGGAGGAGCACTTTCTTGTGCCTATGGTTCATGGCGTGATGAGGCGTGGAAAAGGAGAGCTGTCTTTGGAAGTGTCCCCTCCAACTCCTGTCCTTGGCCCTTGGCCCTCCACAGTATAAAGTCCATGTAAATGGTCTCTGTCAGGAGATGGGTATTGGCAAGGGGAGGAACGAAGGTCTCTACCCTGTTCTCATGAAACAGTTTATTTTAAAGTATATTGATGTTGCTCTCCTGGTGCAAAGGTTTTTAATATAGAGAAAACCATGGATGTAGATACCTGTGACATCTGGCTGGGCCTATTACAGGACAAAAACCACTTGAGTGGAAAGCAGGACACCTGACAACCAAAATAATGCTGTGACATCACCTCTTCCTGCTATTTAATGTTAAGTGGGCGCCGATCCATCACTGTCATCTTCCCGCTTTCGACCGTGACAGTCAGCAGGGCTCTCCAGGCCTTGGGTGCACTGGGCAGCTAAAGATCCAGATGTACGGGAGTCTAGTTCTGCAGGAGTTTAGATCTGCAGCTAGCCTTGTCTAGCTAGCAGGATACCTAGCCTAGCTAGCAGGAGCCTCACCTGGTCTCCTGTTTCTCTAGCGGTGACTGTAATCAGCTCTCTGGAAGAGTTTGGGGTGATAATCCACAGCTTTCTGAAAGTTTCCTTTAATTCTGTAGGATTTGGCTGGTTTCCTGTTTACACACGTTGCAGGAGATGCAGGGTGCGCTTCCTATCAATTCTGCCTGCTGCATGAAACGCTTTTTTATGTTAACAGATTATATTTTCCATTGCTTTATTCATTAATGAAAGGGCATAATTATGTCTATAGCATCCCATATTCTGGGATAAGGCCCATTTGCACATTATTTTTTTTTTAATCAGGAGTAAATTCCAACATACTCTGCTGTAGGGAAAATATCATGCATTTACAGCATAAACCCGTATAAACATTATTGTAATGGGTTCCACGAGGGACAAGGTTTCAAATATAAGGCAGCATTCATCAGATATTAAATACCTGAGCGTATTTTTTTCCTACTTAAATCAGCATAGCACAGAATCTGCAAACTCTTGCTTATGTAGATATTCCCCTGAGATTTTAAAAAATGAATAAAAGCTTGCAAAATACAGACCTCTTAGTTTTATTACCACCTGATTAGCTAAGCAGAGTCTAGAAAGTGTAACTTAATAAGCAAAAAATAGAAAAGCTAGATTAATCTCCAGCAAATGCTTAGCAGTAAGGAGACACCAGCTTTTGCAGGGTATTTAGTTTGCTGTAGTTTATGCAGCACCTTTAAAGAGAGCAGAGGGATAAGCCCATCTCCTTCCACGTGGCGCCAGAACAGGCACACGCTTGTACTGCCCAGTACTTGAGGAGGTTTGATGCTAGTTTCATGCTGCTTCTCAAATTCTTCCCAGTTCAGTTCCGGATGCTGCCATAATAAATCCAATATTGATTTTCATACAGCAGATTCTTAGTCCTCTGCCAGGCAAGCCGAGAGCCTCTTAAGCCCTTTTGAGAGAAACAAGTATGTATCGCGTGGTTCCTCTAAGGCTTCCTGTATTTTTATGGTCTTCCACTCTTCCCGGTAGGGGAAGAGAGATCAAATGCAAAGGAAGTACCTATCTTCCTGCAGAGCCCTGGAGAGATTGGTCCAGAAACACAGATCAAAAGCTGTAAGCACTCTCAGTGCTTCTTCTCCTTTTCTCTAATAACACTGTTATAAATGCTTGAAAAAATGGCCAGCTGCTGTCCTTCTCCCACTGACAGGAATGTCAGGATTTCCTTTCGCTTCTGTTCTGCAATGTGGAAATGTGCAAATGGCAGCACTTGACTCTTTCTTCAGCCAATTCAAAAGATACTCAGAATTCCCATGAAAGATCTGAATTCTAAATTTCTGTTGAGATCAAGAGAAAACTTTTATAGTCTACTTTTCAGACTGGACGTAGCCATCAGCAGCAGGAGATGGTGGTAACAGATGTCAAGTCTTCCTGTAGTCCTGCTTACCAGTCTGTACTGGGAAATACCAACATGGTTATTGGGGACCAGCTTGTTCTTGAACCTCTCGGATTCTCTCCTTGAGTGACCGATCTGTGACTTTCTCTGCCAGCGCAGGGCGCTCAGTGAGCATCCCCGTCAGCTTCTACTGAGCAGCTTTTTGTGTAATAGCCTGGCCTGGCAGTTTTCCCAGATGTGCAGGCAGTCGTCCCGATATTTGAATTGAAGTCCCCAAAAGGGCAGCGCTGCCTCAGGTCTCACTGAACAGTGTCCTGTCTCAGGCTGAAAGAGCAACTGTTTCTATAAATGACGTCAGTGCACACGATTTCTACCCTGCTCGTGTTTATAATAGGGTTTTGGAACACTGCTAGTGTTAAGTGCTAGTAACCTTTAGGTAGAATATCTGAAAATCTAGTATTACATCACCTATGCACAGCTTCAGTCCTAAGTAAATAAATCACTATTAAAAAGAACAAGAAGTGAGTTAAAAACTGTACATGTCTGGAGGCTTCTTCCCACCAGATTTTTACACGTGAAGTTTCTCCCTGAAGCAGAGACACTCCTGAAGATTACATGGTAATTTTGGCATTACTGATTACTGAGCAAGCTGGTCACTTCCAACCTGTCAACGTACCTGTTCTTTCCCAAGTGTCTCCCATTTGAAGGAGCTGCGGAATGCAGCAGTGAGCAGAGGTAAATCACCTCCACGTGTGCACTTGCCAGGCAAGAATCAGAATTCAGTTCAAGGAGCATCTGTCCCTCCAACGGGAGCTTGATGTCTCTGAGAAAATGACAAAATTCCCATACTGGGCAATTACTGCATTTGTCAGTGCCAGCTGTTATGTTTCTATATTTAAAATTATGGCTACCATTAATGTATCGAGCTAATGCTACTTCATTTTAGCGTTTCGAAGTATGAGCATTGCTGTCTAGTATCCTTCCAAAGCAATGGTAAGCAAGAAGTCACGAATTTTGTTTGAAGACTAGTGTATTATCTTCTAGACGTCTATGCTAGATAAAATTGCGCAAGCCTAGGGACAAGAAGTAATTAATGATTTGGAACATGTACTTATTGCTGTGTATGAAACTGAGATACTATTAATCTAAAAGAGACACAGAAGAAGAGCATCTCAGCTGTCAGGAACAGTACAGCTCGATATGCATAAAAATACTTTCAAGTTGTAATTATAGCTTTAAATTGTAGATAAATACTGTTTCTTTATAATTCTAAATCACTTCTAGTTACAGAGCAGGAATCCAATTCTGTTGCTCTTGATTTCAGTGGATTTAAGCTCAGGCCTGAAAATAATTAAAGAACTAACAATAATTATTTTCATTCCTGTAGTCCTGGTTAACCTAGCATATCTGGTGAAATCAATGATTGCACTAGGAATTCGGGAAAGAACTATGGAAAGACAAATGTGGTCTTTAAAGAAAAGCTTTCTAGGCAATAATTTACAGACTGATAGAAAGATCTGTTGAGTAAACTAGAACAGTATTTTAAAATCTGCAGTACCACACCTAGAAAGGTATCATAATTATGCTGGTGATTTTACTGCATCTTGATCAGCAGTTGCAGTTCTGGCCCCCAACTTCAGAAAAGGTGCACCAGAACTGGAAAAATTCAGAGGAGGGCAGAAAAGGGTAATCAGAAGCAGGGGATGGTTTTCTTTTATGGAACAACTAGGACTCTGGACTCTGAAAAAGCAGTAACTGAGGCAGGGGAATGACAGAGCTGAAAATGTGAGAAGCGTGGAGAGGAGCCGACTGTCCACTGCTTCTTTCAGTGCAAGAAATACAGGGTATCAGATGAAACTAAGAGGTGGCACATTGAAAACAAATGAAAGGAAGAGATTTTTCATGTAAGCAAGGTTCAGAGCATCTGCAACAGGGTATCACGGATGTTAAATGCGTACATGGGTTCAGTTGGAAACTGGACAAAGTCGTGGAAGAGATCTAGCGAGACGAACGAAACACAAAGAGGCTCAGGACGTCCCTGAGCTCCTAGGTGGCTGGAAAGTGGAAAGACGTCGTATCTTTCCCTGGATATTGGGTTTTGCCACTGAAGAGAAATGATACTGAGCTGCACAGGCCTTTTGGGCAGATCAAGTGCAGCCACTTATGTGTTACCCAACTCTCAAAAACCATTCAGCCTTTGCAGTTTCAATCGCTAATTATAAAGGAATCTGGATAGGCGGTTTAGGTGGACTATGCAAGCAACAGGCATTAGAATGTGATTATATTGGGATGTTTTTATTTTTATTTAAACAGAAAATTAACATATTTTAAACTCAGTAATTAAAATTAGCTCTTAGGAGAGTTGCTCAAGGTGTTTTCCTGCACAACAAAGCAATTAAAACACGTCAGTAGACATCACTTCAATGCTATGTGACTGCGACAGGATCACGGCTTAAACCATGACAGCCCTGTTCTAACAGAGAGTCAGGATCCATTTGGAGCTCCCAAATTCTGTTGTATTTGGAGACTCCGACCTTGTAGCTGCCACTCTGCCCAGTTCCCTTCTCACACTTCTTTGCAGCTTGCTTTAACAGAGTTTTGTAGTATCCACGAACATCACTCTAACATCTATTCTGATTCGCAGCACAGTATAGGCTTTATACTTCACCCAATTAACTGAATTAAATCCAAGGGCTTTGACTAGCCCAGGACTCTGTATCAGCCCTCAGGAAATTGAACCATTGAATCAGGAGAGTCCCAGGTGCCTGTGTAAACTGCTGTCCTGGAAAGGACACTTTAAATTTGACAGATTCAAGTAATTTTGGAGGTTCCCATTCTACGCTGGAAAAAGGAATTCTCAACCTGGAAGAAAATCTGCAGTAACAAACCTGGCTATCAGTTTATCTAAGACACCACAGTCACACAGTTGGCTGCAAAGACCATTCTCTGTACCACCACAGGAGGAGGTTCCTTCTGCAAAATGCACTGTCTCCAGCTGCAGCCAATCTGTTAAGTAGAATCTGGGTATTAGTTCTGGTGCTATATTTAATTCCAATGATTTATTCATTCTTGAGAGTGTATCGCTCCTCTGCTCAGAAGCCTCCAAATTCAAAATGCAGAAAAACTCCTGCCACCTTCATTTTTGAAGCTTTATTTCTCTAGTATTTCTTTTTGTTTCTGATCCTCAGGTACAGCTTTACCCTTTAATTCTTGTCTCAGCACAATGAGGATTTACTTTGCATGCTGTGTTTCCTGCAGCCTCTTGGCTCCAGCGTACCCAGCTGTCTCTGGTTTCCATCATCTCAGGTGTTCTCACTTTGTTTCCAAGACCTCTATCTCACACTTTCACTAATTAAAGCAGAAAATCCCACCTGAGCTCTTGCTCGCTCTACACTTAGGTTCTCTTAAATATACTGTATCTAGAAACGATCTGACCACATCCAAAAATAACATCCATGTGATCAATTGGAACTGGGAACATTTTTTGACTTGTGTTTTTTTTAACTACCAGATGACAAAGCTTTCAGTGATTCTTGAGGAACTGTTTTGTGCCCTGCATGCCTGTGACTCTCCATCCCTCGGAAGTCTGGTACCCCCGTGTTCCACCCCCGGCAGCCCCACCAGGCTGGGTGGCCTCTCCTCTGACTTTTGGGGACACCTGAAATGGTGTCAGCTTGAGATTAGCATTTAATTAGGGGCTACGGGGAACCAGGGCCCTCTTGGCGCCGTGCAAACCATCGGGCAGAGCTGCCCAGGCCCTGCAGAAGGGCGGCCGGAGGGCAGCTGCCCCGGTGCCGCCGGGGCGACACCCGGACCCCCCGTCCCCGGGCAGCTCCCGCTCGGGGTGGGGGGGGCCGGCGGCCCCGGCCCCGC
>VYZM01006335.1:347981-419255 GCA_013398915.1 Dromas ardeola
TTTTGCCTCTTTTTTTCCCCCCCCCTCCTCTTTTCTCCTTTCCTCGAGCCGCAGGGGGGGAACCGGCGGTGTCTCCGCATTCGAGCCCTGTTGCTTCCGAGGCAGCAGGTTTTCTTCTTGTGCCGCGAGTCTGGCGGGAGCATCCTAAGCAGCTCTATTTCTTTTTTATTTTTATTCCCATTGGTTTAAAGCTTGACTCCTCCACGTTGCACAGGTCACCGGGAGGAGGTTGTACTGATGGAATAAGTACACTGGGCTGAAAAGAGATCCTTTTGAGATGAGTTCGAGTTAAAAGTACACAAAGCAGTAGGGTGTAAAGTGAATGCAGAGTGGGAAGTGACCCGCTGCTGTCCCACCAGACTCTCTGCTGTGGATTCTGGTGGCTTTAGTAGGGTGTTAGATCCTCTACCTATCTGATGAGGTGGGTTTACCCAGAAAATGACTGAAATAAGGTAGAATAAGCGTGACCGGGCCTTGCATTTTCCTTTAGGAAAAAAGCAGAGCCATGCAAATATCACATTGTTGCTAACTTTATGCATTTGCAATTCTTTTTCTCCACGTAGTGATACAAAATTGACTCCCAACTTGAAATGGTTTATAAACATCCACTGTAAATTTTTACATCCCTTAAAAATTGATATTCCAGATAAACCCCTTGTTTACCATTAGAAAGCTAGCAAAGTTTTTAACAAGTGTAGTAACATTAAATAGACAAGTGATTTACATCTGAGGGATTGGCTGTATACATTACTGGATTGCAGATAAGCTATGTAAGTAAACAGAAGCGCAGTGCTCTGTTATTGTGCATGACTATGGAGATATCATGGGACTTTTTTGCTAGTTAATAGCATAAGGCTTCGTGGGAACTGTTTGATCTGCAGGACTTTTGCTTGGCAGTAGTTTACTTAAGGTTATTACACTCTGTTTGGAGACTTGTATTTGCTAGCCATTATTGCATTCTTAGCTCCAGGCTTCCCAGAGTTACAGGTTAGTAGGTCAATAAAAATTGCACTGAAATGCTGGAATGGGCAGGCTGGATTTTTAAATGTGGTTGGGGAATAACTAGGCAGTAATCAGAATGCTGAGGAATTTTTTTTTTTTGTCTGAATTTTCATGCTGGTCATTGGTGGTGAACGAAAAATATTTTTTTTTGCCTTGAATACTGAAAATGTTTTCCCATTTCTTTTTAAAAGAGGAAACCAATCATACAAGCTAAATACAGTATTCCCTTTCAGAATGAAGCGACCTCAGTTGCATTTACCAGGACTTAGTTCTTTTTGCCAGTGAACACTGGGATTAATGTCACTGGCATTAGATGAGGCTTGCCAGTAGCAGGAATAAAAGTATCATCAAGTCCCTGCTGTTGTAGATTTATGTGTTCCTTGTAAAACTTGAAAATTACTGTGCTGTGCAGGAAAACAGTATGAAAAAGTACATTATTAGATTGCCACTGCGTTAAAGTACCTGAATAAAATTTTGAGTTATCCAGGTTAAAGCGCTCCCAGAACTTGTTGTGACCCAGCAGATTTCGGAGGTGCAGAGGAGCCGGCTGAGCCTGACTCTGTACTGCCGCTCTCTGAAGCCCAGCTTGTTCCGGCGGTGGCTCCGGTGTGCGGTGCGATCCCCATTCCGCCAAATCCTGGAAACTGGTGATTGACTGTCTACACGGCGCAGTCCCATTCATGTCACAGCGTACAATTTACGCGGTTAAAGTGAGCCATATGGTGCATCCCCCCCAGCACGGTGGTGTGCTGATCGTTAAGGATGAACTGGAAGTTCAGTGCAGAGCTCTGATGGAAAAACGGAAAAAATCAAAACTTCAGCATGGTTTCGGCATCTCTCATGTAGTTTCCTCTTTCGCTGAACATTGTGGATGGGAAACACTATATCCTTTAGCTGTTATATCCTATTATATGTTGTACCTTTTGGCTTTTTCAGTCTGGTCTCTTTGTCCCTTAGTGTTTTTAGAGAGTTTCCTAGAAAAGTTATTCCCGCTTCAGCTTTTTCTGATCTGCGTCTTTGCTCTTAATTGCATGTAGCACACACTTACTGACCAGTTTTCTTGCTGGAGTGAGGTATAAATGTATACTTCATAGGTATTTAGTATCACCTTTCTTAAGCAAAGAACCTCCCTTTCTGTGATAATTATTAATGGGGTTAACTGCTCCACTTGCATGCTGTGTAGGGTTAGTTACAACTGTTGTAGATCGTTACTGCTACACCACTGCTTGACTCGGCCAGATGAATCCCGACACAGATAAGCTCAGCAGCAGCAGCCAGGTGTTGTACATAAATCCACTTCTTACACTGATTAATTTTTCCATTTAAGACCCTGGTTTTGCAACCAGTTAGACACCTGCTTAGCCTTAGAGCTACAGCACTGAAATAGATAGGCTGCTCTGTGTGACAAGTTAAACATGTCTGTAGTTGTGTTCACAGGATTAAAGCTTGCACAGAGGTGCTGTACAAAAAAAAAAACCAAATAGCCCAAACCCCTTTTGCTTTTCTCATATTCTTGGGAATTATGGTAGGTAGCTGCTATTTGCTTGGTTACTTAGCTAAAATGTAATTGCATAGTCTGATGGCCCTGGCTTGGGACTGGTGTTTAAGCAGCAGGAATTGTGTTTCTGCTTTTTGGCTGATGTTTCCATGGAGGTTTGAGGCCGCTTTTTCCACCTGAAACTGCCCTGTGGTGAGGCTGAGGTTGTTAGAGCACTAATGCAGCATTGCCACTGCTCAGAAATCAGTATGATGAAAAGGCCGTTTTAATAACACTCGTGTAAAAACACCAACCAGAAGCCTGGTAGCATTTGTGTGCTTCCATTCTGAAGAAGGTCCAGAAGGATTACTACAGCAAAATTCTGTTTATTGTTTCTATCTCTTTGATATTTAGATCTCATTTACATTGTGTAATGGAAACTCCTAGGAATGACCAAAGAATTGATAGTAGTAGGATATTAGCTGATGGATATAGACCCAAGATGATGTGGATGAAATAAAAGAAGGCAGTTTCTTTCTTTTTTTGTTTAAAAATATATTCAAATGATTTAAACATTAAGAGAAGGACTGGGTGTTCTGCCAGCAAGACTCATATATGCAAAATTCCTCTAAAAGTCGGAGACCCTGGAGTTCTCTAGTTCTTTGAGAACTTATTTTTCTTCTATACTTATCCCCTGAAATGAAAATGGGAAGTTTTTTTTTTTTGGAAGGCGAGAATCTTTAAAATACAGAAATTAATGGTATGTAAAGGAGAGTCAAGTACTTTTGCCTCTCTTGGTGTGGTGTGTGCACTGACGGTTCACATCTGAAACATAAATTATTCCTCAGAATAATCAGAATGCAAGTAAAATCAGGAAGGAAAAACCAAGACGTAGGAAAAAAAGTTTGATATATTGCAGAAACAAAGTTTTTAACACTGCTGCGTGCTGTGAAAGAACAAAAAGAAACATCCTTCTTTTACCCATCTCTCTTCTTAGGATTTTGCTGAAATCCCTGTGGTTCTTAGTATCTGAGCCAAACATTTACCAGTTGCTTTCCATGTACATCTTTGTTCCATCTTCTAATAACTTTCCTTGCATTGTGTATAAACCCCTTTAAATAGACTCTTGGCTCCTAGTGGCTTGTGTTGTTCTAAATAGACAATGCAGCTGCTCTCTCACTATGTTCACTTGAATCCTTTAGACTTTTTAGTTCTTCTCCCTGCCAAGATTTTGCCCATGTTGTTGGTCTAAGCCACCACAGGAAGCTGAAATTTTATCCCATTGTATATTTGCTGATAATAAATTACTTGTGACTGAGTATACCACTTCCTTGTTCTCACCAGTTCTTTTTTTTCTGAAGATGAGCTATATGCTTTTAGAATAATTCCAGGTTTCATTGCCATAAGCACAGTCATTTCTGTGGCAAAGAAGTTGAGCTTTACAGAAATTTCCTGCTCTTTCTTTCCCTTTCTCTTTCTTTGAATTAATTGCCTGTGTACCTCTTCTCCATGCCCACTGTTTATGTCTCTGTTCCAGCCTGTGTTCCTCATCTCAGGTATAAAAGCCAACCTGCAGTTTGTAAAATGATGACCCTGCTGACTTACTGCATCCTGAAGAGCAGCTATATCCTTAATAAAAACATGAGTGTGTAAAATGCACTGTGGTGAGCGTAAGCCAAACCCACTGCCATAAACGCATCTTTCTGTTGATTTTGGATTAAATCCAAAGCTACCAACTGAGCCACACTCAACGTATGGAGGAACGTCCTGGCCTTCTTGACTTCTGCAGTAAAGTGATTCCTGGTGGCTGCTGAAAATGAGACTGAGCCATAATCATTACTGTTGGCGCTAATGGCAATCTGACATGTCAACTTTCAAGCAGTTTACTACATATAAAAATATTTTGTTATTTAATTAGCACATGTGGTAATGCAGGGGACTGCTGGGGATGCCTCTGGTATCTAAGCCGTAGACGGGTTGTTTATGAAGTAGGAACGACTTGCTGTGTGTTTTACTGCAGGGTTCTTCCCGTGTAACACTGGCTTTACTACTGCTGTAGCTTGTCTCTTGTAGATGGGTAGTATCAGCACCCAGTCATCATTTTCAGAGTTACTTAAAATGAATAATTACAGTATTGTGATATGCTGCTATGGTTTGATTTTATTTTTTTTAATGCTTTCTCTTGTTAAAAGAAGTATATTTACATTTGCATTGTCATTGTAGTAGAGGCCTAACCAAGGACTCAATAGATGCATCAGTATTACTGATTGACATGGCACAAATAAGGAAATAACTTGATTATTTGCTGCCATCCTTTGTGGGTCCAGGACCACCCCTCCACTTTGTCTCCCAGTTAGCCCTAGAGATTGCACCAGCTGCTGGTCCTGGGCATGCACCAGGGGATTGGGTCAACTGCTGGGGACCTTGTGTCTACATTACACCAAGGGTGCTCTGGTTGTTGTCCTGGTGCACAACTGCAGGAGGGAATCTGCAAGCTTATGAACAGTGTGCTCAAGACCTTAAATGTTTATGCAAGACAATTTTTCACCTAAAAAGTACCCCTTGGCACATTAAATTACCAGTGCAAATGTACCTAGTGAATTAAAATATGGTCAGAAAGAATGTGGCCCAGAAACCTCACAAGGTACGTGTGAAACAAAGGTCAGCAAATGATCAGAGAAATAGACTACGGAGTACAAGGAAAAAGGAGGAAACATTGGTCAGAGAGCAGGAGTAGATTTCTTTTGAAATCAAGACTTCCATTTGTTCTCAAAGTCTGACGTTCTCACAAGATCAGATGTTTGAAGAGTTACTTCAAAACTGCTACGACTGTCCATGGCTGGCATTGGGTCTTACAGATCCGTATCAGACAATTAGGTAAAAGGAGCCTACAAACACTGGTGTCCCCTAACTTGTAAACATGGACTGCCTCTGTCCAGATTCCGTGTCTGAAAACCAGAAAGTCCCAAAACATCCCAAGGTTTCCAGCTCTGGACTCCGTGTAAAGGAGCTCATGATTTGAGCTAGGATTAGTGGGGCTTCATGGTTCCCTGACGAGGAGCTAGAAGTTGGTACCAGACTCGCAGAGGGTTGAACACTGGTTCTGGTATTTTGCTAGGAAAGGTGTGGGTGACAAATGGTGAGGATGAGTGCCAGTCTAGACCGTGTTCAACGATCCCAGGGAATGAAGGAGGACAATGGATGACTCTTGTTTTGTATTTTTTTTTTAAGCCAGGAAAGACTGTAATAGACCTGTATGACAAGGAACAGGAACCAGGGGCAGCAGAACCCTAGGGAAGAGTGAGGCAGGTGATGTGAATGGGTGAGAGGAGGGACTGGGAGATCAACACCATCTTGGCAGGTGAGAAGGAAGAAATTGTTGGATTTTGATTTACTTCCTCTTGGAAGAAAATGGTGAAGTTGCGTTCAGGAAGAGAACTGTAGGTTTGCAGGAATTAATCAAACCTAGAAAATGCTCAACTGCGAAGGGATATTCTATTAAGTTTGAAAAGCTGTGTTAGGAAAGCGTCAGAACTAAAGGAATAAAAAGAAATTGCAGTGGAACAGTCTGTCAGGTCTTGAGATTTGTGATACAGATGTTACGAAGTGTGAAGGCAGGAGTGGAGAAAGGTAATGGGATCTGCAACAGCATGTATTTCAATGAGGGAGGAAACCAAGTTGTGAAACTGGTGGAGAGCAAGTGTGGTATTAACAGATGTTAGAAATCTTTTATTTTACTGGGACTTGTTTTTTTGGGTGGAGATACTTGCACTGAAGAAAGGATCAAATTTTTCATAGCTAGTTAAAAATTTCTTTGATAGAAGCTAATGCTGTAACTCATTGGTGCAGTATGCGCTTAACGTAAAGGAAATGATGGCAGTGGTCCCTGATTGATTTCCTTCATAGAGTAATGAAAACATGCTTGGGTATTTAGTGTGCAGTTTGTGGGCTGCTGTTCGTTTTTGTGCTAGGGTGAATGACGGCTGGATATGTTGGGATGTATCAATATGCAATTTATCTCTCCCTTGTCATGTAAAGGCTTTTCTAAGAAAGATATTTATAGCAATACTTAGATAAATATTATTAGGGTGTGGATTAATCTCCTTGACACCTTCACTCGGCAGTGGTGTAGCTGTGATAGTCTTAAGGACGGTAAGCAAGACAAGGTTTCAGTCATGGGTGTCTCTTACGAGATTAACACAGGAAAAGTAGTCAGGCTTTTGGCACATAAGCCCTATTGTCTGTCCTTTCAGTTCTGTTTTCTCCTCTCCTTTATGATGGCAGCATGGACCACATATTTTTGAGTCAGATCCAAGTTGTTTGAAACATACTTGGTTTGTTTCGTAGTAGCTGTATCAAACCTCAGTGTGAGGCACATAATAAATAGTTCTGGTGTGTTTTGCTGCAGTCTTATACTGATAAATCTATTTAAAGGTAGCAAGTAAATTAATGAGAACTACTGTTAGATCTAAAATATAACCCGTTGTTCCAGTCAGGCATGGATTTATTGGTGGCACCGAGGGGACCTAAGCATGGCGTGGGCCTCTTCCCTCTAGTGCCCCCAGTCAGTATTTCAGATGCAGAGCTCCTGTGTGACAGGATGAAATCACAGCTCTACAGAGGGGTGTCTGCACCCTTTCCCCGTTTGGATCAGTAGGGAATTTCTCTCTGCCTTCTTGCCCCTTTTTGTTTTTTTACAGTGATATTACAAAATATCCCATCAATGAGGTCTGGGTAGGAAATGTGAAAGCTCCTTTCCCATATGGTGAGACAAGCAGTCAGCCAGTGAAACAATTTGGATTAAGACTGTATTGAAGGTCTTAATTTATTTCTTTGACTGTCTAATATGCAGTGCAACTAAATACATATTTCTGAGAGACCGCATCCACTGCTTTACAGAGAAAGCCGCTCGACACGGTGCTAATTTATTAAAAAGAAGGAATGGACATTCATTGCTGGATCTTTAATAAATACAGCTGAAAGTTCTTCTTTCCTCTAGTAAGAGAAAGAAGCTTTCATCTGTGGAAAATCATATAGCACCTCAAAGATTGGTGAAGGTCATGGCTAAGGTTACAAGGAGGCAGATTGGGGTGGCCAGAAAATACTGTGTGGGCTTTCCCTGGGGCTGCCCCTGGGAAGCTGTGGCACCTCTGCCCATCCACCCTCAAGGGATGGCGGTGCCACCCTGATGAGGGACCTGCAGGGGTAATAAATCGATCGTTAGTTGTGAGCAAGAGAAAATGCAGCAACGAATGTGGTCTAGACCTGCTTTGGTACTTATAATAATCATTATTGGTTTAATGGCCTGAAAATAACATGCTTGGCTTCGATTTAAAATTAGTTGGCCAATGTAGTAGTTGGCTTAGAGAAGTGTATCTCCAACAGGCAAAATGGAGCTACACGAACACAGCCGTGATGCAAATCCAGCCTGTGTGTGTCTAAATTCTTGTAAGAAGATCCTCTTGAGGTGAGGAGGAGATGAAACATAACTTCTCTGTGAAAGCGGTGGGATGGAGATCTAGATGTGCATGAATAACGGTGACTGTAATCTGTGAGCTAAATTACATTTTAAAGTTTCGTAGGTAGCCTGTGTTTTAGGCACACTCCTTGCTTTTTAGTTATGTTCTGCTAATAGGCATAGACTTTTTTGAATGCAACCAGAATTGATTTGTGCATGCTCAGTGATTACTGGGATAATCAGCTAACAGCCAGCCCAGTGCCTCTCTTGGTACACTGCGACTCATATACTCAGGTTTGGTTTTTGTAATGCACTTCAAAGTACCAATGTTTCAAGCCAGATCCTTCAAGATGTTGCATGTCCATAGTCCCCAGTAGACCCACACCCAGCTCCTGTCATGTGGCACCGGGGAGGATTTGGGTCTTGATTGAGCATGAACCTGATCTGTATAATTATGTCCTGTCTGGGTAGTCCCCATGAGCCATTTAAATAAGAATTGCTAGTGTGGGCAGAAGTTTTCCAGAAAATTAAGAGAAAGTTATCAGAGTGCCGCAGTGTCGCAAAATGGTACGGTTGAGTGAAATACCAACCTCTGCAAAGATGGCAATGTATGTGTACTTGAGGTATATGTGTACTTCGTCTTCCTTCCTTATAGGTAGGTTTCTTAATGACTGAAATCTTTCACTACTTTTTGAATACCATTCTGGATGAAAGACATCTTTCTTCAACAGTTTGAGAGCCTCATTAATGACCTGTGATTGCTGTTCTACAGGAGCTCTTCTGTGGCTGGCAATGGAAGCTGCCACATGCATTTGCAATAGTTAACCTCTGCCTCCTTTGTGTCTTACCTTTTGAGGAAAAACCCCTTCATAATCTCTCAACATTCAAGAAAAATGATGATTTTGTCAGGCTGTATTACAAATCAGAGCTGTTGTTCAGGCTAGCTATATGGGATAAAACCCTTCCAAAAGGGTAGGAGTTTCAGTTAGTGAAATGTGACAGTTAAATAAGATCAGAGATTTCCTCTTTGTCTGCAAGCGTTTACCTGAGGATAAGACTAGATTGTTTCTATCATAATAATTAACAAAATGTTTTCTATTAAGAAAATGGATAATTTGCACATTGATATTTTAGAGATATGTCTAGTTTTACATGTTTTATAGGTTCTTTGTGGCAGGTTATCATAAGAATTATAAGTTCAAAAGGCTCTGTATTATCTAAGTCTGTAATAGTACTATAATGTCATATCAGCTTTTCTCCTGACAAAATCAATGAATATTTTGCTGTGCTAACATGCGGCAACCTTGTAGAGGTTGACAATTAAGGCTGGTGCCACTGACTAACCCACCGAAAGTGGCATTTTGATTTTTTTTGTGTTGTACTGGGATGAAGGCCAGTTGGCCTCTAAAGATAGTTTCCATAGCTACTGTCCTACAGAGAAAGAAAATGCTGCCACAGCATTTTTCCTTTGGACCTTTATAGTTTTTATGCAAGCTGTCAAGACAATTAATTTTCATCAGATGTATTGGTTATTAGCTGTTGAAAGCAGGGGGGCGTGGGTGGGTACGTATGATGAAAAAGAGCATTAAACTAAGTAAAACATCAAGAGATTTCTTTATGTACACAATATGAATGCATTTCAGATTTACAAAATCCCATTACTGCAGCATCTGATATGCTAGAATGCAATCTATGCTCAAAAAACGAGGTCCTGAAACTGCTCAACTTTATTTCTGAAAGTAAGCAAGCCTGGCACTGACTTTCACTGTTGCTTCATGTTGGATGTTGTGATCTAGATTTTTAATTCCTTTTAAAAATGAAATGGAAAAAAAACCCCAGCCTGTGAGAAAAGCTCTTGAACTTTCACTGTTTTAAAATAAAACCAATTCTTTGTGCCTCTTGTGTATAGAAGAGCATAAAAAGGGCAGTAAATACCATGTCAGTCTGTTGTGTGAAAATAAGCTTTGAGTGTGAGATTATTTCTTGAGGTTAGCATGGGTAATGTCTTCATTTCGCTCCGTGATGAGGCTTCAGGACACGCCGTTTCCAAGTTGGGGCTGGTTCTGGGAGTCATTAACGTGTGGTTGTATTACCAGCTCAAACTGCACATTTCCCGTAGATCGCTGAGGCAGAAATAAGTGTTTGAGTACTCAGATCATAATATTTGAGCAATTTGTGTAAATTTATGACACCTTTTCTCATTCTCTCTATGCAAAGTAATGGAAGGGGCTCTCTCTGCTCTCTGAAGTTATAGATCCAGCTGCTGTTACCATTCTCCCAAGCAGCCGCCATACTCTTAACGTCTTCAGAGGTCTTAATATTGGCTCTCGCTCCCCAGGTTTGTTCTCTTCTGTGCTGTCTAGGGACAGCGCTCAGACCTTACTAAATGGCTTTGACCATAATTATTGACTTCAGGGTCAAACCAAATTTGCTTAGGAGAGCCATCGCCGAAACGTGGAAGCATGGCCCTGTCCTTCAGTGTGGCCATTTGATGGCTGGCCAGCGAACTCCTGGGAAAATCCTCAGCCCATTGAGGAAGGAGCAGGTTTACAACCTCAAAATGAAAAACTCCAGCCAGAGTGTGAGGGTGGCTGGAGGCCTCTACTGCAGAGGAGGTGAATAAACTGAAAGTCTGAAGGGTCAGAGGGCCATTTTGCTTTGTGGCAGTTAGAGCATTTTCTTCCCCTTCCTCTCTGGTAGAACCGTACCTGTCTGAGTTTTGGCTGGCCACCTAGGCACTAGCAAAAGCGATGTTACATGTCCAAGGCTACTAGTGCTTGTGCTGCGGGGATGTCGAGCCCCACCGCCCCTGGCCTTAAGGAATGGCTAAACCCCGCTGGTCACCAGCTCTAGTGTCCCCCTCCGTCATTGCTGGTCCCTTAAAAATCCAGGGTAGTTATCTGTCTGAGGTAACCCAGCCGATTAAATACATGTCAGTGGAAATGGGCTGACTGAAACCAGCCATCTGGCTGCCTGTTTAAAGTCTTTAATTGCTTTTCGATGTGATGGGCGTGATCTTCTAGGGTTTTTAAATACTTTTCTTCATTGATACCTTTGACACTATGAGGTACTTGGATGCATTTACTTAGAAACATTTTCCTCATAAAAGGAAAGTTGATTGATGTTGGTTTATCGTAAGTTTTGCGGTTCTAAAAGATATCACTGTTTGTAAAGAAAATATGGCTTTGGGAAGCCTTGTAAAATGTGACCTGTGTATAGAAGAAAATGGAAATTATTCAGTACCTATCTGGAAAATGAATAATTTTCTCTATCTGTCACTTGCAGTTCTGAGAAATTGTAAGCTTTGGATTTTTAAGTAAAGCTATAGTTTTTGTAAGTGCATACAGAAGTACTGTCTATAGGTAGGTGAGGTTTTTCATAATGTGTTCACAAGACAGTACTGGGGGAAGGTACCTGTTGATAGACCTCATGTACCTGGAGACTTTATCTTTTCCTACATCTGAGATTGCAAAAAAAGCATGAGGATGCGAACTAAAATAATTTTGAATTTAGCAAGTAGCTGTATAATCATTTAACACACCGGGATGTTGTATTGATCTTGGCATTGTGAGAGCATTGTTGACGGAGTCCAGTGGAAGAGCTGCTGATGCGATGCCTTATCTCATTGCCAGAGCCAGCAGCGGGGCAAAGCAAGACCTTTTGTGCCTTGGTCATGCCCTCTCACTGACCATGTTTAATGAAGGGATGAATGTGTGAGTATTTTGTGCAGAATAAAATCCTAGCATTTCATTTCCATGTGAAATTAGGCGATAGCAGCTTTCAGTCTCAACTATGAAAACTGTTTTTATGGGATGTGCAGTTAATGAGCAGGTACTGGTTTTAAAGTAAGAAATAATACGCAATCTAAAACCATATGGGTTTTTTCTGCTTCACTAAAAAATATCCTTAAAGTGTCTTCCAGATAACCTCCAAATGATAGATGAAACTAATTAAGACACTGTGTTATTAAGAAAAATATGTCAACATGGAAGTATCTTAGCATATCAAAATATGCTTGTTCTTGCAGCACGATGAAAAGGGAGAAGCTTTGGGGACTTTCAGAAAGGAAAGTGAATGCAAACATCTCTTAGATATTGATCCCTTGAGTTTGGAAAAGCTCTGAACACCTGTATAGCAACTTAAACCATTAATAACATATATTATGTATATAAAAGTACTTCCAGTACTTACTTTGCACTCTTGTAAAGCACTTTCAGAAGAGTCACTGTTACAATTTTGCTAATGAGTCCTGGGTATGGAGGAGATTGCTTCTGTTGGCTTTCTCTAAGAAAATTCTAGTTATTGGTGGTTAATGTTCAAGTAGGTGCTGATTGCAGCCCCGTTCTGATCCTTTGAATTCAAGGTAAATGTGTACCTTAGGCTTAAGCAGCAAAAATTCAAAATGCCTATGTATGTCTCTTCTGGCAGCTGTTTTGGTCTCTCATAAACTAAAGGCATAGCCATGAAGTGACGCAGGAGATTTATCTACAAAGTTTATCACCGATTGTATATATGGCTGCTTTTTTCCTACTCTATTAACACGGATACTTCAAGAGTGGTTCTAGTTTTATGATCTCTAATATCAAAGTGACTTAAAATCAAGATTAGGCTCACTTATTTAATTGGCAAATGCCCTTTACTGGGTTTATTTTCTTGGTATAGCTTTTGACTGGGGAACTAAATTTTGAAATAATCAGTACCTTGATTTGAAATGGACTTTTTCCTGATTCTGTAAATGAGGTAATAGTGGTGGTGACGCTACGTGAGCATTGTGTGCGATTTTTATTTTGCTTCCTACTGAAGGTGATGTAGCTGGCTGTGGTGATGACTTTAGTAAGTCATTTCAGAGCACAGTTCATTACCCAGATACAATAGTGGAATCTTTTTGCTGTGAAAAATGGCAAGGAGCTTTATTCAAACATCAAGTTTGTTTCAAAACGTTATTTGTGGAATTGTGGAAACTGGAGAAATACAGGTTTGCCTAAGCATTTGGTTGACATTTGACCTGCTGAAAAACTTCCCATTTTAATACTTCAGACAGTTAATATTTTAAGTATTTCTTAACCTATGTTTAATATGTTTGGAAATGCCTGAATGCTGACACATCTTAATCCTTATTCACCCGTATCTTTTAAATTAGTTGTTTTTGTTTGCTAAAGTTGACCATCTATTGAAGTTGGTGCTATTTGAGCTTTGAGAAGCTGGCCTCATTCACAAAGCAGATCTGGCTGATGTCTTTGGGGAAAATAATTTCAGATGCCCCAAGAGGCTTTAATTTGTCTGTGATTTCTTGAAGGCGTTTGCTTCCCTGATTCAGGTTTTAAACAGAAAGCTATTTTTTTTTTTCAGATTGTGTTTACTTGTAACATGATGGCAGCATGCTTTTTTGTAACAGGATTTTCAATCACATCACGAATTGGAAAAGTTTTAAGTAACAGTTCTGGCCCAATTTTGTTGAGCTGTAGTAGCTGAAAGGGTAGACAGTACCCAGGTTTCATCTGATAATGTTTTTTCATTTACTATTTGGAGAAGAGCAGCTTTTAAACATTTTGTGCTGAAGCAAGTTCAGGTCACCACATATGAGCTTTTTAACTGAGCTCAGTAGGACAAGTTCAGTAACACAGGCGGACCTTGTGCCCATTGCTATTCAGTCTTCTCTGTTTCATCCCTAGGCAACCGCTGAGGTTGTTATTTGACTATATGTGAATTTGAATGGCTTCATAAATACACACAAAAATACTGTCATTGCTCCACTAATATTTCTGATGTGCTCTGGATTTCATTTTCAGTGGTGTTAAGTGTTAGACTGGTATATTATGTGTTAAAACTGTCATTGATAACTTAGTTTCTCCATCTCGACTTGAACATGTTGTAAAGTGTTTTGCATATATTACCATATGCGGCTTCCATTATTTAAAGTGACAACTATAATTTCTATATTAAAATTAGCCTGTGTGCATGCCAGCCGCTGTTTGGTTCAGTACAAGTTTCTCAGTCTGGGCTGGGGTCCCTGTAGATCCACGTCCTTTCAAAAGCAAGTCTTTTCTTCTCCTCTTTTAGGTCTACTGAGACAACGAAGCTTGAGTTTGAGGTTCCAGTTAATCATCTAATTTGTCAAAACATATAATCAGCCAGAGGCCACTGTCTTTGACTTGATCTAGTCTCCTTTTGTAGACAGTGATAGAAGAAACAATTATATCATTAGCATGGAAGTGATTTCATTGCTGTAAGGCTGCATGAATATGAATTCGTGAGCTGGGTTACTGAAGGATACTTCAAAGTGATTTTCAACACAGTTTTTTGTCTTTCTGGCATAGTGAGACACGGTTTAGAGAACATTATTTTATGTAAGGCGTACTGAAGCACGTTCCCTACCTTGGGAAAGGACTGAGGGAAGCCCAGCAGTTTATAACTTTTTCCAAGGAAATCTGTTATGGTATCACTTTTTAAAAACGAACAAAAAAAAAAAAGAATTCCCTGTTATTAGCCTTCCTCTTCTTTTTTCTTCACAAAACTAGTAGGTTACTGAAGTTCACAGAGATTTATAGAAAAGTTTGAATTGCCTTCTCTCTCCAGTTCTTTGCAGTCAATAAACAGGATCACGTTCCTGAATCTGAAAACTAAGTGGCAATTATTGCCTATTGATACATCCAAAATGTATTTTATGTAGACATTTGAGAAATGCTCTCAGAAAATAGTTATTTCATTTATTTGACCTGTCACCTTGCTGGGAGCCCTACTGAAGGCGCCTCCAGGCTCTGTATTGATGCAAAGTGCGTGCCGTGAGTGAAGTGTTTGTGCTGGTGGCTGTTTGGTGGCCAAGAACCAACTGTTGCGCATCGTTAAATGACCTGTTGCTCTTGAAGTACAAATCATCCATTTTATGTTTTTACCAAAAGTGGATCATTTTACAAAATGTGATCTTGGCAGAGTTTATCTCAAATGCCCTTTCTAACTGTGAAACATGCTTTTTGCTTTCAGAATTATGAAAAACGGATGGATTTCTGAAATTATTTTCATAATTTTTTTTCTTTTACTACTACAGTGTAAATTCAAATGATTGAATGATTGATAGAGATCATGGATATACACGTGTATAACCAAATTGCGGATTTCATGGCAATGTTGTAAAAATGGCAAAAATTGCATGTCTTTGAGCATATATGCTTATTATTGGCCAATTATTAGACTGGGTGCTGCAAACCGTATTTCTGTCATTTTAGTAGCCTTTTTCTCTCATACTGGTTGTGGCTTCAAAGTGTATTAAAAAAAAAAATAATTTTTCTTGTATGCATTCATTTAGTTATTAACTCTGTTCCCTTTGCTACATGTTCTTGTTGGGCACCCGCGCCTTCCTGTATGTGGTTTCCATACACTGCGTCACAGAATGGAACTTTAGAAGTACAAATACAGGAGCTATGTCATTTACACGTGGATGTTTTCCCTTGTATACAGAGCATCTGTATTTATATCTGATAAACTGGTTTGGCATAGACTTTGACCGATTCTGATGATTTCCTAAGTACAAATTACTCCCTGTTACTGCTCTCTAATCCTAGTGCCCGATGCTTCGTCTAGAGGTGTGCAGGAAACTGGTGCTGCTATTCTGCTGCTGTACCCAAAGGCGTATGTGGCATCTCACTGTTCAGTTTCTTTAATTTCCTGTAAAATGGCGGGAGAAGAAATTCTCTCATCTCTCGGGTGAGTTGGTAGAGGAAAGCAAAGATGGGTTGCAGCACAAAATGCTATTCTGGGGGCCCAATTGGAGTTTCAGCTGCCTCTGGCCTTAAAAAAGAGACAGTCTCTAGTAGAAATGTGCCCACCTGGCTAAGCAGTATTTCTGGGTCTTAATAGAATAGTATTCTTATTCTTGAGGTTGCAAAGTTAAATTACAAGAAACAACAAAACCCCAATTTAAGCAGTAAAGAAAGGGACTCTTTCTGAACAACTTTGATTCTCTTCTGTATTTTCTGTTTGAGTGGAAGGTCACTGCAGATTTCTAGCAATTTGTGCCAGAATACTTAAGCGTTGAACAATTGCGCAAAGAAAAAAAAGAGAGAGGGAAGTCCAGTGAGTGAAATGGCATAAAATCACTTTTGTTCCTTGTCCATAGCAACAACAAAGGATCATTTTTCCAAGGTATTTTAATGTTTGATTAGAACAGGACATGAGTGACAACTGGAAGGTTAGAGAGGGTGCAATAAATGTAGCTCAGAGAGAGAAAAGGCATAGTGAGCGCAACCTGTTAAGAAAAAACAGAAGTCCTCATGCTGTGGTCTTTCTGGATGGATAAAACCACATCACACTGTGTAACACCCCCCAAAAAAAAGAGATTGCAAAGAATATCAGAAATATGTTGTGATGATCTGGGAACAAAGGAATGGAAAACAGAGGTAAGAGGTCAACCAATAGTGAAGCAAAATCAGGTATCTTCTTTGAATTGTAAGAGCAAAACTGAAAAGCTTTGTAGAGAACAGGGACAAAAATCTTTCTAAACATTCTCACAAGCAAATGCGAACTGGATGTATCACTCGGTCAGAGCAGAAGGAAGCTAGTTATGAAGAAAGTAGTGTGATCGATGAGTTTGGTTTAGCTTAGTGTCCAAGTCGTATTAGGCTTTGTGTCCAAAACAATGTATTTGGGTTTTGTGCCTTACACCCCATTTTTCTTCCCTTGTGCCTTTGGTTCTTTTTGTCTGAAGAAATGCACTTCTGCCTTTTTATTTCCATAGAAATACAATAGTATTATTAGTGGTGTGTTTCTGGGATCTCTGGCTTACAGACCCAGACGGCTATAGCCTTCATCACGCTCTTGCAAATTGAGTTTCAGAAGGTGGTAATTTCCTAACAGGATGTGGAATCAGCACTTTGCATGAATGTTACCCATGGAGTTTGAGCAATTAGGATGAGGGCTAAGCAAAGATCTGCTGATACTGGTAAAAGCTTTGCATGGAAGGAAGACACACTGTGAGAAGTAGTAGTAGTCTGCATCCATTTCTTGCTGTTAGTGTATGTCTGAGTAATTTTAGTTATGAAAAAATGTTTCCATGATTTTCAGCCTTACATGAAACAAGGATTCTGACTTCATTTTTGCAGAGGACAGCCATATAAATTTCAGCTCGCACCCCCTCAGACAGCCTCAGGGGATAAGGCTGAAGAAGTGAGAATTCTTTTGTGCTTTGACGCGTTGGTTGGGAAAGTTACACTCCTGGTAAGCGTGATGCATTTTATGTTAATAAACAAAGATCATTAACTGAAGACTGAAGTGCTGCCAATCCTGAATCTTTCATGAGCAATAAATTCTCATTAAAAATCCTTCAGGGAAATGCATATCCTTTCAAAAGAATTTCCACAGCACATCATCTCCATGTGACAAATCTCCAGAGAAAAAGTGTATATGAGCAACCAGTGATTGGGGGATTTGTTAGCTCAACTTCCAAGTCCTTTGCGAAAATAAAACCTTGTTTGATTGTTTCTTACTTTGTTTTTCATTTTTCAAGGTCTTCTTAAGTCCAGGCTTAGCGGGGCAAAAAAAAAAAAAAAGAATTCACTTTTGCTAGAAATGGCTGAAGGGGTTCAGGATTCACAGCTAATTCTGTTTGAGTCACAATCCAGAGAATTCTTCATGTATCAGGAGATATCTTCTGGATTCCAAATATTTATTTAAAAAACCCCAAAAAACTAACACAAGTAAACAATGCAATAAAAATAGTATAAATCCGTATGCTGTAAGGATCTAGTAATTCAGACCATACAGAATGCTCCAACCAGAAACAGAAGAACTGAGACTCCATCTAGTCTAGAGATCAGCTTGACCCAGCTTAAAAATGAACAGCGAAGCACCAAGTATGAACTTACACACTCACAAGCGGAAAGACGCTGTTAGGAGTAATTAAACTGAGGAGAAACAGCTACACTTTCCCTAATGGGGATGCAGTGCACAACCTACAACAGGAGGCTGGTTTTAAATCTAGAGCAGAGTAGAAGCGCTGAAGGACATACTGAAGAAAGGCAAGATGTCGAAAGTACCCTTATATTGTAGTGGTTTCTTTCCAGTCCTTACTGTATCTCTTCTTTCTTGAATGTGCGTTAAAAAAATAATCTTTCGATGGCTATGTAGAGAGAGAGGCTGTATTCAGTTTATATGCGGATGTTGCTTTCAGTTTACTGAATCACAGAAATCAAAATCTGACTCTTTTGAAAGTGGCATCTGCTTGGGCAGCATCTTCCTTGGGTTGGTGACTGATGTGTTGCCAGGCTGGTGTCAGCTCCGCTGAACAGCCACGTGTCACTGACTCCGGTATTTCAGCAATGAGAGCAGGTCTATTTGGGGATCAGGACCAAAAAAAGCATCTTGTGGGCGTGTGCGTTGAAGAATCATAGAATCGTCTAGGTTTGAAGGGACCTTTAAGATCATTGAGTCCAACCATGGCCAAGAGTGACAATTGTGTGTGTTGGAAATAAGAGGGGGTAAAAGGTGGTGGCTTAAACTGTTGTCTTTCTCCCATGGGCCCAAACTGTCATGTAGCAATGACTCTGTGCCTCTTTCATTACCCACTTTGAACCCAGCAGCACTGTCAAGCTAAACTGGGAGGTTTTTAGCAACCTGCCTTACTGTCTTATCGTCCCGTTTAATGAAGTGGAGCTCCTGGACCACATCCTACTAATGGAGGATCAGGTGATGTAGTAGTGTACCAGAAGGGAAAGGTGGTGGTGTGAAATTTGCTTTTCACACTGACCTGTGCTGGAGAAGGTTGTAAGAATGATGCAGGGACTCTGAGGGTGCTGTCAAAAAGAAGATAAACTTTACTATTTTGTTTTAATTAGGAAAGTGCAAACTGTGAAAGAGTTCTCAGAAAGAAATTTGGTACCATTTTAGAGCATTTTAGGACTTTCATTAAACAGATGCTTTAATTTGTGTAAGATATTTTAAGGTAGCACCTGAAAAGAAGAGCAAGCAGTCATTCTTGTAGTAGAGGATGGGGGTTGGTATGCAACAGCTGCCTATATTATAATTTAAAGTTTCTTTTGCTGATTTAATATTCCAGACTGACTTCTATTAGTTCTTCTCTTCTTTTTTTCCTGTTTGAACACTGAGGTTTTCCATGATAAGTCTTTGAGAACTTGGCAGCTTGCCTAATCATACAAATTCCCACTGTATGCTTCTTGGATTGCAATTTATTGGCAGAAATAATACAGCATTAAATACAAATATTACTGTTAATATAACATTAAAATTGATAAATCAATCACTTGTGTCAAGAAATTCCAAACTACAACAGTGTGAATTTGTCAAATTGCTTTTGCTAGGCATTCTGTGGTTAATGTGTGGATTGCAGAACAGAGACAATAAAGTTTATGGTTAATGTACCACTTTTATTAATAAAAAACTTTTGTGAGACAGATCCTGTGCTCATTTATTTGTAGTAGTGCGTTTTAGTAGTTTATGGGATATATTCAATCAATAGGTTTAAACAGGGAGCAAATCTGCACAGAATTTGACCCGGCTAAAACCTGCCTATGCTTTTTGATAAATGCAAGGTTTACATAATGCATGGACTATTTAATTTATAATGTACCTGTACTTCAGATGTATTTCGGAGTTCAGTACTGTAATGCTGTTTACTTGGTATTTCTTGGCACTTGGGTGTTTGATGCTTCATGCTCGATGTTGCATTAAAGTTGAGAGCCAGGTGTAACTCCCTTCCCTGCTGCAGTTTTCTGTTTTGTGCTTAGGCTGATTTTTTAAAACAAATCTTAAAAGTATCTCTCACTACTGTCTGCAGACTTTAGAAATGATGAGGAAAATGTTAATTTTTTTTCCTCTGTTTTTCTGTTTCATAAAAAAAAAATTAGCTTTCTTTTCCCACCCATTTTCTTCTTCCACCTGGAATCTCAGCCCAAAAGAAAGGCTTTGGAGGAATGTATCTGAAGAAAAATTGCAACCGAATGCATTATCTCATGAATAATGGTCATAAGTGAGATGTTCCAGGAGATTTGTAAAATGATTGCTTGGTATAATTCATAATTATCCCGATGATTTGGCATTGTGTCATACAGACATTAATCTTTTATCCTACAACTCTATGTGTGCGTCATGGGGAAGGAATCGCTTTTTTTGCTTTTTTGTTTTTTCTTAATCAAGAAACTGCATTGATTCTGATGGTTGGTACCATCTCCATGTCTTGTCAAGGAACTGAAAGGGGGGTTGGTGGCTCCATTTATTGTCATTATAATTATTTAGCAGTTACTAATGACCGCTATTTAAAGATCTCTATTTAAAAAGCTTTGCTCTTCACTGGCTGGCTTTTCTGCATTACCAAGGTTAAAAACCATCTCAAAAGCTTGAGAGAAAAAACCCAATATTTCAAACTTTGTGTCTAGACCTCCCTAACTATGTCTGATACTGTTGGCCAAAATCTATACAGAATTTGAGAGGTGGGCTGTGTTGTGGAGTCAGCACTAATAGTGGAAGGAGATCCCCTTCCCAACATTAACAAATGTATGTATTTGAAATGTTGTCTAAAGTACCAGTGAATCATTGACGTGTGCAGTCTTGCATCCATAATTTCAGTGCTGAAAACAATAAATGTCAATGAAGATGTAAAGTGTGAGATACCAGTGTGAGAGAAGATGCTTCTGTTGAAAATGCATCACTGCCCGTCCCCGCATACGTGCTTAGGATGGAGTCACCGAGCTCAAGTGCCTGGCTGCCCTCGGCTGCTGTGCTGCTGCTGGGAGAGTAATTCGTCATGAAAACAATCCCATCATGAAAACAATCCCATCATGATCTGCCGTGGACTCCTGATAACCTTTCCTTTCCCGATTTCTCTGTCGTGGCTCTGCCCCTCTTTTTTAGCCAAAGGCAACCTTTTTGCTTCTCTAATGAAGTCTCTGCCCCTACTATGTTCCTCTCTGCCTCCTCCTTTCTGACCAGGGATGTGACTCAGCCCTGCGTTACCCCATCAGCGTCTTCCATGGAATTTCTTTTGTAGTTGGTGTCTTGTTCGGATGCTTCTGGAAAGTCACGAGATGATCTTCTTTTGAACTTCTGATTCAGATTTCATATACATTAAAATCCACTGGAAATTGTTGAGCCCCTGGGGATTGCTGATGTATATTTTAGATTATGGTTATAATTCCTGCGTGGGGTTTTTTTTCCCCTACTGTTAGTGTTGCCCGGAGAAAGTACAGTTTAAATAAGTTACTACCTGTTTTGCTTGTCTGGATTTGGGAGTATCATGTCCTGTAGAAGAGAATTTTCATGTAAATGGTGTTTTCTGTATGCTTATCTTTTATTCAGGAATGAATACAAATATATCAGTAATAAATAGGAGCCTGTGCCTTACTGGTGGCTCTATCCTATCTATTCGGCGTCTGCTTGACAGTGTTAGTGCTTCTGTTACTGTAACTCCAGTCTTTGCAATTATTGTAAAAATAATTAAAGTTGTACTTTATCAGCATTAAATTCGCAATGAATATTTCTTTGCGAGGTGACTCTCTTATTGCCAGCTCTAGTTAAACTGTTGTGCTCTAAAAGACCAGTTTCAAAATGCACCCGACGCTGACGTTTCTAAAGCACCGAACGCCTCGGTTGTACGTGAGCTTCAGTAGGGGGGAAGGTTGCAGCATCGCTAACCACCGCGATCCCAATAGGAGCTGAAAGAGGCGCATTATTTCACTGCAGCCGTTCCACCCTCGGCTGTTCCCTTGTCAGATCTCATATACTCGACGGGGTCAAGCCTGGTCAGCGTTCGGACAGGAAACCTCCCTGGAAAACCAGGAGCTGAAAGCAGCCGGGCTTGTGGCTCTCCGCACAGACTAACACCCTGCCCCTAGGTCAGCTGTTAGCACCAGGCTATGTTTAATCTACGTTTAATGGATTTTAGCGGTGTTTTTTCTGGTTCATTTGAAAAACAACGCTGTGGCGGTAAGTGATGATGTAGGGGGAAAAAAAGTTAAATTATTTTGGAAGGTGATAACTAAGGAGTGGTTCCAAGGCACAGTGGTTAGGGAGGCCTTGCAAATTCAGATTCTGAGTCTCTGTCACTTTCCTGTTTGCTTTTTACCTGCACAAAGTATTTATTCACTTTCTGAGTTTCACAGCAATAGCTTAGAGTGGGAAACTTGGTTTGAATTTCTCTGCTCCAGAATATCCTGCAGAAGGCAGAGAAGGACTCGCTGGCGTCTGGCTTGGCCACTCTGATTGGACGCAATCACCAAAAATAAGTGTAAAAAGTGTATTTTCAAAGCTTGACTTTTTCAGTAGGTCAAGTGGTTGTTTTCGGTCTTTATGTACAGTGAAAGCTATAAAATGCAAGGAGAAGCTGGGCTTCATTTTATGGTGCACAATCAACCACTTCTGAATGAAATCACTTTGGAGTGGAAGTTTCAGTGAAATTTTCCAAGGAAGGATGAAGCATGAAAGAAAACACTTTACTATTCATGAAAAAAAGACGAATAGAGAAACAATTAAATTAGTAACTTGGGAGCTGTCATACCTATTAAAATTCGTCCTCATTAATTCTCTGGGTAGCAAAGTATTAATTTATTTAGGAAAAAAAAATGGGAAAAGTTAAAAATCTTCATGTGTCAATGCTGAAAATGCAAGACTTGTCTATAGGCGCTGGCAGGTTGTGGGGCTGCTGTGTGTGATCAAGACAGGAAAGGACAATGCCAGGGTTTGATATAACCATTGTCTCCCCGGTGGATCATGGAGATTAAAGTTCACTGAAGCATTAACTTTTGGATGATGTTACTAAGACATTTTCCATTCTTTTGAGTTTTGATCGTGTTCTTCGTCAAACCTATACAATTATTTTACTTCATTAAAATTGGAAAATTTTTATTTACCACTGAAAATATATCTTCGTCCTGTATGGCTGAGATCTTGGCAAATAGATATAATTCAGCAGATTATATGGGAATCTTTATTTCATAACTTGATCCAGAAGCTATTTTATGCAATACCTTTCTGTGTTAGATGGAGAAGCAAAACCCTGTATCTAAGAGCTTCTGAATCTGAGGTTTCAACATACAAATGAAAATCTTATTTCAAAATTTGGGAAGCTGAAGTTCACTGCTAGAATTTTTTGTTTTGTTGCACCTCTGTAAAATAGCAATCTAGCGAAGGAGAACTAAGAAAAAGGAAGTCTGACACATCCAGTGTAGCTTTTATTGCGGTGGTTGACCAGAGGATACCTGTTACCAGATCAGGAACTGTACTGGCATTTGTTCAAAATCATGTGATAAGTGGGGGCTTGTGATCGCATCAATTTACCTACCTTTGTCTAGGAGAAGTTCAAGTAGCACAGTTTTGTAGTGAAGCCATGAGCTGTGCGTGTTAGCTCTCACTGTCATATGGTTCTGGGTTTTTTTTTGTCTGGTAGTTGAATGAGTTGAACTGATGGGAAGGGAGAGTGAAGGGGAAATTTTAGTTTAAGGAGAGTTCAGAATCTGCAGGATTATTTAGCACACTTGTGTTTTTCTTGAACTAAATGGGCTTTCCTCAAAACTGTTGTATTTTAGAACAAGCTACTGCAATATCTACTAGCGATATTGAGACTTGAAATGTATCTTTCTTCCATCCACACAGTGAATACTTGTGTGCTTGGTTCCATCTGGAAAGGATATAATTGAATCCTTGTTTGGCTCCTTTAATTATCTCGTTGCAAAGTCCTTGGCTGGGAATTTTGCCGCTTATAATGCAAATATTCAAACTTAAGAGCATAAAATGTGCTTTCAAAGAGCGTTTTTGTAAACCTTTTATCATGTGGTGGTTTTTCAAAAGCGAACATGAGAACTTCTCAATGAACATGTTTTAATTTTTTAAATCCTCAGAGAAGATTTTGTTTTCTTGCAGGTTGGCTGTAGTTGCTAATTAACTTTGTTAATTAATCATGCTATAGGGATGAAACATGCTTGATTAAAAATAAATAAAACCGTATAGCAACGAAGTAGTGCTACTGATTTTCCCTATTTAAAAGCAAAGATTAAAAAAACAAGATTAACTTTTGAAGCTGCATGTCAAATGTTCTTTGCATTTGAAACATCTCAAAGGCTAAAGCAGCTAAAAGCTTATTATTTTTGCAGCTCGGTCGTGGTAAAATGCTTATCCAATTGTAACACTGCGTTAAAAAACGGGGGCTGAGAATAGTTGCTGAAGATGCTGTCTTAATCAAAACTGCCGGAGATGGTGGGGAGTAACCAGCGGGTTTATTTGGTCGTGCTTAGACATGAAGGTCCTTGTTCTCTCTTACCATGTATCTTGGATGAAAACTTCCAACTGCAGATTGGTGTTAAATGCTGTTGGCTCGTAGCAGGATTTTGACGACATTTCTCACCCAGTGTAGCGGCATACGTTTGTACAGAGGTGGTGGGAAACGGCTTGCTGCGGGCGATGGGCCAAGTGCATGACAAATGAAGCTCCCTGGAATGATCTGGGGGATGACTGTGGTCCAGAGGCACGCTGAGCCTCTGCCGCCGTCCTGCCTAGATGAAGGTGACTGTCTGCGGAGGTCTGGCTGTGCGTGCGCAGCTCATTCACCTGGGGAGTGCAGGCAGGAGGGAGAAGATGCTCTGGGACCCGTTTGAAGTGGGAGCACAGAGCTTGCTTGCCTCAAAGTCGACTGATTTTTAGACACCGTGGGAACAGATGGCTCTTCTGTATCCCCTGTTGCAGTTTTTTTCTCATACGTTATAATCGGGTTTCTTTTTCGTTTTCTGCTAACATAAAGTGGCAGGAATATTATAAACACAGTACAAGAGTGCCAGTCTATGCTCCTCTCTGCTGTGAAAATCATTAAGGAAGCCCTTCCTGAACCTCTGTCACCCAGAGAGGGAAGACCAGGCCTCGTTAGGAGAAGCCCTCTTTGCGGATGGAGCTCAAATGGAATTTACTGTGATAAAATTCCAGAATTGCAGAAATGTGGAACTGTTGGAGGTAACACAGAGAGAGGAAAGTAGGAGTATTCCTCATGTAGGAAGCATAACTAAATAAATCTCTGCAGACCACTGGCAGAAAGTGTATGGAGGAGTGGTTTGTGGTTTTTTTTTTGTTTGTTTATTCTTTTTCCCCTGCATCTTTTCTCATAAAATATCTTTAGGCACTTGTTTTGCAATTAAAAAGTCAAAACCCCCTCAAAGGGTATACTCGCTTTTTCCACTAAAACATATTAGGGCACTGAAGCGGTGCAAAGGGCTATTTCTAGCAGATCAACTAAATCCTTAAAATAGGATTAACCAATGTTGTAGTTTCCCTGTGACAGTATCTGAGCAAGGAAGAGGGAGGGCAGTACGTGTCTCTTAGAAGCTGTTTTTAGGATACTTGCGTTAAGGCTATCAATGCTGTACTGATGCCACTTCTCAATTGTCGGTAATTTTTTAGATGTGCAAAAGAGGATCTTGGTATCATGTTGGAGTAGCGCAAATAACACTTCACTGGGCTGTGGCTATATTGTCCTTAGGTTTTGCCTATATTCAGTGGTTTCAACATCGTATATGTTTACAAATCACAATATTAGCAATGCCTGGTATTAATTTGATAATCGTGCTTGCAGGGTGCCACCAGCCGGCTGTGCGGGGAGTGTTGTGGGGGTGCAGTGACCACCTGGGGGTAGGTGACTGTTAGGGAGACTTAAATACCATGTCTTCTGCTGAAGCGGGGAAGGAGGACTGGTTTGGTGACCCAAGCATATGTTGAGCAATGGCTGAGTGACATGAGTGCTGTCATTCCCGCAGTAATTAGGCAGGTAGGCGCACATCTTCCTCAGCAGAATTGGTTCCTGAGAAATGGTTTAAAGGCTACTTTTATTACACGATGAGGAATAAAATATCGTAGAACATTTAGCTTTTCATGCTGCATGAGAGTGACCCAGTCACAGAATGAAAGAATTGCCTAGGTTGTTGACCTTTCAGATCATCTAGTCCAACCATCAACCTAACTCTGATAAAAAACATCACTAAACCATATCTCTAAGCACTATGTCTACCCGTCTTTTAAATACCTCCAGGGATGGTGCCTCAACCACTTCCCTGTGCAGCCCATTCCAGTGCTTCATAACCCTTTCAGTGTAAAAATTTTTCCTGGTATCCAATCTAAACCTCCCCTGGCCCAACTTGAGGGCATTTCCTCTTGTCCTATCGCTTGTTACTGGGCAGAAGAGACCGACCCCCAGCTGGCTACAATCTGCTTTCAGGCAGTTGCAGAGAGGGATAGGGTCTCCCCTCAGCCTCCTTTTCTCCAGGCGGAACAACCCCAGCTCCCTCAGACACTTCTCGTAAGACTTGTTCTCCAGACCCCTCACCAGCTTATTGCCCTTCTCTGGACCCACTCCAGCACCTCAATGTCTTTCTTGTATTGAGGGACCCAAAACTGGGCACAGCACTCGAGGTGGGGCCTCAGCGGTGCTGAGTACAGGGGGACCATCACTTCCCTCGTCAATGACCGCAGTGCCTACAGAGCCCTGGTAGATCATCGTCTGCTGGGTCCTCCCTCCTTTGCAGGTTTTGGGGGTGGGAGTTTCCAGTCCCTGCTCTTCTCTGCCGTCAGAGCTGGGAGATGCGTCTCTGCGTTTTGAGGACTCTGTATACTTCACTGAAGTGCCCAGCAGGAAGGTTTTCTTTCCTGAACTCAAAATGTCTCAGGAAAGCTGGGCGGTGTTGCTGGCGGACTAGTGGCCAGTGGGAGCCCTTGGTGGGCAACGCGAGGGCAGAGGCTGCCGTTCCGCTGCCGTGTCTCAGCAGGCCTGAGCTGTGGCACTCTGACATTTACATTATACTAAGTAGTCACGGGAACAGAGATTCTGAATATCCCAGGAGGTGCCAGGATGCTGCGTTGGGATGGTTCATGTCTGTCTTTCCAATTAGACCAAGTAGAATTTCTGGGCAAGCCAGGAGTAAGTAAAACATTTCAAACTTGATAAGGGATATATTCTCATTTTAAAATTCTTTCGCTGGACGTTTGCAAAGCTGATCATCTTTTGTAAATAATTTATTCATGTGCAAATTTATGTTTTGTTGTGTAACAATAAATTCTTCGTGTGCTGATAAATTCCTCTGCTGTTCCTGCTGGGTGCTTTTCTTTCAAAAATAGATACTCTTCTTTAAAAATAGCCTACTTGAGAAAGTGTCTTTGTTTTTCTTAAATCCTTTAAAAATTATGGTAGGTTACTTAAGTCCCACTTGTTCTGTAAAGTATTTTTGTTCTTTGCTGAGCTTCCAGAGCAAATTCTCCTCTTCCCGTACCCCTCCTGCAGCGGTTGGTTCCTGCACCACCTGCCGCTGTCTGGGTTTTGCAGTTCACATACTTGGTATGTGCTCTACATTCTCCTAGTCCATACGCTATGGAAATCTCTTTCCTTTTCTACGTATACTCATTCCTTTCATACAACTTTTCAGTTGAAAATGTGTTGTGGTTGCCAAATCCTTAATTAAGCAAATTAATTGCTACTTGAGTCAAGCCAAATATTTGGGTAAGGATCTTACATGAAAAAAGGCTAATTTAAAAAAAATAATCTAATAATTCAGTAGTTACAAAGTGCAGCGCAGTATGTTTAGGCATAGAATGGATTTTTTTAATTTCATGTTTATGCATACATTTATTGATAATCTAACAGCCTTACAACTTGTGTTGATGTAGTGCAGATAAAGCTGATGTGCAAGGCTATAGGAAAATAAATAACACAACGTGATTTGCGCAGGCTGTTTCCATATCCCCGGCGCGATGAGCTACTTTGTTGTTTGAATGGAGCAAATGATGTTTAGATTCAGTTGATTTATTGACAGTTCTGTCAAACTGCCACAAAATGAAACAATAACTCAGCCTCTAAATATTGCAGAGGCACATGGGGAGGAGAGCGGGGTCTGCCGGGAGGGTTGCCCGAGCGATGTGCGGGAATGCCACCCCGACAGGGCAGCGGCGCGTTCTCTCTACTGGTGAAAAATGAACTGCTGCTCACATGCTTTTCTTTCCGTAGGGAGAAGCTGTCTGTGGCTCGGCTGCAGCGAGAAGTTACACAAAGTAAGAGGGAAGGAGCAATGGTAAGCTGCGTCAACTCGCTGCTTTGCAATTCTTGTCTTACTGCTTCAGGCCTTAAGGTGCATTTTGTCTTGCTGAAGATGGTCACTGGAGCATTAAGGCTGTCTTGGACACAATGATGGGTTGCCAGTGATGTATTCACAAATCAGAGGAAACTCAAGGCTCTATCTCGGCTTCCTTGGAAGAGCTGCGGTAGGGAAAAGCTGTTTCCTTTTCCCTGCTGATGGTGCTTATTGGAACTGGAAGCAGGGCAAACAAGGAAAGGCAATTTCAGATCAAAATGCAGTAGATTTACTTGTCTGTTAGATCTTAGCCAGCTGCAGAAAAATGGAAGAATACAACCATGGAAGCTTAAAAAAACCTCAATCTGACAATTTTGTAAATCATGTAATGCTCCTTATGTCTTAATTCTTCATGTAGGGATTTATGAGATTAGGTTTGTGAGCAGAAGTTGAAATGGCAGATTTTTGGTTAACTGCAAAACTCAATTTATAGAGTGCCTTATCTCTTCAAAACAATTTTCTTTGGGAGCCAACATATGCTGAGTGTGCTTAATTACTTAATATCTAAGGAACTCTTCCCATCTGTTAAGGAGTGAGTTTGTCCTTGTCTTCAGATAAAATGTCTTAGGCTTCCATGGATAAAGCAGACCCGTTCAAAAACCTCAAAACCCAAACCAGTCCCCCTGAACAGACTCATGAAACTGCTACTGATTTGAGTGAGTTGCATAGTTGGCTGTGAGAGAATTTGGTCCCAAGTTTGTTTAACTCAGTGGAGAGAAGCTGTAGAGGGTCTCTGGGGAGCAGATGCTCTGTTAGCTGTGTGATGCAGGGTCCTTAAAATCCCACCTACCTCCAGAGAGTGTATTTTATAAATCATTGTTAGCGACTAATACAATGAAATGAGATTTGGAGGGATGTAAGTGGCAGGTAAGAAAAACCTGCCGTGAATCTATTGCTCTCACCATGGCCGCGCACGGCTCTGGAAGAGCTGGTGGTGCCTTGTGGGGGGCCCTGCTAGGACAGGGGCTTTTTGGGGGGGTCTGAATGCCTGGTAGTGAAAGGAAGGAGACAAGTGGGGTTTGCTCAGGCAGATATGGCTGATTTGCCCTGAGCCCCCGCTGTGTGCCCAGCTCAGCCGTGGGAGCCGCTGGGCCTCTCCCATCCCAACACCGCCTGCACTTGGGCCTGCAGCGTGGCTGGGCTGGCCACCAGAAGACTTTGAGATGGTGTTTAAGCAGTTGGGAAGACTAGCCACTGGGTAATGTTTTGTGTCTATTGGGGCAGGAGTCCTGCAGGAACCAAGAAACAAACTTGTATTAGATTAAGCCATAATCCAAGAGTCTGTGACTGAGATAAAATTCCTGCTGCCTCCAGGAGGAATTTTGTCTGAGGAAGAATGACGAAGATCGGGCATTGGATTTGCAGTTGCATTTTAGTTTTCAGTGTAAACAATTTTCAAAATCTGGAGAGCTGTTTACTCTATTTGAAATGTTTCCTTTAATTTTCTTAGACTAGCTTTCCCTTGGAGGCATAGAAATAATATAATGCATTGAGTATAAAATATAGTTAGTGGAATAATTCAAGACTTTATGAAATCGGCAATATTGATTAACCTTCTGGACCTGGTAATGCTTTTGGTATAGGCACCCACCTTGTGGCTTTATCTTATGAGGGTCAGACACTTTTTGTGCTTTTTACTATGGGCTGGTGGTGTTAATCACATAGCCCTGCTAACCAGAGTGTAATTTTGTATAATTTGTTGAGAGGCTGAGTGTTGTAACCCATTAGGAGCTGATAGGTAGCTCTCTGGGGGTGCAATCTTCCCCCAAGGTAAATACTAGGTAGTTTTTCTCCTCTTCCCTGAGGGGTAATTTCTCCAATTATCCTGCAGCTACAGCCGAGGACGAGCGCGCCCATAGAGACAATTGCTTTGAAGCTGTTGATGTATGGAAACTTCTTTGTGTCTCAGAGCTCAGAAACAGTGATTTTAATATGAAACACAGAAGTCATTAATTAACATTAATGAACTTGCTTGGCTGTGAGCAGTACAGGAGCAGTAAGGGATGGAGTGTTTGAACACAGGGGAGGCCAGGGATGAAGTAAGTTGTATAGACTGTGTTCTCGGGGCATGCGGCAAGGAGCCTGGGGCACATACCAGTTTCAAGGCAAATACTTCAGAAAGATTCACAGAGACATTTCGGCAAGGGATTCTGAGCAAGCAAGCCTTTGGCAAACGGCAGGGCTTTCTCCAGAGAAGTGCTGGCAGTCAGCAGCGTGCCCACAGGGTACCGAATCGCATATGGTGCTCTTGTTGGTGTGATGGACATCCCCCCGGAGACAGCACGGACTCCTCTGGGGCTGGCGGCGAGGATGCCGGGCAGTGGTACCCACCAGCCTCAGGGCGCCCGAGGGGTTTTGCCATGCTGTCACCGGCTGCGGCTCCAGATAAAAGGGATGGCACCCCCTGCAGCAACCCTGCCAACGCAGTTTGTGACAGGCCACAGCTTTATTTAATCACTAATTAGCTAATCGCCTTTACTTCCATTTTCTTTTTTGTTTGTTGTGCTAGTTAGATTGGCGTGAAGGTTTTCCGTGAACTAACTCCTTCATTTGGGAAGGGCACAGGTGGCAGCACATGCCACTTCTAATGCCACCTTCAGTGCCTCGCTTGGTCTCGTGGAGAGCCTTTCTTCCACCAGTTGTGCCGAGGGCAGAGAGCAGGAGGAGCCAGGCTGCCACACCGCTCCCCGCATGCCGGGAGCCCTGCTCAGCGTCACGCAAGCCTTTTGCAGGATGGTACCGCGTTTAATACTGCACTAGCGTGTCTTGCTTCTTTTCAAAAGAAGGTTTTATTTGGGTTTTGCAGTCATGGATAGGTCATCAGGGGAAGAGGTGACCACGTTATGTCAACCCACACCCATTGTAGGGTGAGCAGGGAGTGTGCCCTGTCCCTGTGCGTGCTGGGGGGACACGCGGCGGTGGGTTTGCCCTCTCCTTCCTGCTTCCCCTTTGGCACCTTTTTGATCAGAGTGTGAGAAAGTTGTGGATACTCTTCCCTATTGCCTTCCCAGCACAAGTCAAGAGGAGAATATGCTATTTAGGATTTGTTTTCCTGCATGAGGGGTTGCCAGTTGGCATTTGCTGTAACCTGCAACCAGCTGTTGCCTTTTTGCATGTGGTCCTTGGAAGCGATGGGCGGGAAAGGCTCCCGGTGGTCAGATTCGCCCAGTGTCACAGGAACTGCTGCAGTGAGGCGGCCACATACATAAAATCACTAACAACAAACAAATAGGAAGCATGTATTATCATAGAATAGAATGTGCTGTAGAAACTGCTTATACTGTGATATCTTTGTTCAAAAATGGGTTTGCACATCTGTATAAATAACATACGGTGAGTGATAATGAAATGCATTTTTATGAGGAGACGTTTTTCTGGGGAGACCTCAGCTGAGGCTGAAGATCAGGCAGTAGATGCTGTATATGGCACCGATCTGTCTGCCCCACAGAGTTCCCCGTAAGAAATGAATTTTTTAATATGTCCCAGAGTTACATTTTTCATGACTGATTTATTATTGGAAGTAGATATGTACCAGAAGGTACTATAAAAGTTTAAATTAAGATATTTCATTTAATGATAAATGTTTATCACCAAAAATATATGTATAACCTGTAATACATTTTTTCATACGGTTGTATGGAAAACCTGATACCTCATATATAGGGTTGAGCGTGGATGTATTTATAAATTACTTGAATTAGGAGAACTGAGTAAATTCAGACTGACAATTCAGTAATAAATAATAAATTCAGAAACCAGACAATTGCTCAGGTTTCTTTATTTTATGAACCACCATCATTAAATATTGTTTATTCATTATCAAAATGCACAATTACTGTCAATCCACCTACTGAAACTTCGAGCAGCACCGAGCCTAGATTGCTGGGTGGCTCTTCCTGTTGCTTATGGTCTTTAGTTTCTTAATGTTCGCAATTTTCTTAGTCATGTTTCTTCTGACTCATCAAGGATATTTAACTTTCTGTAAAGGAAAAGATGATTACTTCATATGTGTGCAGTTCCTACAGCATTTGATGGAGACTGTGCAGGTGTCTGTGGTGACAGAGATGCCATTATTACAATGAGCAGCTTTCAAAATAGATCACAAGTTTATTTCAAAACATAGTAAAGACTGAAAACTGCTTTAGTCATCAAAGTCTTTTTTTTTTCCTTTTTTTTTTTTTTTTTTGGCCTTTAAGCCCATGACTTTGGACCTTTAGGATACAGAACAAGACCAGGTCAAGTGTTCATTTTTGTGAAATTGTCTTAATAGTAAACGGTGCAGGTTAGGAGAAATAGGATAAAAATGCTGCCATGGTTACATAGCAGAGTTCTCATGGCAGAGTAAGTGGTGTGTTAGGAGAAACATAGATTAAAAACCTAAAATGAACCAAATATATACACGATTATTATAATCTTTTAGTAACTTTTAATTCTTTTAATAATTGCCCAGAAAAAACGCCTTTATTTACATATATTTTATACAGATTTTTCTAGTTTGTATTTCCGCATCCAAGCCCTTTAATTCTACTCTATATTCCATTAGTTCAGTGGCCTGTAACCTACACAAAAGAAATTGTACCACTCTGGCAATTTAGCTGTGAAGGTTAAAGTGGGATGATACTGCCTTTTATATCTACATGGGTTTCACTTAGGGTGGGCCCTGGGCTCTGATTTACCATGAGTCCTGCTGCGTCTTTAAGTGATGCAAAGTGATTATCATGGGCTCTTCCCGGTACCCGTCTATTCCACACCTGCACCCTTTTGTTAAGAACCCACCATGTTAAGTGAATGTGAGGTCCCCAGTGAATAGGTTTCCACCCTCTGGTAATCCTTCTGCATTAGATTGATTTATGAATGTATCAGATTCTTTGTTAGCATGTAAACCACTAATTAATTTAAAGCTCTCTGTGGAAAAATTAAAGCCCTGGTTAAGGCTTTCAACAGGCTCAGATGGTGCTAATAATGGAAAAACAAGTTATATTAATGAGTTTTGATGCGATCAGCACAATTCTTGCTTTACAAACAGTTTTTGCTGTGAAACAGTAGAGACTGCAAGTTTTTAAATAAAGAGTGGAAGAAGTAAAAAGGAAAGGCAGAAAAAAATCGCACTGTCAGTAAGATACTGCATTATTACTAGGAACAGAGTCACTTCTGCTTGTTACAACTTTCTTAAATGTAATATGTTTAGATATACGTAATAGCCTCTTACGAAACCACGGGCAGTGCAAACCGGTCTTTTTTCCAGATTGAAACCGAACTTTTAAAGTAATCAGCTTTGAAAAGATCTCTGCCTCTTCTCCTCATCACGCGCTGCCGAACTGGAGCGTTCACATGGAGACGGATGTGTTGAAGTGCAGAAAAGGTCTTGATTGAAATCGTATTAAAATCAGTGGAAAGTCTCACCATATTCTCTGCTTTTCCAAACTCCAGGGTGTTTTATATGTAATTTTAGTTGTTTGCTCTCTTGCTCAAATTTAGACTTTCAATGTGGGTGCTAGTTTTTGGTGAGAAGAAAGAGCAGATCAGACCCCGGCTTGACCATGCTTTGTTGAGCTGAGTGAAATGAAAGAAAGCCTAATCTCCATCTTTTTTTTTGTAGGAGGCAGAAAATGCACAGTTATAGCGGCAGCCCGTGATTGCAGGAAATTGTGCTTTTTCCACACATCTCCCGAGAGCTGTCTTTATGTCTCCTGGCCAGAGCACTTTGTCTCGGGCCACCATCCTGGCTCTGTGGTCAGCACCGCAGCTGATATTAATGCTGCCCCATTCATCAGCGAGCAGGGAGCCCTCTGAAAAGGAGTATGGACAGCATTTTCGGAGGCCCGGCTCCTAACATCTGCACTACGTACCTTTTTTTTATGGAGGAGGGGGAATCCTGAGGTTGCTTTTGAGCTGGGGTCTTACAGATGGCAGCACAATGTACTGCCACGAACGCGGAGGCACTTTCTGTCACCAGTGTGATGAATCTCTGCGATCGCCTCCAGCAGCTGGGAAGGCTGTTGTTGCAGAAGCACCCGGGTCATTCAAAAATAGATGATATTTAGTAATAAACGAAGTGTTAAAGATGTGACACAAAAGGCTAAATTGTCTTTCCCAAATTCTGGGTCCTTATGTCTATGAAAGCATCTATCTGTGCTTTAATTAGAAAGTATCAGAGAGAGAGAGAGGCAAAGTTGCTGTTTTAAAATATGTGTTTGAATATCCTGAACCAGAAAGCAGCAGTCTGACCCTGGTGCTGTCTTCTCTGTGATGCTGTGTATTTACACCCAGCTAGCCATGCTGTCTAGCTCCTTTTTCTTAGAAACTTCATCGTACGGCCCTCATGGAAACTCAGTGACATTAGTAGTAGTTAGCATCAATAATGATTATTGAAATTCTTTACAAGCTTAGTTTAATGCTCCTGAACCTCATTAATTGTTCATACTTCATTAGGCCAAATGTCCTCATTCAAAACTTTGCAGTTTTAATGCCAGTGGTGGTTTTAAAATAGAAGATTTTTTTAGTTCTTCTTGTATCCTGAGTCTTTTCTGTTTTTGATTTGAATTTGCAAATATTTTCAGGCTTTGTATTTTAAGGCTTTTATGAATCTAAGGATTCTTTATGACTTAAAATTGCTGAGACCTTTCAACAGTCTTTCTCCAATGAAAAAAATCCACCGTGTTGCTCCCTCTTCCTGAAGCAGAAGTACGGAGAGCCCCGTTGCCTCTGGTCGCTGCTGTTCAAAACCAGCTTTCAAACCTGCTTAATTAATTTCAGAGGCAGCTTTATTCACCAAATTCCCCAATAAATGGTTAAAATCCGTTTCCTTTCGTTCCCTTGTTGTTTAAAGCATGACAGAGGCGGTGCGGAGGGCGCCGGGGAAGCTGCTGGGGCTCCCCGGCTCCGGCTTTCCACCAGGAGAGGGAGCTGCGGCCATGGGAAACCCCTCCCGCCTCCACAGCCCCGCTGGAACACGGACGTGCTGGAAGCGCAGCCCTCTGGGCTTCACTGGGATTTAGGTTTTGCGGAGCTGGAAGGTATTAGCCGCAGTATTTTAAAACCCACAGGGCTTTGAAGGGGCTCTTTGTACCTGCCATCGCAAGTCCTTGCCATACTCCGTCCTTGGGTTTGGTGTTCTCTTGCTCTGTTTGCCAAGGATGTTGTAGGCACCAGCACTGTAAAGACCATTTCTATATCCAAAGGTGCGGAAATAAGTTTTGCCCCTCACTTACCGAAGTCTCTTCAACAAGTTCCCGCTAGTATTTAGTTGACGTAAAAAAAAGAGTCAAGTAGAATTATGTAAGAATCACTGAACACAGAAAGAAGTACATAAAAATGCATTTATATAAGGTCTGAAAGTAAAACACAGGCAATCTGTAGAAAGTATGTCATAGCAACTAAATTGCCCTCAAGTAGAATTTGCCATTTATACATTAGATAACAAAGGCAAGGGACGTTGAAGTACAGAAGGGGCTCATGCAGTCTCATAGCATCCATGGGTGTATGGAATATCGGAATGGCAGTTGGCTTCAGCGTGAAGCAAATCCCGCTTTATGACTAGAAACAGATGTATCCCGCTCTAGGCAACAGCTCACCGCCTAATAGGAGTGATGCGCCCATGCACTAATAACAGTGAATTGCAGCCATTTTCATATCAAAGGTTAAGCTCTGCAATCCCGAGTTCCTCCAGGCAATGGCAGGAGTTGACTCGAGGAAGCCACACGCTCTCTGGATTAATATTTTTGCAAGGATGACCTGAATAGAGCCACCGATCTGCAAGCTGAAGAGGCAGAACATTTACGGTCTGGTTTTATCTCATGCAAGAAAGCAATCTGCGCTAGGACAGAATTAGTCACAACATCTGAGGCTCTGAAGAGGGAAGGTGAATGTATGCGCTGGGCCAACTACTTGAATTTTATGCAAACTAGGAAGGTACATTTATACAGATTAATAGCAGTGAAACTGCTGTGATATACTTGGCGTTGCAAATTTTTTGAAGTAGCTGGGGAAAATTAGCATATTACAGATAAAAGAAATCACTAGATTTGTCTTTGTTTGGTTTTTTTGGTGGCCAGTAGTTAAACTGTTAGTGTAGAATTTCTAACACTTACTGGTAACTGTAACTTCCATCTAAAAGGTCTCTTTGCAGTGTTAGTTCTGGGAACAGAAAAAAATCCATTCTTAAGAATTCTTAAGAGAAAAATACTATCTTCTTAAGACTTTGTTCATACTTATTTTTTAAAAATAAACCCCTTTTCTAGTATTTTCAGGATTTGTTCTTAAATCTTGTAGGCCTATTTGTAAGACAGAATAAAAACTTGTCTTACTGGTTTGAGTCGGTTGATTCAAATCTGCTCACAATACCCATTGCAACAATTCCAGCCTATTCCTGTTGTTTCCCTATTTGTGTCAGCTCTTCAGGGGTTCTGTGGGGTGCATTACAGTCGCCCTCACGGTGATTTGGGCTCGTTAATGATTTCTCTTGTAAAGTGTAGTTAAAGCAAAGCAGAGAGGACAAGATGGTGCAGAAATACCAATTCCCCAAATTTGCCTCAGTCTAATTGAGCCGACCAGCGTAGGTGAGCATTTTCCCTGCGGAACAGGGAGTACAGTCTTTAATTTCTGCATTGTTGTTGTCATCTAAAGGTGAACTTCAATATTGCTCTAGTGATTTGTATTTTTCATGATATGTGGCACTAGTCCCTGTGCAAACCAAGGTTGTTTTTTTTGTCTGGGTCCAGAAGAATGACCTGTTTTCCCCAAATGGGACAGAAAAGGTTATCAGGAGGAAGAGAAAGCTTCTGTACAGGGAAGGACAAAATTTATGTACCAAGAGCATTGCTCAGTTGTGCTGCTTCCATTAAATGCCCATTTATTTAAATGAACGCAGTGCTCTTGGAGCTTGTACCGTGAAGTCGGTGCTGGCCCTTGGAACAAGTCAGCTCGAGCAGTGCTTTAGATCGCCTCCTGTTAGACTGAAAACTCCTTACTGCAACAAGTCTTTGTTCAGCATCTCACGCAATGGAGCCCCGATCCATAATTGCTCCATGGCACCAAGATAGCATGGTAAGGTACTGTTGTCTTGTCCATTTCCTTCTGGGCAGAGACAAAACACACACACACACACACGTGTATATATATACAGACATATATATATACACACACATATACATATATACACGTGTATATATACACAGAAAGTCTGTCAGAGGTGAATAAAGGAGACACAGCAGAAACTAGGAAAAACTGTTGGCCCATTTCTGGCAACTGACCACTTTGCAGGTAGACATGAAAACGAGTCGCAGCTCATCTGAGCAAGATTTGAACCTGTCAATGTTCTTTGTGCCATTAAGCCCTATTAGCTTTGTGTTTTTTTTTTTTTCTCTTAGCAGAGCATAATCACCCCTCTCTGCAACTTCTGTTCAAGATTTAAAAGAAATATTAAAGCATAGTAAGAAAATAATGTCTTCCTAGACTACAATTTGTATTGTATGTAGCTTTGTATAGATTCACGTAGCTCAAGCTAGCAACTGTGATCCTTCCTTTCTTTCCCTCCCTACTCCAGTCTCCTAAACTTTAGTTCAGTTTTTGCTTTGTCAGGAATTTGCTTTTACATACTTTCTGTTTGTTTTGGCTCTGTCCCCGTTGCATTGTGATAAGGCATCTTTTGATATTCTACGGGATCTTTCATAATGAAGATCTCATGACATAGTTTTCCAAGTCTGGAACTGGTGACCAGACTTGCTTGCACATCCTGCGAGAGGAGACTGTCTAGACTGTGGGAATGACTGTGATGTTTGGATTGTGTTATTTCCATACCGCTTGGCATCATGCACTCTGTAGTTATTCTGGAAACTAATGAAAGTACCAGGCCTGATATAGGACCTTACCTGGCTGTGAAGTGGCTTTCGCTCATTCTCTAAACTGTAGTGATAAGCTGTGCTTTCTGCGCTGTTCCCTGTTGTGTGACTTCAAGTAACCAGCTGCTAAAACCCTTTTCACTATGCTCCTCAAGGGTCAGACTCTTTAACTTTGGTATCCTGCAAGGCCTGCTACTACTTTTGCCAACTAATTTCTTTATAATCTTGGAAAATATTTAATTTCTGATCTAAATTGCTTATTTGTAAATCAGGCTTTATTCCGACTCTGCTGCTGTTCATCACATTGCCCGTGTAGATAGTGAACTCTTTGGGGAAGAGGCACGGTCTTACTGGGCATCTAAATAGTGCTGAGAGCCACTTGGAGCCTGGGGTGCCGATGTGCCATGAATAATCACAGCCCGGCGACTTGGGATGAATACTGAGAAGGGATTTGGCTCAGTATCCGCAGTCCATATGACTGTCATTTTGTAATTACAGCTTTACGCTGCACATTCGTGATCGGCATCCATGGTGACACTGCTTATTTAGAAATTATTTCAGAGTGTCGGAGAAAAATTATTATCTCTTGGGAACATCCTGTTCCTGGTAGTACCTATTAACAAGTGCCCTGCGGCAGTGGCTGGCAGAGTTTTCCATTAAAGAAACTTTTTCCATGGCCATCGCTAGAGGAGCTGGTCAGAATTCCCAGGTTGTTGTTGGAAACGTCTCATTATGTTTATTGATAATGAGCCACCTCAGAAGGGAAAACTTGTGGTGTAGGAGATTTCATAGGAAAATACATGCCTTAAATGAGAAGCTGAAAATTAATTTCATACTACAACTAGACTTTGAGAGTTGCCTGCTGTGATAGTCTAAAGGCTGGTTTCCATCGGTTGTATCTTCCAGCAGTTGATAAGGGAAAGGTGCTCACAAACTGAAAGATGTAGGAGGAGGCGAGTGGAAGTCGAGGTGTGCAATCTAACGCATTTCAAAAGGAAAAGCTTTGGAAGGAACATAAACAGATTAGCAGAAATATCCTTGGGAACCCCCAGGAAACAAGAGTATCGGCTTCTGAAAATGTGTTTAATCTAACAGAGATGGGAAGGAGAAACTTTTCTGAGCTTTGTTCTTTTCATGTAGCTATTGCCTTACATGTAGATGTCAGGGCAGGAGCAGGACCAGCAGTACTCGATGGGGTTCATCCCCTACCCCCACAGCAGCTGAAGAGCGGAACTCAACACTTGTGCACCCCGATTCCCATGAACGCAGTTCTGCTTGGCTTTGCTTGCATGGTCAGTGCAGGTAGGGTGTTTCTTTTCCATGTGGACAAAGATTGTTCATATTTCTCCTGTATTGAATTTGGTATCAAACTTGATGTCTTGCGCGAGTGATAGGAAGTTGTTTGTTGTAGTAATGTATTGCAGCAGTTCACAGAAGCACTGGTGAAGAGCAAATTTCCTGTTCTGCAGATGCACAGCAAAATTTCTTCCTTGCCAAAGCTTAAAGACTATATAATTACTAAGAGTTTCTTAATGCATTTTTCATATTCTTTGTACCCGGTGGACAGACAAGCTGGTATGGCTGTGATTTGGGAAGTCTAAAGCATTGCTGGGGTGCCCTGGTTTGAGGAGGTCACTCTCTTGCTTTTACAGAGCATCTGCCACTGCAAAAGACAAAGGAACTGTGTGTGGAAGTGATGTGAAACCTTGGTGTGCTGGCCAAAACGTACCAAAAATTTAGGACAACTCTCATAACTCCTATTCTAGTGCTCTACGCAGTAAAGAGTTCACATGGAAAGCCCTGTGTGTTAATTACGTAATTGTGTGTGTTGTTGTCCAGGAGCAGCCTAATAACTACAGCGACTTCTGTTGTTTTTTTTTTTTTTCAACCATTGTTGAAGGTGGAAGAGGCAGAAGAGAGGAGAGCTGCACTCTTTGGGTTTAGTAGTTGGTTTTTTCTGTAGAGAAAGAAACATCTTTTCTTTTTTTCTCTTCAAGAAAATCAAACTAACACTTGTAATCATCAACACTTGCTGTTAAGTTAAAAAACAGCAGACTTCTTTTAGTCATGTCTTAAATGACAGGTGTGTACGTGACTATGTGCAATTAATAGATTGGAATAAATGATGGTTAGATACAATAAAACAGTTACATCCTGTGTAAAAAGATAAACATGGAAATGAAGACCAGAGGACTAAGTGTCAGAGTTTTTATATCTGGTTTTGATCTTCTGCTGTAGAAGTGTATCTAACCTACCCATTGTAGTAAGGAAAGGGGACTAAAGGAGTAGAGTCTGGCTGGCACTGAGAGCTGAGCTGAATTTGGTCTCTGGAAACATGAACAGACAATCCAGTGAACGTGTACTGAAAACTGATACCACAAAATGGTATCAGGTGGAGACACAGTCTTTCAATTACTCCAGTTTGACCAGTGGACGAAAAAAAAGCAGCATGCAAACGTGTTAGTTTATTTTATTTTTTTAAGCTCTCCCAGGTACTAGGCTTGCAAACTCAGTCTGTCCTCTGAAAGTTGAGTCAATTCTTCTGCATGTGTGCGTCGTCAGCACTAATAAAGATTTTTGCAGTGGCAGCTCTGTTAAAAATACCACTGAAGATGCGCCAGCTAACAAAAAACCCACTGCATTTCCCTATTGCCTATAGCAGTGCCTGCAGTGCTAAGGGAGTGAATATGATAGAGGTACGTTTGTCAGAAAACTCAAGCGCTAGGACTCTGGAATACATGCAAGGAACAGCTGAGTAAATAAGATATCTTATTTTGCAGTTACTTACCGACCATAAATGGACTTTACAAGCGAACACAGAAGAATTGTAATAAGATCTGACATGTTCATGAGCAATGCTGTAAAGAGCCTGGCAAAAAGAAATGCTGTATGGAAAGGTAGCTAGCAGCAAAGTGGTGATGCCGGAGGTGTTGAGTGTGTCAGCTGGGAAAGGCAAATAGAAGTGTGTGTGTGTGAAAACTTAAAATACCAGCATATCCCAGATCCGTGGGGTCTGGTGGCACTGCAAACGGTTCTGAGCCGCTTCTTACAATTCGCATGGTTATGTTCTACTTCTCTTATCCTCTGAATTTTTGTTTGGCCTTACATCTATTGCAGTTAACTTCTTGATATCCTATTTATTAGCAGTAAGTACAAATGCATTCATGAGAAGTCCAGAAAGTGAAGAAGTCCTCATTCTCCCCAGTATCAGGGCAAGAAACACATGCCACTCCTAGCTTGTGAGTAAATCCCAGAGTTCCCTGGAGCAACAAAGCGGAGTTCCACTGGCCGATCCTTCAAAGCCAAATAAAACTCTTAGAAGCGTGTTTTCTTCTAATGCTTATCCTATATATGTCCTGCTGCCTAACTCCTATCTCACTAATACAGATCCAAGTGGGAAACGCTTGATTCGGCCACATGCCCATTTGTTCTGCGAGCATCCAGTCCTTTAGAAAAGAAGCCACTTATATCACCTGAAGAACACGTTGGTCAGTTACAGGGGAGAAAACCCATTCATTTCGGGCGCAGGCACACAGGCGTTGCAGATAAGCGAGAGTCATTTAGGATATCACTGTCTCCCTACTGGGGGTTACTGCCACCACAGCAGAGTCGGGGGGGTTTGTACTCATGCTCCATCTTCTGCTTCATTGCACAGCCCGCCAGGTTGCTTTGAAGCACGTCTGGTGGTGGGTTCAGTCAAACCGGCTGCCTTGTACCCCATCTCAGCCTCAAGCAATTCTTTGCCAACTTGAAAGGCTGGTGGCCTCCAGCTAGTGATCAGGTGTGATCAGAGTGGGACAGTGACCTCTTCTGCCATTACAGCCGGATCTAGAAGAATCCTGGTGGGTGGGCCCTCCTTGTCACTGGTACTCTGGGACTGTGTCCCTTCCTCGAATACTTTGGAAAGCACAGGAATAAATACTGCAGGTACTCTATTGCTTCATATGAATTACATAGGTTAAAATCAATACCAGGTATAAACAGTGTAGCTTGAGTGACATGTTACCTTTCATTGTCTTTTTACCTGTCCTTTGTCTTCTTGGTCTCCCTTTATGCTTCATTTCTGCTGGGGCACTAGTCCATTGCAGCAAGTCCCCTTAAATGGATAGGCATCAGTGTTTCAGAAATCAAAACTCAGCATGACTACAAATTCATGACTTCTTCCTCCCCGCTCTGTCTAGACTTCATAGCTGTTTGCAAGTATGTCAAAAATACTGGTTTGCAGTAATGTTTACATAGTGGTTTATCAAAATACAGTTACCTGGTTAAAAGGAACTTGAATAAATCTTTTGAGTCTGAACTGACCATTGGCTGCCATAGTTCACGGGATTATCTTTTATAAACACTCCAAACAACACAGAGAAGATCTGGAAACTGCCTGCCTTTTAAAACCCCTTTTGAAAATTTTTCTTAAATTTTGAATGAGTATCAGCTGTGGATCTACGCTGGTTTGTAGAGCTCAAGGGATCTCTTCCCTCTGTCCTCTTCAAGCCTATGCCGGAATTTTATCCAAAACTGACAACAAATATCTATTATTTAACTATAAAACAAAACCATGCCATATCAAAAATTAAATGTAATCTGAGCAAGTGCGAATGTGGAAACCACCCTAAATCATATGGCCTAGAGCTCATCTCATGCACCTCTGGAGTACACAGTTGTTTTGAAAGCGTTGCTGTAGGTCACAAGAAGTCCAAAGGACATGTAATGCACTTGAGAGAACTTTGGTCTAATCTTCTGGCCCTCAGTGCAAGTCGAAGTAAGTTCTAAAGTCTTAGACATGCTGTTAAACAGGAGAGAGATGTTTAGAAAGGGAAGATCGTGAAACATATCCAAATAATTTGCTGTGTTACCACCAATAAGGGTAAAAGTGGATCTAGAGGAGGTTTCTTCTGTGGAATGCCATACTGTTAATGTGCCCTTCTCCTGTGCACATGGTATTAGGGTTAGTTTGTGGTTTTGAGTTATTTTTGTTTGGAATAGTTGATTTGCTGCAGATAACACATTTAACACAGATTACAGAAAAATTCTTGAGACTTCTCGTCTGATCCAAGGTGGAGTTTGAGATTGCTAAATGTAGGCAATATCCCACGGGGTTAGGCACTTGAACGTGGATCCTTTTCTAAATCATCTGGGTTCATTTATTCCTAACTTTTGTTCTGTGAGTGGGGAGTTCATTCCCGTGGCCTGTTTATTTAAATAAATCTGCTAGAGAGACTTGCACTCAGTTATCAGTAGAGCATTCAAATCTACCAATGTAGCTCTTAAAGTCTGTGAAATCTCTAGATGGTTAAATGCAGGCGATAACTGTCACCGCTTAAAGTTTTGGTGTGACTTTTATTTATTCAAAGATTTAGTTTTGTTCTGATGAAAAAATAAAATTGCAAAACGTCAGCTTTGCAGTCACGGTCACTTTTGTTTGGCCAAAACCCCTTCCCTTCTGTGCTTCATACATTGCTGCATTGACGTCCCTTTAGGAAGTGTTGGAGAATTGCAGATCTGGTAGAAAATGGTAGGTGAATCAAACAGTCGACACTTTGCTGGCCCAGATGGGTTGGCTGTGTTCTCTTGCAAGTTGTTGTCTATGCGCACTCTTTTGTGCTGTTTTATGGTGCAAACACCATTATTATAAATTGTCTTGAATCAAACAAGTGGGAAACATAAACTGGCAACTGCCACAGCCTGGGGATTTTTGCTTGATTGCAATTGAATTAATAAAAGTTCATTGTCAACAAGTTACATTGGTTATAAAACTTTGTTTCTCATAAGAAAAGATTCTATATACGTGGTGTAAAAAACAAACAACACCTTTATGCTTGATTAGGCATCTTAATATAATGCAAGTCACCTTACAAAAAAAAAAAGTGTAGCAAAGGGCTTGGAATTATGATTAGCCATTATAATCTAAGACGTTTCAGGGGAAAAAAATAACATTATATTACTTATTAATTCCACTGTTTCTCATTTTGGTTTTTTTTTTCCACACACTTATAACTACTAGGCATTCATAGGAATTATGTCTGTCTTAGTACTGTTTTCAAGTTTTTATTTGATCTTGAAAAACATTTCATTATGTTTAGAGAAATGAGATTTCTTTAATTACTGTAGAAACTATTGGAAGCTCAATTACATTTGAAAATTCATTTTTTAAAAGCGTTATCATTTTCAGATTAATAGTAATAAAAAAATATCCATGATCTGACTATGTGGGACTTTCAAGTTCACTAAGATTGTTCTCTCTGCACCCCTCCCCCTTATAAGGAAATAGTGTCTCAAATGAAAAAATTAATTAAGCTAAGAACTGAAGATCAGTACAAGTCTTTGATATTGGGCTATCAATTTTGAATTTGAATGAATAGCAATTGTTTTATTAAGGAGACAGGATTATCAAAATATGTATTGCTTGCCTTCATTCGACATGGAAAATATGATTCAGAGATGAACTTTAAGAAGCTGAGGGAACGGGTCTCCTGAGGATGCAGGTGTTTCACCTGCAGAAATCACGTCTGCACTTGTATTGCTGTCCTAGCTTGGGTATAACCACTGTGGCTGTAGGTGCGTCTCCAGGAAAGGTGCTAAAAGAGATCCACATAGTTGTCTCAAGTTTATTAGTGTCTGGAATACTGTAAATGGGGGAGTTTGGTATTTAATTTTTTTTTAAAGGTGACTCCAGTTTTGTGTGGCCTGTTGTCACGTGTTTCACAGAATTAAAGAGCCCCCTTTCAGAGGGCTGGCCATAGACTGTAGCTGTTGAAAGTGGTGGGCAGGCAGTGGTGCTAGCTCTGGGATGGAAGGGTTTATGAATTATTTAATTATATTTTTTTTCTGTAACATAAATGTTGTCACAACTCCAACTATATATACAGTACTGCTCGTGTGATAGCCTGCCTAATTCAGATTAATTGTAGGCTTGCAATGATAAGGAGCTTCAGCACAGCAGTTATTCTGTTGTACAGATGCAATTAAAACCATATCAGTGCAGTATAAATAATGCTAAATTAAGTTGCTGTCCTGCCACATGGTGGCAATTTTGAGCTAGTGCACAATGAAAGCGAGTGTCTTATTTTATTCAGAAGGAGAAAAGAGTTTCTAATTTACTTGAATTGCTCTGGAGCAGTGTTATCACCCAAGAATATAAAGTGTGTAAACTACTGTCACTAAAATATCGCTAATAATAATAAGCGTTTCCTATCTTGCTATTCATTTTAGAGCCAAACAAAGCTTGAAGTTTACATCTGGTAGTCATGGGATACATGTGCTAGTCTGTTATGAGGCTAAAGAGAGAGATATATTAGCATATTAAAATCTCATAGTGGAAAATAAATTATTTGCATCAAATTATTTACTTTAACAGTTTTCAAGGCAGTTTTAGAAAACGCTAATACAAATTATTTAGTGTCAGATAAATAAATCTATCTATTTAGATTTTCCTGGTTTATTCGGGCAGCCTGTCATTTTGGGAACAGAATCCTGTTCTAAAGAACCATCATTTTTTCTTACTGGAATGAGAATCTAGAAGATACCAGCCTAAAATTAGGATACTGCTTTTATACTATTTATATCTTGCTGTTGCAGAGCTTTAGTGGGAATAAGTTTAGGAAAAATGGTTACATCATAAAATAATCGGGGACAAAAGTAGAGCCTAATATAAATCGAGGAAATTTCTTCTTTAGACTCTGTAGTACAAATCTGTATCAGGTGAAAGGGAAATTAATTTTGATTACAAAGCAGCCACAAAACTTCACCCTTCGCTTTGTTATTTTGAAGAGATGTGGAAATAAAGCTACCTCTCCCTCCATGAACCCTCCAAGTGCTTAAGTTATTACTGTTTATACCTTAATGCTTCACTGTGCTTTAAAAACACGTGTAACTTCATCCCTGGGAAAGCTTTGAGTGTTTAAGGGTATTTGTCAGTATTCCCAGTATAGCTGGAAACAGTAACGAGGGACAAAGCCATATTAACTGCCGCTGTTGGAAAGCTCTGGTTTCAATAGCTGGCTAATTTAATAAAGTCTTGTTACAGTAAAATAATTCAGCTGTAAGCAGCCTGTAAAAATTGTAATAAGCACAATAAGCAATGCACTTCTTTTCCCTGCTCTTTGGGGTAGTGTTTTTTCATGCTGTCAAAGTCCACTACAAGGAACGCTGCAATGTGCTGCAAAGTTGTTTGTCAGTGCTTGGGTTTATTTTTGCAGAGAAGTATTGATTACAGAATGAGAAACATTTGGTTTAACAGCGATCGATGAGAAGCAAACAAAGGACACTCTGAAGTTTGACTCATTTTAATTTGAACGAAAATACAGTACCTGGTGCAATTTATGATGAAATAAAAAATGGTATCTGCTCGCTGTTCTTGTAATCACATTTCTTTCCTGTCATCTGTGGGTGAAATAAGTTTAGACAGACAGAGGACTGTGTGCTGGGTTTCGGACCAGGTTGCACAAGGGGGGTTTGGAGGGAGGATTCCTGCCTCATGTGGGGGTCCCGGGCTTCCCAGGAGGGTGACAGCCAGGCCCGTCTGCCTCTGGAGGTGACCACACCAAAGAGATTTCACCCACCTTCTGTGTAAGACAGATGAGGGGGAACCACCTTGGACTCCTTGACCTCTTTGTTTGTTTTTTTTTGCAAGACCGAAACACAAGATCTCACAAAATACCTATAACACAGAGAACAACTTGCGCTTCCCTGTAAACAACAGCTTGGGCTGTGGGGCTGGGGCTCAGGTATATTCTGTGGCACTTGAACAAATACCGTTTGATCACCGTGCATTATGTTGGGGGAATTAAATATTAATTGCATTGGAAAAAATGAGTTACTTTGTTAAAGTAGCCAACTGGGAGACCAAGTTGCAAATTCCAGTTTCTATTTCAATTAATATTTCATAATTAATGCGTGAAAAATGGAACTGTGTCACAATCCCTGTCTCATCCCTTATCCCAGGCTGTTCCGTGGCTCCTGCCTGCAGCAAGCTTTCAAAAGTGGCATACGAGGGTGATTAAATAGTGTTTTTGAGTACTTTGAATACGCATATTTATTCATAACAGTATTGGGCATTGACTTGCCAGAAAAACTGATTTTAATGTGCTTCTAGTAGTTGCTATTTGTTTGCTTAATTCTGTTGTCGTTGTTGTCTACTTTTGTGGCCAGTTGATTTCTCTCTGTCTTGCAGGATTTTGTGTTACAGACCAGGCTATGATTCGATTGTATTATGACTTTTATGGCAAGGTATCAGATGCATAGCATCAGAAAATGCATTAAAAATAAATACATAAATACTTGGTTTAGGTTAGCAATAACTTAATGATACTTTAAAATGTAAACAAAAAAATTGTATTCTTTTCTTCCCCTCATTTAAATTCATAGCAACGTATCTGTTTGAAATCAATATTAATTACACAGAAATTGTGACTCTCTTTAGGAAATGCTTTGAAATAGTTGTTAAAAAATTAATGTGAAGGTTATTAGCCTGATTTTGAGCAACATTAAGCCTGTGTTAAATATTCTCATGTAGACTTTTTTTTGACAAAATAGTGCTCCCATGTTAGCATAATTAGTAGTACCGTAGTAAAACCCTTCTTACGATGCACTGGGGAAGCAAAGAACAAATTCAGGAATACAGAAGAATCTTACTTCTACTTAAACAGTAGCCCTTTTCACTACTTATAAGGTAACCTTAGAGATGAGATTACATTTTTGCCCCTTTCAAGACAGTTTTGATATTTGAACTAATCAGTCCAGTTATACCTAGCTGTTCTTAAGAATTGCTTTTCATAAGACTCAAACATAAGCTAAACAGAAAAAGGAGGGACCAGTTCCTCTGTAGATCCCGGGCTGACTCCCTTATGAATAGCAACACTCTGTATAGTATGCATGGTGTGTGGGTACCAAATCCCTTTAATTTTTCACTTGCAATTATCTATAGTTTTAAATCTTGATGCACAGCCACATTTTTGTTTAACATATAGATAACATTATTGATCAAAGGAGTGGTATGATTTTTATGTGAAAGATAAATTACAAATTTAAAAAGAAAATACTCTGGTGTGGTGTGTTGACGTTGGCTGGCTGCCCCGCACCCACCCAGCCGCTCTCTCGCTCCCCTTCCTCGACACGGCCCGGGGAGAAAATAAGGTGAAAAAGCTCATAGGTCAAGATAAAGACACGGAGATCGCTTACCATTTGCCCTCACGGGCAAAACAAACTCGGGTTGGGGAAGATTAATTTAATTTATTGCCAATTAAAATAGACTTGGGTAGTGTAAAACAAAGGCAAATCTAAGACAACGCTTTGCAAAGTGCAGTTTGGGGAGTTTGACTCCCCATGTGCCCCCGCTGAGCGGTGCATAGGGACGGGGATGTGGGTTGAGGTCAGTCCATGACTGTCCCTCTCTGCTGGACCTTCCTCCTCACAAGTTTCCCCAGCTCCAGTGTGGGCTCTCCGCAGGCTGCGGTCCTTCTGGGGATGTCCCCCATGGTCCCTCCACGGGCTGCCGGGAAACACCCGCCTCAGCCCTGGGAGCGCCTCCTCCTCCTCCTCCTCCCCACATCTGGGCACTCGCTGGGCTGTTTCTCACACTTTTTTCCTCACACCTCACCACCTCTGTGGTGTTTTGCCCTTTCTTGAGGGCCGCTGGCGTCGCTGACAGGCCCGGCCGTGCCCTGTGGTGGGGCAGCGGCGGAACCGGCTGGAACTGGCTGTGTGCCCCGGCCTCACCTCACAGAGGAGCCCCCACAGCCCTCCGCTGCCAACAGACGACCACAGACACAGAGCACATCTGATCCACTGACACTAAGAAAAAGTAAGATTATTAGAGTGGCACATTATGGAGGGGCAGGGAGGAATGAGCTGTCAACAAAAGAGTTTTAACTTGGAGGGTACAAGATCGTCAGTCCTGAGGGGGGGAGTCAAGCAGGTCCAGCAAAAAGGGTGGGATGAGACTAGAGGGTTTTGGAATAAGAGATTTGCTTGAGTTAGTCAAATGCTTGACTCTGGTGGTGGTAAGTCCCTGAGTACTTCTCTTACAAGGTATTGTCATGGAGTCGGTCACCTCATTCAGCCGAGGCATCTGCTGATTTTATGTGCAATGACAGGTAAAGGAGCTAAACTGCAAGTACCTGCCTTGGAAAGCTTGAGTGTTGTCCATTTAAAGTTGACAGCAAAGTAGCCCAGAAAGGAAAAAGAGGTAAGATGGCAGCCTTTCTGTACAAAACTGTAAGGTGCTACGTGTTCGCTCTGCATGCTCAGTGTCAAACTCTGGCCAGAAATGAAGGGCCCGTTGTGTAGCTCCAGGCCCCACAGCACCATCCACTGCCGTCTGCCTCCTGTGGCAGCCACCCACCATGTCTGCCTTCATGTTCTGTCACTTCTGTGTTTTCTAGCTGTTGCAATGTCAGGTGTCCCTCAAGAGAGGAGATGGTTTGCAGTTTGGTAGAACATGAAGGAACCAGGTGCTGATGTTCATCCCAAATGAATTGAAGGAGACATAAACAGTTGAGTACGTCTTAGGAGACAGGCATCTCATAGCTGTGCTGGGTCAGTCCTTAGACCGAGAGCATGGCTATTAATCAGTAACTCTGAAAATAAGTGTTATCTCTTGGTCTCTTCATGGAGTGCTGAGGAACGATTCAGATTTTTCTGTCAAATACATGTACTATTTTCAGTCTAGTCATAAATAGTATTCATGCGTCTTGTTTTGATCACAAGTATCTCAAATTGGATTCCTTCCTTAACTTTGAGAAGATGAGTTAATGTGTGGTACATGTCCCTGACTGGTTGAGAAATGAAACATTTTGACACGAACATTTCTACAGCTACACAAAAAGGAACTTGTTAAAGTGCAAACGCTGGCTCATGAGCATAATGAGCAGCTAGTGAAACTTGATTGCATAAATGTTCATGAAAAAGTAATTGCAAACAGTATTTGTTCAAGTGTTAAAATATGCCAGTACTTGCACGAAAGTATTGGTGGAGTTTGCTAACCCTGTCTTTCACTCTAGTTTGTTCACATAAAATTTTTGCATATTTGGAAAGTTGTCAGAAATTTGACAGGGTGAAGTGAAGAAAGTCAGGCTATCTGAAGAGGCTGAAAAAGGGAAGCAAGAGTGAAGTAAGGGTTATACTTCTAAGAGGAGAAGGTTATAGCTGTGCTGCAGAAGGCAGGGAGAGGAAGCAGGGAAAACAGTTTGAGCAGAGCTCATGGAGAGAAGAAGCTGCAGTTAAAGAGGAATTGGCAAGTGGTATAACTTCACTGGAAGATGGCAGTGATTTTTCTGGTGTTAAAACATACTGATGCATTTCACATGATTCTTTTTTTTATTTAACCTGTTCTTCGAATGGCATGCTAATTATATCCCTTCTCGGTAAGCTTATACTCACTATAAAACCTTGAACCATTTCTGACTAGTTCATTTCCTTTCACACACCTTAGTTCTGCACAGGAATAAAGTGGGGTTAGCACAGAAGAGTTTATAAAAGAGGTTATGACAACGTGAAGTTTCTGGAGAATTCAGGGGTATATTATCTGCTTCCAGGAGACCAAAAAAACCCCCAAAATTTCTGCTTAATCCTGGCCTTTCTGTACTTTAGGCTCACTTCTCTCTTCTGACACTTCATTATGGCTTTTCTGGGTTTGAATAAGAATGTACTTCTCTTTTCTTGTAGATAAGATCACCAATGCTGGGAGCTACTTTCTGTGTCTAGTATACAGTGTTGTATATGAGTGTTTTGTGTCCTGGAGACTGAACACTTTCGAAGTGTGGGTGGTCTCTTACTCCTTTTTTCCCCTCCTTCTACAGTATTTAATGGCTGTCATCTGGCTGAAAAAGGATCTGCTTTCTGCCTGCAAGAAATGGCAGAAGTGCCTCAAGGCGGCCAATAAATTGTTGTGAAGAGCAAGGAAAATGTAGACTGATGGTGTTATTGCTGTAAAGCTGTCCTATGGGCAGTCTTTTCCCCATTCATACAGGACATTTTTGGTAGCTGGGAAGAAAACCCAGAATTTCAGGGCGATTGGTTAGTGCTTTTGTTTCTGGTCTTGTAGCCTTTTGACTTGTTCATTGTTCATCCATTACACTGAAAGGAGCACAAGTTTTGTACAGCAACAGTATGTGCTCATCTAACTAATAGTGTGTCGTAATGCTCGCCCATGAGGTGGCTGACTTGGAATTGGATATTTAACTAATTCCAGAAGTTCCTAATGTTTAGACATTTCATTCCTGTAACATTATTGTTCTTGCAGTGTAAATTTGTTGCTGGTTTATGGGTACTTTTCTTAAGGTAATTGCTGGGTCGTCTTTTTTTAAAAAAAAAGTGGATGTGCTGATCTTTTTGTGTAAGACGATAATATAGACCTCCCTACATGAATAGAAGGAGTAAACAGTAGCAACAGCATTCTCTGACCTATCAGCAAGAGGTAAATGAAACCTAGAAATAGCTTATATAGCTCTTTGACCTGTAGGGGAAAGTTTGGATTTGTGAATCTCCGCTGTATATTCAATGCTCTACTGGAAATGTGGTTTTGTGATTAGCAGCAGCATGGCCATGCACGTAGGTATGGCACACACTTTCTGCAGGACAGTCAGTGGAGACGTCTGCAACCTGCAAAACATCCTGGTAGTGAGATGGAGGACAGGATACCCATCTGCTTTCTGAAGCGTCACGTTTTGTCTCTTGCCCTGTGGAGATCTGGCTTTGTACTTTATGTAGAAAGAAGGTTTATTTGAGGACCAGAGCATGGCCAGCGTAGCAGAGATATAAAGGTAGTTGCTGTATCAGAGTAAGATCATAGTGGCAGTAATGATGCTGAATGAGCGCTGAAGGCATGGCTGAATCACTGGTCTTCAGTCCATTACCATAGTTACTGCATGAGGTAGCTCAGGCACAGCCTGCTTTGAGTCAACTTGGGTACTCAGAGGTTCATAGCAGTACCTGATTTTCCTCCAAGGTGGCTTATCAGTTACTGTGGGGACAGTTACATATTTGGCTTTAAGCCCAATTTCTGTAAACACCAGTATCTTCTGAAAGCTTGTTTTAGGCCCTGGGTGGTGACCATATATTTCTTTTATGTAATTTTCCTTGCTAATCTCTGGAAGCTCTGGGTGTCTCTTTAGCAGCAGTGAAAGGCATCTATAAGAGAAGATGCTAACAGTGTTCAGCAAGGTCCTCTGGAAGAGTATTATTTTGAAGCTGGCGTTGATGGGATCTAAGCTGAAGAAATACTAACTGCTTTGAGTAGTCTTTCCGTATAGTAGCCTGAGTTATCCTTCATGAGCCGTACTCTCTGTACTGAAGGTGCTGTGTATCTTCTGCCTGGTGCTGAGCACTTCCTGCTCTTCTTGGCAGAAACCAAGGATTACTCAGCACCTGGCAGAACATGGTTATGAAATAGTAAGGACAGTAATTAGATAATTTAGTTAGAACAATGTATTTATTTTCCAGTAATTTGTTTCTTGTTTTACATTTTCCATTTTCCAGATAGTACATATGACCAACTAGACAGAAGCCCTCTTTCTCTTGAGTAATTCTCCCTATTTTTTCACAAGCATATAGATATTTCATGTAATCCCTTGCAGCCTCCCTTTGTGGCATCTACTTATTTATCACTGTCTTTAAGATCCCCTTTGCACTTGGTAATGTTCATATTTTTGGTCCCTTGGTTGCTGCTATTGTAAATTATTATCCAGCAAGATTTATAGCTGTGAGACTTGTACAAATAATCTGTCTCCACCATTTAATGGCTTAACACTAAGATACCTTTGTTATTTTCTAATGAAACTGTATGTATAATTTCTAGGTAAATTTTTGCAGGTATGTAATGAAAATCTAGGTCAGCAATGGAACTACGTCAGACTGTTTGACAGGCTACGGATTTCACTGCACCATGGGCACAGAGATTTTTCAAAGCATAGAGGTGGTGAACCCACTGTAGGTTTACAATGACTTAACCTTTTCTTAGGCAACTGACATTGGAACCCCTTTGCTGATGGAGTATAATGTAGTACCACGTAAATTGCTTGGGGTTTTTTATTGATTTTTTATCTCATTTAAGTGGACAAGGAAAAATTTAATTTAATTTCATTTCCTTTTAACAGAGTCACATGGAAAAGGCTGCAGATGCATTTTTTTAATTTCAATTAAATTTTTTATAACTTTTCATTTCATTCCCCTCCTCCTCTCAAATTGCATTTAGGTACTTTTAAAATAGGATTTTGAAATCATTAGGTACCCTTTTATATGATGTTCTTTCTTTTTTAAAAAAAAAAAAGATTAGGCCATGACATATGTAGATAGTATGTTGTGAGCTGACTTTTTTGGTCCTATGTTTTAGGAATTAGCAACAACCATATGCTATTTGCCTTTGAGAAATATTAGTAAAATTAATGACATTTTTATTTCTCTCATATTTGTTTGATTGGTACTCAGTTTTTTAAAATACATTCTTTGTCATAGTATTTCAATAAACAGATTCAAATAGACTCTGTCTACTGATAGGGATCCTCCTCAGCCAAAACAAGAAAACCAGTGGCTGCAGAATCAGGTCCTTCTCTGCTTGCGAGACTGAAGCATTAGGGGATGGGTGACAAGTTGTCCTCTTGACTTGTTTCATGCTTCCCATATCTGCCTTCAAGCAAGATAGATCGGAAATCTCAGATATAATTTTTTACATTTATTTTGAGTGGAGGTAAAGAAAAAGAGCTTTGAATGAGAGAGTGGGTGTTTGTTTTTGAATATGCTGACTCCTTGAGTCTGAGCTGAGTAAGAGTAGCTCAATGTGATGGGGATATTCTGAGAGGCTTTCCAGCTCTAGTTTATTATTCTATGTATGCTATACAAAAAATGATGGAACTGGATAGTTAGGGTAATTATTTTGATTGTTTGATGATTTTTCTCAAATTTGAAATTTTTGCTAAAAGTATGTTTTATGTGTACAATTAATAAATAACTTTTTATGGTCTTTCAGCGTGAGAAGCTGATACATGAGTTGGAGGAAGAAAGACATTTAAGACTTGAGAGTGAAAAAAGATTACGGGAGGTGACACTGGAGTCGGAGCGTAGCAGAGCTCAGATGCGTGGGCTGCAAGAACAGTTTTCCAGGTATGTTGCATAAGTAAACTATGTTCAAAATATGGGAAGAACATACTTTGGTGCAAAAAGATTGATCAAACCTGTTGATAGCTTGAATGGATGTAATCTAAGGCAAAAACTGCTCTCCCTCTGAAATTCTGTAAACATGGTGGGCTTTTGGCTAAATGATTGTTAGCATCCTGTAAACATTAAAAGGCTTATACCATCATTCTATGAAATGATGAAAATTTTCATTTCTAGAGGTTTTGCATTTTTTACAATTCACAATAATTTTCTAAGTACAAGTCTTCATTTCTCAAAAAGTGCATGCCGTTGATAAGTCAATATTTGGCTGTTTATTTCTTTTAACCAACAAGAATGGGTTCAATCAATCTGAATGAAGGAAAAAAAAAAAGTGATAACTTTTACCAGCTGAGTGATCATCCTGCTTGAGCATGCTTCAAATCTCTTCCTGCATTGACTGCACCAGAGCTTTGTGCTAGAACAGAGCTCCACTTACAAGGGAACCGTCTTAGAACTGGGATTTAAGGCAAACTATTCATTCATGTGATGACAGTAAGGATTTGATTTATTTATTATTTTTGTGATGCATGATGAGATCTTTTACATGAAATTGATTTTTTTATTGTTTTTTGTCACATGAACAGGAGCAAAACAATCAAAACAAAATCAAAAGAGACAATGGAATTTTATGTTGTGTATTTTCCATCAAGACTGAATATTAACTCATTCCCTCAGGCCCCCGAATCGTTGAAAAGTTCAAGTTCAATTTAATATGGTGAAAACAAGTTGTGGGGTGCATTTTTGCTGTGGTTATTTTTGTTGGGTTTTTTTTAGGGTTTTCTGTGTTGGGCATTTTTTGTGTTTTTTTTTTTTCCTCAGTGTCTGCCATGCTGCTTCTCTGATCTGAGATTGTGTTTCTAGGCAACGCTGCAAAAGCCGTTAATAGCAATAATAATTTTTTTTCTGATCTGTTATTTTGTTTTTGGAAAATTTCCATTAATCCTCTTCAGGTTTTAAAAAGCTATCAAAGTGTTTCTTTTCCTAAAAATGCTAAGGATGTTTCTTTTTTAGTTTTTTGTTGGTTTTTTTTTCTATGATCTTTGGTTTAATTTTTTACTTATTCTTATGGCGCTCCCTAAGTAATATACACAAAATAAATCCACCCTATGAGTATTCTTGATTAGAATATTCTGCTCTATTACATATTAATCTTTGTTTATGGAAGAATTTCCTGAGGTCCTGAATTTAGGACAGTATTATTGTTACAATAACTAGAAGCCTTTGAAATAAACTTTAAAGATGGTGCAACCCTGATTAAGGAAAAAAGAAAAGAGGAGGTGAGGCGAAACCAGTCTCCAGAGTAACGCACCCAGTAACTCGGTAAAATTTTAACTGTTGCATATTCAGATCTTTTCAGGATAATCCTTCATTATTCCTGTGAAACTCTGGTAATATGATCTAGTTCTATCGTGTTTCTGAAAAGAATAACTATATTATTAGTTAAGATCCCTGAAGTCCGCTATCTTCAAATTAATCCATTCTTTTTCTTCTGTTACTGTTTGCAGTCTAGCTTGCTCTGGTCTATCAAGAAGCAGAGGGATGCAAGTTCTTTGGATTAAAGTTGTTTGTCTCTTTAATTTTGTACCTCTGATTTAGAGAAAGGTGAATGCTGTCTAAATCAGTATTATGTTCTTTGTAAGGCTGTCTGCACGTTGGCTATAGTGTTTGAAGGCAAACTTAAATATCACTTTTCATTAATGGGACCTGAGATTGGCCCTGTTATTACCAATGTCGAAAACTGCCGTTGGCTTCATCGGGCTATGATTTTGCTTTAGTGTAGACCAGATGCTAGGAGGAGGAACACATCACTTAAATACTTCATTTGCTTTTAAAACATTATATTTGTTAGGATGAATATTAGATCTTACTTTTTCTTATGTTTAGTAGAATATTAAGATACTTGCTTACAAAAACAGACTTTCTCCCTAAGTGAGTGTATTTTTTCTTACTGTGCTTGAGCAAGTAATGAAACGGGCAACTGGATAATTTTGTGCTGCTTACGGATTTTGTGTTGTTTGAAGGATTTGAGACTTTTTTCTCAGTTTGAGAACAATTAAATGGGACAAGACTGGTGGTGATGGGAAGAGGTGTTAAAATCAAGCAAATTGGAATTACTTTGGAAGAAGATGTCTAGAGAGTAATACTTTAGGCCCAAACATTCTGGCTTTCAGATGCAGATAGGCTAACGTAAGAACATATTACACAGATATAAAAGATTTGTGCTATTCCTGAACTGAGTGGATTTACATAGACCTTCCTACACATACATGCAGTGCAGTAGGTTTAACTATGATTTGGAGATGTTTCTTTGCATCTCAAAATTTTTTCTCTGCATCTTTGAAAGAATGAAACATGATAGTTTGTGGAAAGCTGTACGATGACCTTTGTAATCCGGGGAGGAAAGCTGCCTATTCCTATCTGAAATTGTGTGAAAACTTTAATCTGTCATATAAGCATATAGTTTGAGATGGAAGAGTTCAGAAGGCAAGGGTTTTTTTTTTATTGATTGACGTTTCTGTTCTTACCAAGTAAGCAATATTCCAGGCTAAGACTCTGAAATAAATCGAAGTTCTCTTTCTTAACATGTGTATAAATCTGCCAGAGCCTTAAAGTGACACAGTGGTTAGTTTGATAAATATGTGACAGTTTCTGTATAAAGAGAAAGAGCTTTTAAAACCAAATTTATTTTCCAGAATTTTGCTGTGGTGTACCCATGTAGTTTTAATTTTGTCTTCTAGTTTTATTGGAGGTGAATATATTTAAGGTGTGGAAAGATTCTACAGGAAAACCATTTAATGCCAAAGCTAGGATTTTACACTGTAGTTGGATGCAGTTATTTTTGCATTGCCTTAGTATAATCTCACCTTGAGGTGAAATCCTTGATGTTTTCATTCTCAAAACGACTGAGATCTGTTGCTTTGCTACACCTGTTCTGTTAAATTCTATAAGGCCCTTTTTGGCATGAAAATGTATAGATGAATGTAGTTCCATGCACACAGAACCCTCCGGGGTCGTGGGTTCGAGCCCCGCACCTCCAGGGAGAGGTGGGGGAAGAGCATCTGCCTTTGGTTTCAGTGGCAGGCCGGCCCAAGCCACGACACTATCCCTATAAATACTGATCAGCCCCATTGCTTCCAAGACAGTGTCAGACAGTCTGACTTTCCCATTTTGATTGTTGACAAATGTCATGTATATACTGGTGGGTCACCATTTAGGTTAGTATTTTGCCTGCTGCGTCTTTATCCAGCTCTGGAGGAAATTAGGTTTATTGTTTTTGGTTTGGTTTTTTTGTTTGTTTTTTTTTGATTGCTAACAGTTTAACATTAGTTCCTCCTTGAATGTCTTTTATCTTGGACGTTAGAGAAGAAAATACACTGTCTACCTCCTTGTTCTTCATTTCAGCTGTGCTTTTCCTACTTTCAGCATCTTCCTGTAACTGTAGGAACAGAAATGCAACAACCCTGCCCGAAGCAGTAGGTGTGATTTATAGCATCACTCTAAAAAGCACACTAATACACACAACATAAATTGATTACATTTCTCTGCTGTACATCAGTAAGCAATAGAAATTGTTGTCTGCTGAGTGCATACAGTACATGTGACTCCAAACTGGGATTAAATGTTAAAGCAGTAAAAGAGGTGGCTTTACTTAAGTTATTTTGATTACTATTTTGATCTAAATGAAACAAGTTCCATAAAACACACTATTGTAAAGTATATCTATAAACAGTAATTGAAGAGGCTAGTATTAAATCTTAAAATCCCCTTTGGGTAAATTTCAAAAATTCTTTCAGTTAAGATGATATTGTTTATAGGTATCAATGTCTGTGACTGGAAGACTGCCTCAGGCTTTTAAGAATGGATGTTATGGAAAAGTAGGAAATGGTCCCTGTTTAGTCTACCAGGGTCCTGCGAATGGGATGAGTGCAATTCTCATTAGATTGTATTTCAGCATTCCCCTCACATTAATATTGACCGGAGGGTTAAGCCTGTCACTTCTGACAAGGGGAAAAATGACTACTACAAATCTGATAACACTTCGCATAAAAGGACTGTGTGGTATTGCTTTAAGCACATTCTACTTGGTTTTCTACAATTATTGTTAATTCCCCTTGCTCCATTCTGGCTTGTCAGCAGGTGAGTGGAAATGGTAACTGTTTTCCTAGCAGCTGTGATACAGAGATTTTTTGCATTGCATCAGCGTGTTGATGTTGCATCATCACATCGTAATTTCTAACGTATCGCATCCGCTTGATCTAGCGGTCACCACCTGCTTGCACTTCAGTGGCCTTACTGCCATGACTGGTAATCCATATGCAACGGAGACCGTGTCTGGAAAGTATAAACCAGTAGAACACTTCACTAGCCCCTGTGGTTGGTTGGTTTGTCTAATGTCCATTAAATGCCAATTTAAACCATTAATAACTTTTTTATCTAGCTTCTGGGGAGATTAAAATGCTCTCCTGGCAGCCATCGATGGTATTCCTTTGATTCTGTCATAGCAGGGATGAGTAAATTACTATGTGGGAATTCACTCATTGTCTCAGAGGAGGGTTACGGAAGGATCTGTCTACAGGTCTCTTCTTTTGTGTAGTTCTGCAGAAATCTCTTATCATCCTCCCTAAGTGGCCTGTAGGTAGGGTTATTGGGGGAGGCAGATTGTCACAAAGATAGAGTTTATATCAAAGGCTGACCTTGTCATCCTGCCCTATGTTTTTAGATACTGCCAGATTTTATTAGATGTGTCTGTGTGAAACATTACAAAGAAAACTAGCGAATAAGTATAAAACACAACTTGCTGGCTTGAAAGTGCTCCATGTCTGGTGCATATCTCATTTGTACACTTCCTGCTTTGCTGCTGACTACAAGATGCCCATCTTCAAACATGTTGTTGTAGGTTGACCTTGGCTGGCTGCCAGGTGCCCACCCAGCCACTGTCTCACTCATCCTCCTCAACAGGACTGGGAGAGAAAATAATAAGAATAAAAACCTCATGGGTTGAGATAAGGACAGGGAGATCACTAAACAATTACCATCAAGGGTAATTGTCAAAGCAGACTCGACTTGGGGAAGATCAATTTAATTTATTGCCAATTAAAAATAGTTTAGGATAGTGAGAAACAAAGACAAAACTAATAACACTTTCTCCCACCCCTCCCTTCTTCCTAGGCTCAGCTTCATTCCTTTGTTCCCAAGTCTTCTACCTCCTCCCCTGAGCAGCATGGTGGGCGGCAGGTGGGGAGGGAGCTGCTGTGATCAGCTCAAAGCACTTTGTCTCTGCTGCTCCTTCCTCCTCACACTTTTCCCCTGCTCCAGCGTGGGGTCCCTACCACTGGCGTCTTGGAGTGCTGGGAGGCCTCTCCGGTGTATGGTGGGGGGGTTTGCTTCACAGGCACCACTGCGCTGGGCAGAGTGCCTTCACTGGAGGACTGCTTAGCTCTTGCCTGGACTTGCTGAGCCCCAGGACGTGGTGTGAATACTGTTTTACTAAGGCTTTGACCTAATGCTTAGGATATCGATCTTGTCTTTTGATTAGCATTGACAGAGTAAAAGGATGAAGTTTCTTTTAGATTAACACTGACGGGGTGAGTATATTAGTATTTTTATTTATGTTCATGTATGACACTTAGGTACATATTTCATCTCTAATCGTTGCTCAGAAGCGTCAAGCACTATTTTAAGTAAGATCGAGGAGCTTTTGTGTGAATAGTTTGTATCTCACAGAAAATAAAGCAATGGTTTTGCTACACCCATGGAATTAAGCCTGAAGAGGAGGCTGCCCTGACTTGCGTGTGGAGTCTGGCCCCACTCAGTTTGTGGGCTGCTTTGAACTAAACATGCTGGTTTACTGTTGTTTGACCAACAAGAAGAAAAAAAGGAATTTTATAATTTTTCATACCAGGCTTCACTTTTTCCACTCTTCTGTTCTATGTATGAATACAGTGGTTTTGAAAGTACATGCACATAAGAAATATTTTCAAAGCATGCGTTATCTCAGTTGTCTTCAAAAACTACAATTCTCATTCTTATGATAGAAACCATCAGTTTGAAATACATATTTTCATACAGAACTTGAAAAGGAACCAAAGCAATGAGGTCAGAGTGACTGCAAACAACTGAAGAACCAATCTAAATTCAAAGCACAGAAGTCATGCAAGGACCAGAAGTTATAGCAGACTATATTGTGTGACGTATATTGACTTACGTAACACTTTTAGAGAGCAATGGATTGCTTTGCTTCAGGCATTATTAAAGATGCGCATAGAGGTACATGCAGTTTCCAAATCTTCTGTGGACTTCAGGCGCTGAAGCTACATTAAGAGCCAGCCCTATTTCAGTACCCTGATGCACTAGTAAATCATGTGGTGGTGTTTCATGGCAGCTCTTAGTTGCTGAAAGCTTCTTTCAAGGGGTCCAGGGAAATAGGTAATTTTTATCTTCCACAGACAAAAAAATGGCTATCTGTTTGCTCAGAAAATCCTGGGTTTAGTTTGTATTTATTTATATGCTGACAGTATGCGTCATACTTGTATTTCTGGAAGGTTGCATCTATGGCCTTTTACTGATTTATCAGAGCATGAAATGATACTGTGCTTCCTCTATTCTAGGTAGCGTTACAATTTAATAGGATATAGTGGTTTTTTCCCTTTACATACTGTAACAGATTAGCACTAAAGTAGTACTAGGTTGCAGTGTAATCCTTTGGTTTACCCTGTCTTTTAAAACATACAAGACAAAGCTTACCATAAAAACAATATATCAACATTTTTACCACAATCTAACATTAGGTTACCAATGCCCCTGTACAATCTGTCCACACATAGCACATAATCCCCTCCATGAGTAATTTTTGTAATAGGAAGATGATTTGAACATTCTTTGCACTCCCATGCCATGGCCCTGGCCAAGCAGAACCTGTCTATATTAGATTATGCTGGTATGGATCTGTAATCTCTCTTGTTGTATGTCTGTTTCATGCCCAAAGTGAGAGATCTCCACCAGTGCTGAAGGAAGCTCCTGGAAGCATGTACCAAATAATATTGTGCTTGAGAGTAATAGCAGGGATTCCTGTGCAGATTGGGTTTACAGACCCTTTTATGTTGGAGGACAGTGAAAACCTCATTTTGGTAAAATTGCAGACTCCATTGCTACTGCTGTTTAAAGAGATTGAGGTTCATGTTTGGTGTTTATATACTGTGAAACGCTGTACCTGTTGAAGTTCACGTCTCTGCATTTTATTTTGCACAATAATAGGCATATTTTTGTAAGTATTTCTAGCTACAGATAATTCTCCATTGTAAAACATGTTTAGATTTATGAAAGGACAGTGCTGATATAGGAGCTGAGTTCTCTTACTGAGTAACGTTGCTGTCTAAGAGCTGTGCTGTCATGTATGGGAAGATGTAAGATGTATGGTAAGATAGGACATTTGATGGTAAGGAGGACTTCTGTTACTTATTGGTGGTTTGCTGGTTTTATAGATGTATTTTTAAAATTTCATTGGAACATACAAAGTATTGACTGTTTCTTTCCTGTGGAACTGGCCATAGTTTGGTTTCTTTCAAACTTGGGAAATCTGGAAAGTCACAGATGTGTCACGTGCTATTCTGCAATTCCTTGATGCCATATAAGGTAAAGAGACTGATCAAAACCAACACATTCCTTCACATATTTCATAAGAAGATTCCTTTGCTAGACATGACAGATACCTTAATTCCAAGGACCAGCAGAAGGATCAGCAGATCTGCCAGAAAAAGATCTGCAAAGATCAGCACAAAATAATTTGTTTTCCCTTAGTTTATTTTTTCTCTGAAGTCAAGCCATTTGATACTAATTAGCTGTGGTCTAAGAGAACTGTTTTAAAATGCTTTCTTTTAACATTATATTCTCAATTCTGAGCCATTTTTCAGGAAAGAACCTGCTCTGATTACACTGGAAGATCATGATCTTTTTTTCTTCATAGCTTGCCTTGGTTCTCCCATGCATGATCCCTTCTATGTGAGAGACCAAACTCCTTCATAGAATCATAGAAATCATAGAATAGTTTGGGTCAGACGGGACCTTTAAAGCTCGTCTAGTCCAACCCCCCCTATAATGAGCAGGGACATCGTCAACTACATCAGGTTGCTCAGAGCATCGTCCAACCTGACCTTGAATGTGTCCAGGGATGGGGCGTCTACCACCTCTCTGGGCAACCTGGTCCAGTGTTTCACCACCCTCATTGTAAAAAAAAAATGTCTTCCATATATCCAGTCTGAATCTTCCCTCTTTTAGGTTAAAACCATTACCCCCTGTCCTATCACAGTAGGCCCTCCTAAGAAGTTTGTTCCCAGTACTTAGGTCACCTTTTTATTTGGAGGTATGATATATGTAAATATTTATATAAACTAAGGTGTTTTAACAAAGATTATAAATGCATGAAAAGTAATTTTAAACTGAAAATCATGTAGAAGCTAAGAGGATAGAAGGGCATATAATAGACCAAAAAGTAGGAATGCTTAACAGCTGTTCTGCCTTAGTCTTCCCTAAAGGAAAACAACAGCATACATATACCAATAAAGATTGACAAGGATGATCTGAGATCGCAAGATAGAATGTGAAAGGTAACCAGTTAAAGAATTAAGAGAAGTAGATTCAGCCAGAATGTCTTGATCATACTCACAGACACCAACTGTAGTCAAACAACTACTGACAATTATATGTGTAGGCAGTTGAAGAATGAGTGAAATCCCAAAGGAGTGCTATTTACTTATATATAACTAAGAAATTGTGCACAGAAACATTAGACTGATTTGTTGTTAAAAAAATTTAGATATGGTTCCATAAGAGTCTTCATGAAGAAGACTAAACAATTGTGGTCCCAGTGCTCAGTTCAGTTGCTTGTGCTGTAATCATTAGCTTCTGATAAACTATTCCAGGATGACTTTTTTTGTTAAATTTAATATACTCAGAGAAAAACTGCTGTGGTTAACAATGCTCCGTAGTATCTCTCTTTAAGTACTTTTGAAGTTAGAACATGGCTAGATTCAGATGCTACGTCCTTAGTGGCAGCTAGAGATGATCTACTTTAGGAAGGCTTTTTCATGATGGAAAAAAATTGTGATATTCCCATGTCCTGTGATGGGAGGTTAATCCCTTACTTGATCCGTTAGGAACCAACCAAGTGTATTAGAATAATTTTACAATATTTTGCAGAAAAGATGATAGGCAATGTATTTAAAGGTGACAAGCTTCAGTCTAGATTGCAATCATAAAACTGTAAATCACTTTTGTATATGTGTTCATGTGTGGTTTAAAGATATTAAAACGGAAGATTGCCTTTACTTATGAGACCTCCTAATTTTGTCAGTTATATATACTATTTCTCTCCTTGTTAATGGACTTTACTATTGACATACTTTAAAGAAGCATATAGTAATGGCTCCATTTAATCGGAAAATTCTTCCGTTTCAAAAAAGAAGACCTTTCAAATTACTAAGTGCTTTTAAAACTATCGCTAATTCTTCCTGCCATGTTTCCTACCAAAATAAATGAGAGTTTTCTTTTTAATTTTGGTGGTGTAGAAGTCTTCAACAGTGTAGTTTATTCATGAAAAATTCTCTACTTCAGATTGTATGTGCACCTTTGTCTTTTAAAAATATTCTCTTAATTTCGTAATACCTGTATAACAAAAGAATATTAAAAAGGAAATGGAGGGAATACCTCTGAGAGAAGGACAATGTGGTAATGAAGATCTTGGATACTTACAGCAGAATATACTACAGAGAGTCACCTTTGAAACATCATTGTCATTTACATTTTTGAATCCAATAATTCAAAGGGATCTGTGTAAAAGAAAATTATATCCCAGTAAAATGATTAGAGAAGTTAAACTAGGTAAGGAGAACACGCAAGAAGAAAGCTGGTAAAGAACAGATGTTACCTTGGGCTCTGTCATGGATGACTGTGGTAAATTTAAAGACTTTTTAAAAGTATCAATCTGGTTTGAGCTACAGGATTGTCTACCAGAGTTGTTTACTACACCAAAACGATGAGTCAGTCTCTCTTTATAGTCTTCTGTTTCCCTGTAGTGTTGTAAAATACTACCTTTTATTAATTACTCCTTCCTAGGATGTGAGAGGATATGAAACAGAAATGACAAGAATGTTTTGAAACCTCCATTGCATGTGCTTTTCACAACTGACAGCCTTACATATGCTCATGCCAGGCATACATGTGCTGTCCGTGCTTTGAGACTACTTTCTTCAAAGTGAGCAGTTCTCTTGGACAGTCAGAGAGAGACACATTTTTAAAATCAATATGTATAACGTTAGTGAAGACTGATCTTCTGATTCCATTATTAGATTTAAGTCACTACCCAGATAACATGGATTTATCCCATTTTAATTTGCTGGTCTCATCACACTTGGGGTTCCTTTTGACATATGACTGTAAACCTGTACTTAAAAGCCGTATCTGATACGCCATTTGTGGATTATAGAACGTTTCTCTTTACTAATGGGTCAGAGAGAAGCTTGAGTTTGTGCTCATGCGATCTTTGTGTTGTTTTTCTGTTAGGTGCTTGAGGTGGCTTGTATTAATAATTTTCCTACACTATAAAAGTTGTGTTATAAACTGTAAATGTATCATTAATGGGCAGTGGTGTATATTCAGGTTGATGGTGGTAGGTACAGGGCAAATTAAACCATGAGGGAATATTATGATTAAAAAGCTGACATAAAGCCAAATGATCTTGATAGTGATACTTCTCTTTTATGAGCATGATTGGAATTTTCAAAGCATCATTTGTTGACTGAGTCCAAATTTTTACCTTTACAATTTTACAACAAACTAAAACAGGGAGCCTACACTCCCATTCTAATTGCAAACAGATAAAATCTGATCCAGAAAAGTGCTCAGCCTTTTTAAGGTACTGGTGGGCCTTCTGCTCTCATTTAGGGCAGAAGGAAAGGAGTGCTTCAGGTACCTTTGAGGAGTTTAGTGCCTTAAATGGTACAGATGTGCAGATTTGTGGTACAGGGGATAAGAACATGAAAGCCTGGATGTTATCCCTCTGAGTAGAATAATAGGGGTATCTTTTGTCTTAGATTTCAAAGCAAGGTTTTCTGTTTTTCATGTGTGTATGAGGCAGGGAGGGGAAAAGGACTTTCTCTAAAGTACTCTAAAGGAAATGGTACAGGCAACAGAATAGCAAAAACATGCACAAAGGTGTCTCGACTTGGTATCGCCTGTGTTATCCGAAGGTGGGCCCTATAGAGTGCGACTTTTGCTTCTCACTTTCTCAACAGTGAGAAACTGTGGTAGAATCATATCTTTACTCACAGTTTGCATAGCTGGCTTTCTAATGCTGGTGTGCAAGTAAAGAGCTGGTCTTTAAATGTGACCAATACATAATTTGTAAATATAATCAGTTTGTCATCCTGCTCTGCATAACCTCTTAAGTACCTACACTAACTAATGGAAATAGAATAATTTATCTGCCTGACTTGAGGTGGTAATACATTCTTTCAACCTAGTAGCAATTTGTAGTCTGCATAGATTGGATTGTTTCACAGGAGAATTATTATGGTAATGTTAATTTTATCTTAGAACTTGTAATTATTCCACAGTATTGTTCTAATGTAACAGGCCATGCAGCAGTTCATTTGTCTGTCAGTGCTCAAAATTGGACAGGGCAACTTAAAAATTTAGTTTTAATCTTTTTATTTTATCAAAATGTTTTGGGTGTGTGTTTTCCTTGGAGCACATTTCAAATATGATTACTAAAAGTTGCAGCGAGTACATTTAAAGCTGAAAAGCTATTATATTGGGTGCAAACTGCTTTGGAGTTTTTCTTCTCAGATAAACATTAAGAGAACAGGATGGGATTTACTTTTCTTGTATAGGCTTCTAGACCTAGGTCTTATAATTATTCATCCTTTAGTCTGAGACTACATTTTGTTAGATACTCTACAGGTACATCCTCAGAGTTTTATGCACTGAAGGCATAAGAAGTTTGTTTCAGCTGCATGGATGTTGCTTGTGTATTTTCTTGATATACGTAATGGAACTTGGTTAGAGAAAAAATGGGACTTAAAAAAGAAAAGATGCTTGTTTTTAGTCCATCAGTATCAGTAAGGATGGCTGTGAGGTCCTTCTTCACTCCTGTTTGAAGGAAGGGCTTAGGATTCTCACTGAGTTTGGATCTTGACCTAGCAGAGGAAATGTCCCCTGGAAAGGAATGGGTATTTCCCTTCTTAAGGATGAAGAAAGCATCGAAGGACAAATGCTACAGTTTTAAGTGCTCTGACATTATTTGAACTATTCAAATAAATAAGGAATATCGGTGGGCCAGATCCTTACCAGCTCCTGAAAGGTGCTAGATGACTGCACTAAAAATGCAACGAGAGTCGACTATATCTGGCTTATGGCAGGAATGGACATAAGTAATTACCATGGGCTTTGCTCGTAAGGGATTTATTGCTTAAAATCTTGATATTTTTTGCAGTGTCATTAATCATGCTGAACCGATATGACTAATATGGTTATAATACCTAACTCCGTAGGGATTCTGCTACAATTTAGTAACAATTACTGTCTACTATTGCAGATAGCTTTTATTGTAAAGCATTGCCAAAAATTTTAATGTGATTATCTTTGGTCATAATCTATGCTTCAGTTTCTAGGTACTGTAGGGAAATGTAGATTGATTTGAATGATTGTTACAGTATAACATGGTTTTAATTCCATGTGTAGTGCCTGTCTCATCATTTCAAATTTTACAAATTGGGCACTGGTACCCTTCAGTCGTGTTGTGTATTAAATAGCATTACTTAAATATGTATTTCAGAAAGCATCCATTATCTTCCAAGTATGCAGTATAATAACTATGGATAGCTTATTCTCAAAACATTGTCCGAAGGATGTCAATAGAATATTGTGTTGCATAAAACAATAGGCTCCTCTTCTGAAAATCAGATAACTAAGGATATGCTGCAAAAGGATGCAGAGAAACTACAAATCCCATTCAGAACAAGTCACATCGTAGAGAACACTGAGTATTATAGGTTGTTGATACACACTCTTAGTTTACATATACCCTGCAGAAGATTTTTCTGTTGCATCGTTCTGTTTCATGACAACTGAATCCCAGTTCAGTTGCTTTCTTCAAGATAAGGGATTTTACTCTTCTTGATTTTCACCACCATTCCCAATAGGAAGGAAGAAGTGGCATGCTGAGGAAGAGTTGTGTTTGTCATGAGGAAAGTGGTTAGGAAGAGATGTGAGACGATGAAGCTTAACGCTGCAAGGGAACAGGGATTTCTGTATTCTCTTGTTTTGGCACAGGAAGTTGTGCTGCATTTTAGAACTTGACGTACCTTTTTCTGCAAGCATTTTTAACCCTCCTTTTTGTTCTTCTATATTTGTGGGATTTAATTGTCCGGTTTTTCATACTAGTACATAGCAGAGAAAACAGATACTGACATATATTCTGTCTGCATTGGAAATCCAAGTAAACTGTTTTTTTTGAACTAAGTTTTCATTCTGTAGGAATACAGATTAGATCGTTAAGTTGTAGTGCCCTTATCGGTGTTTGCAAGCTGCAGAGTCTATTAATTGAATGAACGTGTCATGGGTTGATATACTGTCTCACCTGATCAGAAGGTAACCTTTTTCTGCCTTTAGCTATAGGTTTCATCCTTCATCCTAAAGCCTTTTTAGAGGCACTGAGTTGATTGTGATTTGATTGCTGTGTTCCATTTGTCTTCAGTTGCAAAGTACCATCCAGCTTGTAGCTACTAACCGTAAGAAAACTAATCACGTATAGATCACATACAGATGATATGCAAATAACAGTAAGCCTTTGTGTATATTCCTTTTTACTGCAAAAATCACTAAGAAACTGGAAAATTCTGACCACCTGTACTACTTTCAGAAAGGCAGGTACAGCATAGCGAGGTAATCAGTAGATTAAAAAAGCCAGAGATTTGACTGCCTTAAAAATTACAGTTACAATTATGCTATATCAAAGTGGATCTATGCTAAAAGTGGTCTACAGCAGAGATCGCTTCCCGTGGCTTGTTGAATGCAAGTGTATCTCAGAATATGAATTCTGTTCAAGACAAAGTATTTCTTAATCTTTTCAAATACTGTAAATTTCTGCTACAAGCGTAGCAGCATTCTTAAATTGAAGAGGGAAAAAAAAAACAACCAACAATCCAACTGTTAATGTCTTCCTTAAAAGGCAAATATCTATCAAGTTCAGTTCTCATGTTTTAGTCTCAACCCTTCACAGAGAAAAGAGCTCATTTTATCTGAGACTATGCAGTAGTGAATAGTGGGAGAGTATGTTATTTTGGTGTGAATTTATTGTAGAACCTGTTAAAGAAAGAATGAGGGAAACTTACAGTTTTAAAAAAAAATATTTGAGTTTCATGGAGGCCGCTTGGATCTGTTTCTGAAATATTAGTTGAAAACAATGTTAGTGTATACAGGGAAGAATAATGGGTCACTGGCTTCATACTGCAGTGAGTACTGGGTTGTAAAAATACTTTAAATATTTTGGGTTTCATTCAGCTGTTGTAGTCATGTGCTGAATTTCTGAAATCTATATAATTGCAAAATAACAAGCAATATTTTCCCATTCCAAACTTGCCTGCATTTCATTGTGAGCCCTCTGTTGCATATTTTGTGACATATTTAGTGTTTATTGCAGTGCTATATGTATTTTCTCAATCAGTATGTTTGTAATAGGACAATTATACTGGCAACTGCAATGTGAAACACATGCATCATGTTCCATTGTAGTGCTGGCAGGATGAGAAATGTCAGTTGAAGTGGTTGTAAGAGGTTTCCTAATACTGCAGAACTGAGGAGTGAGATTCTTTCTGAATCATTGCCATCTGGAGTATATGAAAATGTGAAATAACCTTTTATCATTAGTTTGGCACATGCTACTGGAGCAGTATTGGCACTGATGAAGTTCTAATGAAATGAAGTACTATGCACTGAGAAACACTCACGCTTCATTATTTTGTCTAGGTTCTTCAGAATCGTGCCCTCCAATTTATGAAGGTTATTGAGTAGTTAATATTGTTTTAAATATAAAAGACACAGAGTCTTTATTTACAATAACCTGGCATTTTAGTATGGATATTAATCTAGTTATAAATACAAAAAAACATGCATGTGGTGGAGAATAATTTGTAATTCATACTGTAATCAGGTAATTTAGCTCACTCTTTCCCGTTTCTTGACATGCTCTACTTATTTGACAGGTATTTATTGCCCATAAATTTTAGGATCCAAAATTAGGCCTAGAGGCTTCATCCCCCACTTTGTCAGAAGCAATCATGGCACATAATCCTTCCATAATCTGATCACGCCCGCTGTAGAATAGTTGTTCTGTCCAACTGTTGATATTGCACGCCTGTTCTGTACTGAACTGCTCTTCGTTGTAGTACATACACTACTGCTCAGTTTATGCACATTTGTTCTTATATCAGGTTCATTTTATAAATACATACTGACTAATCCTGTCCCTACTGGACCTTTGCTTTACCAGACTAAACATGCCCATATCTTTTTAGCCTCTTTCCTGTGCCTATTGCAATATAAGTTAATTTTTCTTAAAAGATATGCAGTCTGAACATGTATTTCAGATGGGTTTTACCATTTTCACAGGTATTTTATGTCTGTTACTGCCATCTTGCTAGAGCAGGTGCTTTTCCTCACATTGGACTTAGTTCCTCAGTATAGATGAGAGGAGAATACTGCCAGGAAATATACCTGGCACACAGTAAGATGCCTTTAGGTGTCTGTAGGTGACTCGTTTGAGAGTAAATTTCTGGACTTTCTTTAACAATACCCTTACAGGGAGTGGAAGCACAGGCTAAGTTCCCAACACCCTTGGTGCCCACATGCATCTTCCTTCCTGATCTGTTCCTGTGTCTTCTCTTCTTGCTGTCCTGAACCCTTGCCCATCTGTCTTCTCTTACCTGTTCTTCCTTCGGTCTCTGTTTATCTGGTTTCTCCTTCACTTGAAACACCCAGCTGAGTTTCTGAATGGCCAGTGGTATAATTCTTGCATCCAGGAGAAACTGATATTTGCTGCGTATTTGCTGTTGTTTAGCAAAGCTTATATAGTTAGGCACATTTCTAGTTAAAAATACTGCCTGAATCAGATGTGGAATCTTAATCACTTTCAATCTTCAGTCTGTGCCTCACGTTCCCATTTTGAAGGGTTAATCATCATGGAGTTCAGAGAACTAGATGACAGTCCTCTTTACTCTTCAGATTAAACAATATGAAGGCTGAGAGGTAAAGTTGGATTTAGAAGATGAAGGATTAGGACTGTTTAACTAATTGTTTTGAGGATGTGATTTCATTCTATCGTGCGTAAATTGAAGTGGGCCAGTGATTTTGTGATCCCATAAATATAGCAGATGAGAATATATTTTATTTTAAGCATCTTGTTTAGTCTACGTATATTCTTACGTAAATTGTAACAGAAATTTGTGTCTGCAGTATTGCGATTAATTTAAAATACAAAAAGTGCTATCCAATTCTTGTACTAATTGTGTTTATATCTGCTATATAGACAAAACCGAAACATTGCTGATTTTTCTGTGAATGATACTGCTGTCAATTTCATAAATGCTTTGGGATGAAATAAAAAAGTTGAGTATCATATTCTCCATCTTTTATTTCTTAATATTTTGTATTAATACTTTTCAGTAAAACCTCTGAATTGCATCTGCTGCTATGTGTTGTGTGTACATACTATTGCTCAAACTAGTAAGAATGCACAAGAACACATTTTAGGCTGAGAACATACTTGATTTACCTGCTCTTTTATGATTTTCCAAGACATGTGTTGGTTTTACCATTAACTAGTAACCTGTCAAGCTACAGAGGTAAAGTAAAAAGGTAAGTATCACTCCTACTCCCACTGGAATATTTAAAGATAAGTCCAAATTGTGACGGTAGCTAACATGCAAGTATCCGAGCCGGCATTCGGTGAGTAACACAGCACCAGAAATAGTGTGTTTATCAGTGTATTCTCTAAGCCTGCCTGTTCTCCGGGTGAATATTCTGTTGACTGCCCTGCAATGAGCTTCTTGGTGCAGTGCTGTTGGTCAGGATCTAAGCCAGCTCATTTAAAGTTAGCTTGGTTATTTGAGCTGCAGCAATGGTTTTGATGAAGAGCATGCGTGTCTTGCAGAAATAACATTCAGCAAATTACGTTAGGAAGATAAGCAGTGCTTTAGAGGG
>VYZM01006337.1:730-13144 GCA_013398915.1 Dromas ardeola
GGTGGAGTCGCCATCCCTGGAGGGTTTTCAAAGCCGGGCAGACGTGGTGCTGAGGGACATGGGGTAGTGGTGGGTTTTGTCAGAGTTGGGTTGTTGGTTGGACTCGATGATCTGAAAGGTCCCTTCCAACCCAGGCAATTCTATGATTCTATGGCTCTATGGCTGAGTCTGACTGGAGGGCACAGACTGGACAGTCTGTGTATCTGGGGCTGGGACTTTTCTGCAGGTCTCCAGGCTTTGCTCTCCATCCCTCGGCCTGCTCTCCATCCTTCCACGTCTTCTCCCCTCGAGAAAGCAGGCGTGAATCCCCCACCCCCCCTTGCTGGTGGCTGCAGGGTGGTGGCAGGAGGGTCAGTATTTGAGAGGTCAGCAGGTAGGGCACCGGAGGATCGTTTTTAATCAGATTGAGTTTTTACTTCATGTCCAGGCTTGGTGTTCCTCCCCATGGTGCTGCTGTGGTGTGCAAGCACTCAACCCTGTCCTGCGTCACTCCTGGGCACCTTTCGCAGTGTGCAGGAGAGACTCTGAAAGCAGGAGATCCCTCCTTTGCAAACTCTCCCTGGACTAACGTACACCATGGGGATGTGGGTTTAGGACCCTAGTCTGGTCACCCCCCCAGAAGGGCCCCGATGGGTCTTTGCTGGTTGGGCAATCATCACTGGTGGAGGAGGGATCACCTCCACCACTCCCTGGAATGAATCCTCTGCGTTGATGGGTTGCCATCTCCTGACTGTCTGGTTTTCTCCTTTAGGATTTTGGGCCTTTCCTTCCTGTTTTTTTCCTCCTGAATTGTTGAGGTGGGCCCCATCTTCTTCTTAACACCCCGTCCTTGTCTACCGGGCCTGCCGTGTGACGGTGTGCTGTCTCTGTTGAGCTGGGGACCTTGGCTGGCTGTGTCACCTGGGAAGTCAAGCGTCTGACCAGAAGGAGCACCTGCTGTGAGGTGAGGTGAATCAGACCCTACGTCCATTGAGCATGTTGCCTAAATCTTCACTGACTTTAAAGGAAAAGCTGAGACTAAAGGATCTGAAAGGGTCCGAAAGCCCAGCCATAAGCACTTGGATCAATACTGGTGTTGGAAAGGCTTAGTAAGAGTTTTGTGTCATGGGTGGGACGAGAGCTGAATGCACAGGAAGGTTTTGTGCGCTGAATAAATCTTTTCAGTATCCACCACAACTGAGACAGAGACGATTAGCAGGTTTGTATGATAGTGTAAGAAAAAGAGAAGTAGAATAGAATCATAGAGTCACAGAGTAGTTTGGGTGGGAAGGGACCTTAAAGGCCACCCAGTGCCACCCCCTGCCCTGGGCAGGGACACCTCCCACCAGCCCAGGTTGCTCCAAGCCCCGTCCAACCTGGCCTTGAACCCCTCCAGGGATGGGGCAGCCACAGCTGCTCTGGGCAACCTGGGCCAGGGGCTCACCCCCCTCACAGCAAAGAAGTTCTTCCTCAGATCTCATCTCAATCTCCCCTCTTCCAGTGTCAAACCCTTCCCCCTCGTCCCATGGCTCCCCTCCCTGACCCAGAGTCCCTCCCCAGCTTTCCTGGAGCCCCTTGAGGGCCTGGCAGGGGCTGGAAGGTCTCCCCGGAGCCTTCTCTTCTCCAGGCTGACCCCCCCAGCTCTCTCAGCCTGTCCTCCCAGCAGAGGGGCTCCGGCCCTCTGATCATCTTCATGGTCTTCACCATGGGCTGCAGGGGAATCTCTGCCTGGTGCCTGGAGCACCTCCTCCCCCTCGTTCCTCCCTGACCCTGGTGTCTGCAGAGTTGCCCTCCAATACTCTCACTCCTCTCTCTGGCTGCTGTTCCACAGGGCTTTTTTTCCCCCTCTTAACTATATTGTCCCAGAGGCTCTACCACCGTCAGTGATGGGCTTGGCCTTGGCCAGTGGTGGGTCCATCTTTGAGCCAGCTGGCATTGGCTCTATCGGACATGGGGGAAGCTTCTCGCAGCTTCTCACAGAAGCCATCCCTGTAGCCCCCCGGCTACCAAAACCCTGCCATGCAAACCCAATACACCTGTGAGTGTGGGGTGCCTGTGAGATGAGTGTGTGAGTGCCTCTGCTGGTGAGCACCAACCTGGACCAGCCAGCGAGCGGAATACCTGTGGGGCTGGTAAGAGGGTGCAGGATGTAGGCAGGGGTGTTGGGTGGACAGCGGCTGTGCTGGTGCTCGAGGGATGCAGGAATGCCCATGGCTGGCTGTACTGAGGCATTTATGAGCCCTGTTGGGTATACGTGGGTGCTGTTGAAGGCAGCACCTTGTCCATGGCAGGTTGTGTCAAGGCCAAGTCAGAGCCAGTGTGTGTGTGCTTTCTCCGGGATACACACTCAGCTTCAGGGTTGAATCCACAAATGGAGGCTGGGAAATGGGAAAATCCAAATGGGAAAGCAGCATCCATTGTCCCAGGACGGAGACCTCCAGGTCTTGGGGTGTCCCAGGCTGGGCTCCACCAGCCAGGCAGGAGGAATCCCTGGGCTTGAAGCTGCTGGAGAGCCTTCTTATAAGAGGCCATGGCCTCTTATGACATACCTTAAAAAAGTCTGTTTTTCTTTTCCACAGCCATGAGTTCACAGGACGACATACTAGAGGATGATAAGAAGGCACAACTTGCTAAAAAACTACTGGCAGAAACATGTGAGAAGGAAGGACTGGATGATGCATACTGGCTCCCCAAACTGTCAGAGATACTGGGAGTCAAGTCCAGAGAAGCCCTGAAACACCTGCAATATGAAGACTACCTTAAGCTGGAGTGTGAAGTACAGTACCCCTGGGAAAAAAAGGCGCTCCAAAAACTCCTGGGACTAACAGACAACAAAGCAAGTTCTGAGAAGCTGCAGAAGGAGCGCTTGGAGATGATAAAAAAGAGACAAGAAGCAGCCAAGCTAGTCCTGGAGGAGCTGAAAGAAATGCACAGGAGCCGCAGCCACAGCATGGATGTTATGAGACAGAAAGAGGAGGCTCTGTGGAAAGCCATGGAGATTCCCCGAGAATACTGGGCACCACCGGAGAAGTCATTGGTGAGTGTGCTGGAGGGCATCCAGAAGCAGCTGGAGCAGCAGGAGTCGTCAGTGGGCAGGGGTGAGAACGTCTCTGACGCAGAGGTCCTGAGGCGGGCATCGGGGGGGCTGGCCCTGCAGGGCATTTACAGAACCAGCAGCGTTGCGGATGCGCTGGCGAAGCGAGACCAGATCATCAGGGTTCCCGATGGATTCAAGCTCGCTGGTCCGGAGCAAGGGTCGCTGCTTGAGAGGAAGGAGTTCTCCTCCTCTGCCGCAGAAGCCACTTTCACCAAGTGCATGGAGCAGCTGGGGTTCAGCATCAGTGTTTCTGCCAAAGCCGGGTTCTGGGGGTTTAAGGCTGAAGTTGATGTAGATCATAGAAAGTCCTCGCAGTCAGAGGACACGCACAAGTCCCGCTCTGAGCACAGCTACATTTGCACCACCGAGTACCAGTACATCCCTCTGGCCTCCTGCTACTTCCAAAAGCATCAGCTTTGCCTCTCGGATGTGGCCCTGCGGGAGCTGCAAGATATCGAGCACCTTTTGAGCATCACCCAGGAAGCAGACAGGCCCAACATGCTGAAGAACAGGTGCGCGAGCTTCTTCAGCAGGTTTGGGTCCCACGTGAACCAGGGTCCCCTCCACTTTGGGGGGATTTTCTGGTGGAAGGCATCTACGGAAGGATTCAGAGCTGAGCAGCGGGAAGAGATGAAGCGACTGGTATCTGAAGCACTGAACAGCTACATCGGGGCCAGCTACAGCGGCTTTGTTTTCAGTGGGGGAGTGGGCGTGGACGTTTCGAAATCCAGTTTACGGGCTTCCATTCAGGGGCGGGACGGAAAGGGTGCCCACACAGCGGTGCAGCTCTATGTGACCAACACAGGGGGCCCATCAGGGACGGATTCTCTTCCTCAGTGGAAAGTGGGGCTTGTAACTAATAACTCAACCTGGTGTGTTATCGACCGAGGCTTTCAGCTGATCCCAGTGTGGGATATAATCCTGTTCAATCACAGCAGTGATTTTAAGTCCGTCTATCAAATAAGCAGCAGCCTCAGGGCTGCGTACGAAGCGCTAACGAATCACAGTGCCAGCACCGTGTTTGGAGAGGAGCTGGTCAGCGCGGTGGAAGAGGCCAGAGCTTTCGTGGAGTGTGTGAAGGCCTGGGAGGTGGCGGTGGATGAAAAGAAACTGCTCACGCTGATAGAATTCAAACAGAATCTGAATGAAAAAACCAAAAACCATAGTGTCTGGATCAATGTATGCCTGTCGGACAAAGCGCTGCAGGAGTTCCTGGTGAACACCGTTCTGTTTTACAAGAAGTCACCTCCAGAAAACACCACCTATATCAAGTCTCTGTTGAGGTGCCTCCTGGATCCTCATGTCTATTCTGTCAAGGACTTCCCCAGGTCTTCCTTCATCATGCAATGGATTTTCCATAGTGAGAATGTGCTTCCTGAAACTCCCGATGTTTCTGAGCTTGAAGATCTCATTAAGACACTAGTGCAAATGAAGGAGTACATCCAGGAAGTCACCTACGCACCAGAAACCTCTGCATCTGCCATTCATACAGCAAAGATAAAAGCCACCTTGACTGCAAGTCTAGCGATTTATTCCTTGCTCCAATGTCTCCAGGAACGGGCCCAGAAAGACACGGAACTGTTGGTGCTCTTAATTACGACCAGCATGGGATACCAGGTGGAAAGCAGCACTTTTCAGTACCTCCTTGGTTGTCCAGAAATTAACTTCATGATAAATGAAATGCAAATGGGACATAAGGAGTATCTGAATCTGAAGGAGCAAGATGTTTACAGAGCCCAGGCCTTCCTGCTGCTGACGGGTCTAACTGTAACACCTGAACACAAAAAGGTGTCCCTTGAGCAGAAGAATAAGCGTTTAGGTTTCATGGAAGATCAAATGAAAAACTTATGGTCCACAGAGATAAAAACTCTCCTCGAGAAGCACAGTGTATCCAAAGACTGGGAGATGCTGGACAGTGACTTGAATTCCTTCATCAGTGGGCGCCTGGATGACACATGTGACGATGTGAAAAAACACAATATAATCAAAGACATAGAAGACACTTTTCAAAGAATAGAGCCTTCCAGTCAGTCCAAATCCAAATCCGATGGCAGCAAATCCAAAGCAAATCAAGCCGTTGCAAACCAGGAGTTCCTCCATTTACTTCAGCGCCTTGGACTAGAAAGTCACTATCCAAAAAAAATGGGGACAGAAGATTTCCACATCATATACAAGACATCTTTACATGACAGCCAGCCCAGCAAGGACAATGAACTACCATTTTACTTCTTGCAAAAGCTGTTAACCGTGGATTATCGGCTGAGGTACCTGACTTGCAAGGACGAGAGCAACCCAGGACCCACACCTGTGACAAAATCCACAGAGCAAGAGCAGGAACCCTCAGACTCCTTTGATGACTTTTTCACTGATTTAGAGGAAGAAGCCCCTGAATCTGCAACCGGGGGCAGTCGTGTGCACCCCATGGACCTCCAGATGGCAATTTTTCATTGCGCTGATGATTTCATGAGACAGTACATTTCCACAAAGCTTGCTTTCTGCCAATTTGCGCTACCTCTGCTGGTACCAAACCCGTGCACTTCACGGATAGAGTTCCCCATCTGGTCCCTCAGCCAAATCAAAAAGAGCTGGAAAGGGGCTGAGAAGTCGGGAAAGAAGGCCATAATTAGCAGTTACAAGAACAAGCTCATTTATCAGGCAGAGACACCCATCGTGTCCTTCATACGGATCGGCAGTTCTCCCTCCTCTTCCAAGTCTCAGATCCTGAATGCTCTCCTGAGCAAACAAAAGCATGACACTTTTTTCCACCGACATTGCAAAGGCAGCACCAAAGACTGTTTGCTGATGAAAGGTGTTGTGGAGATCTCCTGGTACTGTCCCCGTGGCAGCGACGATGACAGCTTTGACTGCTGTGTTGCTTTCTGTAACCTGCACGGAGATGCGAGGGATCACGAAGAGCAGCTGCAGTTTTTACAGGAGATATCTGCTGTGAACGTGGCTTTCGTGTCCGAGTCTGATCAGAGTGACAAGAAAGGGATGAAAATTTTACGTGACCTGTGGCAGTCGCAGAGGCCTTTGGTTTGCCTTTTCACTGAAAAAGAGAATGTTGCAGCTGGCCGATCTAGCCAGAACATAAAAATAGGTATGAAGAACCGAAACGAAGCAGAATTAATGGATGAGCTGACAAAAACAATCAGGGATCTCCTGGAAAAGTCTAACACGCTTTTCAGCCTTGACGCCTGCCTGGACAGAGCTCGCAAGCACGGATTCTTAGTTGATGAAGATACAGATGCGTGTGTGATGGCCAAAGAAAAGGCAGAGGCGCTGGTGAAGCTTCTGAAGAAAGAGAAGTTGTTTGAGATCAAATCCCAGCTATTGCCTCTTCAAGGAAAACTGTGGTACACGTGGTGCAAAAAGGACAAAGAACTCACTCGCCTGCAGGAAAAGAGGAACAAAAGCATAGAGCATCATCGGAGCCAAATTGAATCAGAGAAGTCAGCCATAAGAAAAAAGCAGCTGCACAAAGCATTCCCCCTCAATGAGCTGATGAAATCAGTCCTCAGCTTTCTCCAGTCACAGCCAGCAGACACCAAGAAATACTTCCTGCAGTGGATGAAGGTCTTTATGGATGACCTGTCCTCTGATCGCCTTGACGAACTGAGGAGACAGTATCACCAGTTATGGTCTCAAATCCTGTCCATAAAGAAAAGCAATGAAAAAACCAATCTGAAACCTGTGTTGATGAGTAAGTTAGATGAGCTCTCCAATGAAATCAACGATTCGTCCATTGGCCTCGAGCATATTTTGAGAGAGGTAGGGCAGATTTATGAAGCTCTGGAATCAATGAAATCAAAGGATAAACATTTTGTCAAACTACCTGAAATTGCGGCTGATCTGATGGTTTCAGGGTATCCCATTGAGCTGATGGATGGTGATGCTTCTTACGTACCATTAAGATGGGTTGGGGCAATCTTTGACAAATTAATTGAGAAGCTGGGAGACAAACGAGTATTTGTTCTCTCGGTGCTTGGCATCCAGAGCACAGGGAAGTCAACCCTGTTGAATGCCATGTTTGGTCTTCAGTTTAATGTCAGTGCAGGGAGATGCACCCGGGGAGCGTTTATGCAGCTAATTAAAGTGGACGAGAAGCTGCAACAGGATTTGGACTTTGATTACATGCTCGTTGTTGACACAGAGGGACTTCGTGCCATAGAGTTGGCCAATAAACAGTCCCTTAATCATGACAACGAGTTGGCCACCTTTGTCATTGGGATAGGCAACTTGACTCTGATCAATATCTTTGGGGAAAATCCTTCAGAAATGCAAGATGTCCTTCAGATAGCTGTGCAGGCTTTTCTGAGGATGAAGCAAGTAAATCTTTCCCCAGGCTGCCTGTTCATACACCAAAATGTGGGAGAAATAACTGCCAAGGAACAGAACATGGAAGGACAAAGACGTCTGCAGGAAAAGCTGGATGAAATGACCGTGACAGCTGCCCAGCAGGAATTCTGTGATGTCTCCTGCTTCAGCGACGTCATCCGCTTTGACGTGAACACCCACATTCATTACTTTGCTCACCTGTGGGAAGGAAACCCCCCAATGGCACCGCCCAACCCCACCTACAGCCAGAACGTCCAGGAATTAAAGAGCAAAATTCTCCAAGCTGCCAAGAAGGAGTCGCAGGGCAGTGTTTTGAGGCTCTCAAGCCTGAAAGTTCGAATTAGTGACCTCTGGAATGCTTTGCTGAATGAAAACTTCATTTTCAGCTTCAAGAATTCAGTGGAGATTGCTGCATACAAGAAACTGGAAACTGCATTTAGTGAGTGGACCTGGCAGCTGAGGAGTCACATCTTAGACTTGCAAATGAAACTGGACAATAAAATTCGGAATGGGGACTTGCAGAGGGTCACCAGAGAATACCTTGAAAAATTAGTGCAAGAGACAAGTGACACCATCACGAAAAACATGGAAAAGTATTTCAGTGAAGACAGAGACTGCGAGATACTGGTCCAGTGGAAAGGCAGCACAGAACTGAAGCTGAAAGAACTAAAAGAATCTCTTCTTCTTGAAACTAGAAAGAAGTGCGAGAATCTTATTGAGCTAAAGAAGAACCAGTGTAAACTGGATGAAAAGAAGTCAGAATACGAAAACAAGCTCCTGGAAAGGAGTAGGCAGTTGGCTCTGACTCTAAAAGGCCAGAGACTAAGTGAAAGAGAACTGAGAAGCAGCTTTATTGCTCTTTGGGCAAACTGGGTCGCTGAAGTCTCTTCTGCTGCTCCCCCTCTGGAACAAGTTGATATCGATGTAGAAATAGAAGATGTCCTTTTTGAATACTTTAGGGAGCCTAAATTACATGAACGGATCAGGGCATTTCCCAAACACAAAGAATTTTCTGTTGACTTGGAGAAACATGTCCCTAAGAAAAAAATTTTGCACTTCTTTACTACGAGTTTTGATGATGCTGATTTGAGCAACATACACCGCATTACAGACAACATCATCGACTGTGTGAAGGCAAACATTGATAAGAAGGAAAAGGAGAAAAGGGATTACAACCGAAGTTTTATTCATGAAATACTGAAGGAAGTACAGAAAGGTATGAACTCTGTCCCTAACAGTGCAAAATACAGTTTTAATAAAGATTACAGAATAGATTTGTCACTGTATCTGTGCAGCATGGCAGCAGAAAGGTTTAAAGCCATGCACTTAGCATTCAAAAAAGCAAATGATCCAGCCATCTACCTGGAGAGCAAGAGAGAAGATTTCTTTAAATGTTTCCAGATTTCCTGCCAAGGAGCCACTTCTATCACAACATTCGCTGTTTTCCTGTGTGACAAGATTGTCCCTGCTCTCCAACAGGCAGTCTATGAGAAGACAGCTCTTGCCATAGCTCGAGACATGAAGGGTAAAATCCCAGATTTCAGTGGCAACAGATCCTCTCTGGAAGTCTGCCTACTGAGATACATGGCGGAAGAAGAAAATTTTGAGAATTTCGAGGAGTACCTTAATTGCCCAGGAGACTTTTTACGGAGTTACATAAAGAAACGTGTTGAGACGTACTGCTTAGATAAGAACAGGAGGCTGGAGAAGTTTTTAGATGACTCCCTTAGTCACTGCTATGAAAGCATCCAGTCAGCCGTTTTTGCATCAACCAACATCGTCAAAGACAGGCAAGACAGAAATGACAAGATCTCTCTTTGGCTGGATGAATTTTGCAGTGCACTTGGAGAGGTGCTAAGCTTGCCCAGGAGGGACCTGAAGGGCATTGAGCATCAGGAGATAACAGACATAGAGTTCCTGAATAATGCCATGGCAGAAGCGCTGTCTGCCATGAAGGATCAGCTCAAGGAAGAGATCGCTACTGCTGATATGAGCTCCTTTGAAAGGCAGCCTTACGAAATCCTGGCGGAACAGTTTGCAGGGTGCTGGGAGCAGTGTCCGTTTTGTGGGGCTGTTTGCACAAACACCATGCTGAATCACGACGGAGACCATCAGCTTGTTTTCCACCGTCCGCAAGTTTTGACAGGATACAGGTGGCACAAAACAGACAATCTGGTCATTGATATTTGTTCTAGTAGCGTTGCAAGTGACTGTTCATTCAGGATTGGTGAAGACACATGGATCCCCTACAAGAGATACCGGGATGCAGGATCTCCTTATTCCACTTGGAACATTCCTCCTGATCCGTCCATGCAAGCGTATTGGAAATGGTTTGTGTCTCATTTCAGGACAGAGCTAGAAAGACGGTACAACGGGAAATTTCAAGGCAAAGGAGAAATCCCTGCTTCGTGGCAGATAATTACAAAGCAGGAAGCACTGGATGACCTGGGGAAGCTTTAGGCCAAGTCGATACGAAGGAAGAACCACAACTGCTTTGTATTTTAGAAGAACAGAGTACAAGTTTATCCACAAAATATTGTTATCATGACTACGACCCCAAGCCACATGAAGAAAACGATATCTAATTGCTCACAAAGTTGGGTGAAATAAGGCGTGCCACTCCTGCCATCACTCAGAAACTCCCTTGCTTCATGCTGAAGTCAGAATCCTCTTCCCTCCTTGCCGTAAACATTTACCTCTGCTTTGTCTTAGAGAAAAAAAAAACACCACAAAACCCCATCCCTGCAGTGAGCAGTCATATGGCCAAGATTAAGACCAGATGAAGAGCAAAGGCGGCATTAGAAAATACCAGTTTTGTCAGCTGCTATGAGAAAAGAAGTGACACTGGCAAAAAAATAGTTTTCCTGCAGCAGGTACCGTAAGAGACGGACTGTAATTTCCCTGCCGAGGGGCAGAAGGCCCTCCAAGCCTTTAATGGAATGCCTCAAACACTCACAAGGAAATAAATAATGCAGGCCTGGCCTTCAAAGAACTGATAAGGCGAACACTTCTGGTGCCTGAAAGTGTGGGAGAACTGTCTTGTGAAGACAGGATAGTTCTGCCACTCGTGTGGTGAGCTCGCTGGTTCTCAGTTCTCAAGGCCATTGTGTCCGATAAGTGACCTTTGCTTCATTACCCACAAAATGCATATGAAAGTGCACACCCTGCATGTGCTAATGAAGATTACAGAGATCATGCTAAACATGTATGACTATGGCACTCGCCTCTCCACCCAAATCATGCTACGCGTCACCTGGGAGAAGGGAGAAACCTGAGACAAGGCTGTCCTTGGCAAGGGGGGTGGACCATACTAATTCAGAAAACATAAAAGGGGAAGATAAGTGCCCCTAGGGGGGAACAAAGAAGAAACAAAAGAAGAAGACAGTGCCTGGGAAGATTCTTCCCAAGAAAGAAGATGATCATGCCTGGGAAGATTCCCTGAAAAAGACGCTGGAACAAAGACCGGTGATTTCTTTATCTCTGTCTTTTTCTCTGTCTTTTCCTTTCTCTATCCCTCAGCTTCTCTTTTCTCTTAGAATTGTTAAGTAAGGTTAGAGTTGTTAAGTAACGCCCTTAAGTTCGACCTTAAGTACCGCTTGCCGTAAGTTGTCCTATACCTGCTGTTAACTAACACCATGCACACCTCACTGTTTGCCATCATTTGTTATATACCTAACCAATTATCGTGGCCTTGTTAAGACCTACATTAACCATTTTGGGAAGCTAATAAATGTTTCTATATGGACCTGAAGATTTATCTCACCTTAGTCCGCACCGTTGGGAATTTACGAATCTGAAGTCACTTACCCCCCCTCTTTCCTGGGCGTGGGACGTGACAGGTACTTGTCACGTTTAAAGACAGGGCTGCGCGATCTGACAGCAGCTCGACATTGGTGGTGAGCTGTGCTCTTCTGTGTTTTGGGATTATCATTCCCTTATCCATCCCTTACTGATAAACTGAGCCGATACTTGGATCAGTAGACAGAAGAGTCTCCGATGTCATTACAGCAGTTATCACAACAGCCTCCACGGATTTAGGATATTCGGTATACTTCACGTTAGGGTGAGCCGCTCCTACGCAGGTGCCTGGACCTGGTGAACTTTCCTCCAGCTCTTAGCCATGATAGCAACTCCCTTGCCATTTGCTTCACTGTTGAGCAAAAGCCTTTGTATGACCGATGTGGAGACTTACGTGTCTTTGCAGCTTCCTCAGCAGTGTGTGACGTTAGTGTTTGTGCTGTCAGGACAGGGTGGTGGCAATGAAGCCATGGTCTGGAGAACATGGGACCAGCTGGGACTGTACCAGTGAGGTGGTCAGCAGTTTTTGCTGCATGGTTCCTGCAATGCCACTGGAAATCCAAGAACCAAGCCCTCCTGGAGAGTTGCTAAAGTGATGATTCATTATAATCCCTTGTAGTCTTTGCTAACAACTAGTTGAGTTGGACTGGACTGGTCTCTGTATGCTTTATTTTCAGGTGAGCCACAGTTGTGCGTGACTTCAGCGTCACAGAATCATAGAATCATTCAGGTTGGAAAAGACCCTTGGGATCATTGAGTCCAACCATCAGGCCCACTCTACAGAGTTCTCCCCTACACCATAACCCCCAACCCCACACCTAAACGACTCTTGAATACATTCAGGGATGGTGACTCCACCACCTCCCTGGGCAGCCCATTCCAGTGTCTGACCACTCCTTCTGGGAAGAATTTTTTCCTAATGTCCAGTCTAAACCTGCCCTGTTGCAGCTTGAAGCCATTCCCTCTTGTTCTGTCGCTAATTACCTGTGAGGAGAGACCAGCACCAACCTCTCTGCAATGTCCTTTCAAATAGTTGTGGAGAGTGATGAGGTCTCCCCTCAGCCTCCTCTTCCTCAAACTAAACAGTCCCAGCTCCCTCAATCGCTCCTCATAAGATTTATTCTCCAGTCCCTTCACCAGCTCTCTTCCACCTCCTCTGCACTCTGCGTCGGTGCTGCGGAGACAGGCAGACGGCAGCTGGG
>VYZM01006337.1:19388-59475 GCA_013398915.1 Dromas ardeola
TGGAGGTGGGGGGCTGCCGCAGTGGGTCCGGGCTCGACGGAGGGGGGATAGTGGGGGAGGCTGGAGGTGGGGGGCTGCCGTGGGTCCTGGCTCTGTGGAGGGGGTGCCGTGCGGTGGAAAGGTGGTTGGCTGAAGTGTGAGACTCCCCATGCCCCTCGGTGCCCCACCATGGGGTGTGATGGCCCCTCGGCTCCTTGCCAGGCCCCCCACTTCCCACCCCACGCGCGGTTCCCTGGGTGGGCAGTGCCGTGGGCTGTGCAGCGGGGGCCAGTGCAATGCAGTGTAATAAAACACTTTTTCTCCTCTCCGTCCCCCCGGCCCTGAGCTGTTTCACAGGGGTTTGTGGGGAACCGTCTGAGATGTGGGACCCCCCCATGGGTGCTCTGCAGTGGGGTCCAGCATGGGGACAGCAGAGCCCGGGGTGGTGGCAGCGTGATCACACACCAACTGTGCATGCATCCCCAGCCACGCTCCTGGGGTGGGGACACACCTTAGGACCATGGAATGGTTTGGGTGGGAAGGGACCTTAAAGGCCACCCAGTGGCACCCCCTGCCCCGGGCAGGGACACCTCCCACCAGCCCAGGTTGCTCCAAGTCCCGTCCAACCTGGCCTTGAACCCCTCCAGGGATGGGGCAGCCACAGCTGCTCTGGGCAACCTGGGCCAGGGGCTCACCGCCCTCACAGCAAAGAATTTCTGCCTGAGATCTCATCTCAGTCTCCCCTCTTCCAGTGTCAAACCCTTCCCCCTCGTCCCACGGCTCCCCTCCCTGACCCAGAGTCCCTCCCCAGCTTTCCTGGAGCCCCTTGAGGGCCTGGCAGGGGCTGGAAGGTCTCCGCGGAGCCTTCTCTTCTCCCGGCTGAACCCCCCCAGCTCTCTCAGCCTGTCCTCCCAGCAGAGGGGCTCCAGCCCTCCCAGCATCTCCGGGGCCTCCTCTGGCCCCGCTCCAACAGCTCCGTGTCTCTCCTGTGCTGAGGCCCCAGCGCTGGAGGCAGCACTGCAGGGGGGTCTCCCCCGAGCGGAGCAGAGGGGCAGAATCCCCCCCCGGCCCTGCTGCCCACGCTGCTGGGGATGCAGCCCAGGCTGCGGGGGGGTTCTGGGCTGCCAGCGCACGGTGCCGGCTCACGGCCAGCGTTTCCCCCCCAGCACCCCCAAGCCCTTCTCTCAGGGCTGCTCTCCATCCCTCCATCCCCAGCCGGGGCTGGCACCGGGGGTTGCCCCGACCCGGGGGCAGGACCCTGCACTGGGCCTGGTTGAACCCCATGATGTTCACAGGGACCCACTTCTGCAGCCTGTCCAGGTCCCTCTGGATGGCATCCCGTCCCTCCTTCACATCCTACAGTACAGCATGGTACAACATTTCAGAGTGGGGTGTGATCACATTTGATGTGTGTGTCCCCAGGCTGTCCCTGTGAGTGGGGGTCATTGCTGTGTGGGTGTGATTTGAAGCAGTGCAGTGGCAGCTTGCCTGTGCCCCCACCCTTTCCTGGGCTGTCAGTGACATGGTCAAGAGAGGTAGCTGTGGCATGTCACTCTATGCAGCGAGGATGGCTGTGGCTTCCCCTGCCGTGAAGGGGCTGCAGAGGAGGGAGCTCTGGGTGGCTGCAGGTCTGCGTCGTGGTGGGAGCACGGCCAGCCCAGGGGCTCCCCCCACATTAGCTCTGGACCACCTTGCTCCTGCCCTGCTGTCCCTCCCTGCGCAGGCAGACCCACAGAAATGTGCCAGACATCATCGCCGCCTCCTCGTGCGAGCGTGCCAGTCTGTGTCTTGTTCAAAGCACTGGAAACCTTTGAAGGAAGCCGCTGTAAGTGCAAACAGGCTCTGCTGTGGCAGTTTAAATCCCTACGGGCTGTTTTTGGGTCGAAGTAGGTGGCATCCTTAACATAGGGGAACCCTGGATTGTGTGTTTGTGTGGAGATCGTGTTTGACATATTTTTTCTTCTCTCACACCAGCAGTGAAGCTAAAAGGATTCACCTCACCTTGTCCTTAGCTTTGCTCTTGTTCTAGGATGCATTGCATTGGGCCACGTTGAAGTTATCCTTCCAGGGTGGCTCATGGGGTGTCATTTAAGCATGCAGGATGGTTGGGACAAGTCTCATGCGTTCAGGGAGCGAAGGAGGTGACATTCTGCCTTGCATAGCTGGGTGAGGCTGGCTGCATGGGTCTCATCTCCTCCTGGAGCAGTCTGTGGGGGCAGGAGTGGTCAGGGCTTGCTCACGCTTTCCCTTTGCGCACTCAGAGCTGATAAGGTAGAGATAAATGGACTTGGTAGAGCGGGTTTGACCGATGCGACAGGTTGCGCGAGGTTCCCTGTGGAAGATGGATTGTATGGGGATTCGTCAGTAAACTTTATGTTTAGAAAGGCAGGGAAAGATAGCGGTTTTGTGTGGGTGCTGGGTAAAGGTAACCAAAATGCACTCAGCTTTGAGCCAGGCCTCCCAAAGTGACTAATTTTGCCTCTGTGAAGACAATGCTTTTGTTTCAAGATGGAAACTGTTGTGTCTTCAGCCTGTTTCCAGTAGTGCCTGGGGGGATTTGTGGTGTTGCTGCCTTCCCTTCCTAGTACCTGTGTGTTGAGAATGGGGTCTCCACCCTCTACAGATGGTGCTGGCAGTTGAACTTGGGAGGGTCCAGACAACTGCACTGGCCTTCTCATTTGTGTAGCAGGCACCAAAGACCCGCTCCCAGGTCATCATCTTTCTGGAGACACCTCTGATGGAAATGCTATTGCAGTTAAATCTGTGAACAGGACCCTGAATGCAGACCAGGGCGAGGAGGAAAGTCCCATCTTGCACATAAAGCACGGTGTGGGCAGCGTCGGATGCTTACTGTCACCAGTTACGTACTGGTGTTGAGTTTACTGGCCTTGTTTTCCAATGGCATAGGGCTGAAATATGTGAGTAGGTCTCCCATGGAGGTATTGCTCCTGCCCTGACCCGGCTGAACCAACAGGCAGAGGCCAATAAAGCTGTGTACGCCCCGAGGGCAGGAGTGCGGTCTTGCTGGCAGAAGTAGCTTTGCTGGAGAGATTGTGGTTTTACTGAGTCAACAGGGACTTTGATAAGAGTGGGCGGGTTCACACTTGTCCCTCAAAGAGCATCATTCTGCCCAGTGCTGATCCTCCTCCGTAGGCACCTGTGGGTGAAAGCGCTTTGCTGGAGATTGCAATAAACTGTATTGAGAAGAGCAATCGCTGCTGACACACCGGACTGCCCCGGGGGGGTGATGAAACCCCAGGCGGTCTCTCTGCATTGCTCCCGTCCTATGTGCCTTGTTTGCTTGGGCAGCTTTTTTCTCTCTTTGCTATTTTAACCTTGAGAAAGTGGCTGATCCAGGCAGAAATCTCTGATACTGGGTCACATATCCCAGCCTTGCTTCAGGCATTGAGGCTTGTCCTGCTCTCCCCTTCCCTTGCCGTGTAGGTGTGACTCTAGACCCATCACTGCTCTGTTGATGAAAAGCTGGTTGACCTTCTGGGTACGACTCGCTCTTCTTGCCCCAAAAACTTTTGGAACAGTGTAAATTGTCATCCCAAATGGACAGGGCAAGGAAGGAGCAGTGTGGGATGTGCGTGGATGGCAACGCAAAGTAACAGAAGAGTAATTTAGCTGTTGCTGAGCTGCTTTCTCTGCCTTGTCCCCAAAGTGGGCCTGTGTTTTTAACCTTGGTGGAAGAGGTCAGTGTGTGGCAGCAGCACAGCAGGCCACCTGAGAAGGTGGCTCACATTGTGTAACTTGAATATCTACCCAGAGCCAGTGTAGCTGGAAAGCAGGTAGGACTGAGTGGCTGCTCTTAGGGGGGACCGGCCAAAAAGGTGATGTGTGGTCAGAACCAAACCCTCTGCATGAAGATTCTACCGGTTCCTACCACAAATGGCTCCGCAGCCTTTGACTCTGCCTCAGCCTTTAAGCTGTACCTGGCAGTTGCTCTCCAGCCCGCACCCGATACATTTGGAGAAGGGCAAGCAGATTTGGGGAGATACGGAGGAGGCAACATGTGTCCGAGGGAAGGAACGTGCCCCTGCTCTCGGAGAGGAGCTAGCGTCCCTGGAGCCGATACAGAAGAGCTTCATGCAAGATGATCCACAGCTTTCTCCAGCCCTGGCTGGTTTACTCCTCCCGTTGCTGCCAGGAGCGCATATGGGAAGCGGCGAGTCAGGAGTCCAGATGGTTTTAGCTTTGCAGCGTGCACGTTTCTGCTGGCTGGGGGAGAGGTAGGTGTATGCTCCTTCTGTCACAGGCTGGCTCCGTGCCATGGGTGGTAGGGGTGTCGAGGGAACCGTCCTTTAGCTGCTCCTGAAGGGACACTGAAGAGCTCCTCTGCCCAAGGAAGCTGTGCAGCAAAAAATGCAGCGTTACCAGAGAGCTTTTAATTGTACATCACACTTCTTCAGTAGGAGACTGTGAGATTTGGGTGCAGCATATGTACCCTTGGAGACAATTAAGTTACACTAAACTAAAATGGGAAGGGTTTCTCTGCCAGAACAAATAGCAAGGATGAGGGGTAACAGTTGTAAACTGAACGAGGGGAGAGTGAGATGAGATCTTGTGAAGAAATTCTTTGCTGTGAGGGCAGTGAGCCCCTGGCCCAGGTTGCCCAGACGAGCTGTGGCTGCCCCATCCCTGGAGGGGTTCAAGGCCAGGTTGGACGGGGCTTGGAGCAACCTGGGCTGGTGGGAGGTGTCCCTGCCCAGGGCAGGGGGTGGCACTGGGTGGCCTTTAAGGTCCCTTCCCACCCAAACCATTCTGTGATTCTAATGCATTACAGCCCTGCCTGGCAGCAGTGTGCCGAGGCTTCCCCCGAGGAGCTGCTGTCGTGGGGGTCAGAGAGCCAGACACATCCTAAGCGTGTCTGCTCCAGCACTTCCTCCGCTTGTCAGCTTAGTGCAGATGATTGATGCTTCTGGCAGGGCGGAGGTCTTGATATCAAAAATAAAGCTCTTGTTTTGAGGCTGTAGAGCAGGATGCATGTGTCGACCTTGAGAAGAAAAGCAAACCAGGCGCTCTGCTGTTGTCGAGTATTGAGTGTCCTCTGCCAAAACCAGACGCTCTGTTAGTGTTAAGTATTGAATGTGGTCTGCCAAGAAAGGTGCAGCCAGGCAGTGCTGGTTCTGAGTGTAAACCTTGCAGTTGGATGCCAGAGGTCATGATCTGCTGCTTAAAAACCTGCCTGCAAATCGCTTTCTGGCAGGCTTCTGGGCAACCTTCTTCTATAAAATTATGGGGAGGGGGGAAAATGGGACCGTCTGGAACATTCACAGAGGTGTCTGCTCCTCCTTTCCTTTCTCTAGGAGAAAGACCTACCCCTTTCTTCCCTCCAGACTGCCTCTGAGTCCTGTTTTCACAGAGCAACCCAAACAACTCTCCCTTGGGCAGGTTGTCCCTGCCTTTCCCAAGTGTGGTGCCCAGAGCTGGATGAAGCGTGCAAGCTGGAGCCTCGCCAGTGCCGCGCAGAGGGGAAGGATGGCTTCGTGCTTTGCATGCAGCACTCGTATTACTTCTGCTTGACAAGCTGCATGTCACTTTCTGCGGCATCGTGACTCTTGCAGCTCATTTCAGTGGGTTGGGGGGGTTGCGCTCATAGCTGCCATGGTGCCAAAAGCAGCTGTAGGAAGCGAGACTGACCACAAGTGAGGGCAGAGCCCTCCAACTCCACGTGTCCTGTTTGTTACAGGCAGTTTTGGTGGTTTGTCACTGTCTTTTTGTATTCCAGTCATGTGCCTTGCGTTTCCTGTAGCCTTTCCTTGCCTGGTGTTGCTTTAGCTGCTTGGGATTCTGCTTTATTCAGCTCTGCCCTGTGGGGTCCTGCGCTGTACTGGTGTCTTGTGGTGTGATGGAGTCACCGATGACTGTTCCTGGGGCATGTCTTACAGCCAGAGGTGTAGTCGCTGTATGGCTCTTTCATCCAGCTCGTGTAGAAGCAGGGAGAGTACTCAAGTGATGTGTGGCGTGGGGGGGGCCCTGGCCACGTGTGTGAGTGGCCTCTGAGTGTTTCCCTCACCGTGTGAGCTGGGTGGGAGTGCAGGAATGAGCCTCTGTCATGAGGCTGGCTGGGCCTCGGGCTTTACTGAAGGGTACATGTTATCTGTCCTCGGGAGTAATGGTTTGGGGGAAAGACCAGCGAAGGAGGGTGTGGGAGTGCCACTCCTTATGTCTGGCATGGGAGGGACCGAGCTGTCTCACCAGAGGAAGGCAATGATGTGTGTCTTGTTTGGGTCCAAAGGTGGGACAGGCTGGTGTCTCACCCCCGAGGCTTTGGGCGCAAGTATGAGTTCAGTTAGAGGAAAGTGAACTGGGGCTTGGGAAGTGTCTTTTATAGCAAAATCACTGCATCCTAAAATCCTTCCATTTCTGCGTCCTGGCTTCTGAGCAGGAGCTGGTGATGGCAGCCCATGGGGAGCACACAACCAGCAGCGGTGCGGGGGAGGCTGGTGGCAGCCCGCTGCCTGGTGGCCCTTGTGAAGAGATTCTTTGTCTCGCTACCTGTGTGGGCAGTGAAATGAAGTCCTCTTGGTGTCTGCTGCCACGTGCCGGCTGCTCTGCAGCCTGGGAGCAGCCGGCAGCGTGCAAGCACTAAGAAAAAGTGTCCAGACTCACTGCTCATCCCACCTTCTCTCTGCAGTGACCCGTACTTTGGCTATGGGTTTGGCCGGTGACCTGCTGTGAGCTGGTACCATTCTCCTAGCACGGAGGCCGTCGGCAGGTCCCAGCATCAATCTTCGACCAAGGCACCCGGGAGGGCTGCAGCAGCGAGGGGTGACATCGCTTGCCTTGGGAAAGCAGGGCTCTTCTCCGACTGCTTGTTCCTGAGGGTGGGAAGGCATCTTGCGCTGAGCATAGCTGTGTGGCTGAGAGCGTGCAGCCCCTGTGGTGGGTTCATACAGAGCAGAGGTTTTGCACCGGCAGGTGCTGGTCTGGTATCCCAGTAGGAAAGGCACTCAGACTCTGTGAGGTGCCATTAAAAATACTATTTATTAGAGCTAGCACTGTAAGGAGAGAATAGTATAGATAATCTTACATCCCTTTCAGATGATGGGAACCCCAAGTGGTGTAGCATCAAATGATCCTCCCATCCATGTGCCATGTGCTGGGCAGACCCTGTCCGTAGAAGGTATTTCCCTCATTTCAATCATTCGAGCTATTATAGGATTTTCTTACAGGAAGACAGCTCTATTCCTTGTTTCCAGTGTCAGATGGAAGGAATGTTCCCACAAAAGCTTCTTGCTGCACTTCTAGATAAAGGCAAGGACATGCAGGTGGCCCAGTCACAGATGCTGAGGGGGAGCTGCCCACGGGCTCCTCCGCTGCAACGAGTTGGCTGGGTTTATCCTGGCGCGAGGGATCTGTGCAGCACAGCACGGGCCTGGGCACACTCAGGCTGACTGCAGTGTGGGTTGGTGATTTCTTCATCTATAGCAGTTTCCAGGTCAGGGTCACCACGGGGTTTGCAGCAGCCTATCGAGCATGGTTGTCCTGCAGCGCCAGATGAGACCTTAGCTTGGGAGACCTGGTGTGCTGAATGCACCAAAGCATCTAGCTTAAAGGATTTCTTTTTATTGTGGGAAGTACTCTCCTCCTGGATGCTCTTCTGCCTTGTCTGCACCCTTCTTCCAGGTGGGAACCCCTGATCTCCTGGGCTGTCAGCAGCCCAAGCCAGCACCGCCAGCAGACCTGCCAGGCAGATCCATGAGTCCTGTGTGTATCACGCTTTGACTGTTGATGGACCAGTTTCTATAGGTCCATTAAGCAAACAGCATGAAGCAGGACTGGTGGTGTCTTCTCTGCCCTGAAGCAGAGGGTGCTCATCTCCTCACCCAGCCTCAAGAAGTCCTCCTGCCTTCAGACTTTGAGTGCCATGGAGAGCAGGGCTACAGATGCTGCGCTGCGGGAAGCAGATGGCTGGAAGCCGTCCCTGGCAGGATTTATAGGCTGCTCTGGAAAGGAGAGCCCTAAAGAGATCTCTGCAGGGTTTAGTTTGCCGAGCAGAGACACCAATGTGTGCCAGTGGCAGTTCAGACCAGTGGAACCACAACAAAACTGGTAGTGAGAGCAGTCAAAAGGAAAGCTTTTTGATGGTAGCGATGTGGATGTGAGGCTTGAGGCCATGGTGATTAAAAGGCCAGTCTTCCTTGCCCCCAGACAAACAGCTTGCCTTCTCCTGCAGCGTCCTTAGCAGGAAGGGTGTGAAGGAGGGAAAGCCTTTGAGCCCTGTTCTTGAATCACTTAACTCCTTCCCCAAGGGCTCTTTTAATTGCTCCGAGACTGTGTGTGTCTGCCTTTAGGCAGCACACAGCTTCCCAGGGTGCTGCTCAGCTGCGCTGTGCTGTGGAGGATGCTGTAAGGAAGCCCAGAACTCCTCCTAGGCTTCATGACTTTTAAGATGAGCAACTGTAAAAATTAGAGGCGTTTTTCTTCTTTCATCTCCTGTTCTGCAGTTAAAGTCAGGATTTTGAACCTCTGCCCAGCTTACTGGTTGGAGGAGACAGTAGCAGCACTTACAGGTTAACTGGAAACGACCTGGCTCACAAGCCTTGGCTGAGCTTTTGCTCTGTGTTAAGCAGTGAGATGAGGGTAAGGGATTTGTCTTGCTTTCTAGAGACACTTTTGATGTGTGTGGTAAGGTTTTGATGAGTGATGAGCTAGTTCTGCTCCTGGGACCTAGTCTGTGTGTGCGTCTACATCTTTCCATCTTCAACAATCCTGAAATTGCTGCTGTTTTCTGCTGCCGCAGGTCTGGTTTCTGAGCGGTGGCCTTTGCTCTGCAGGGTATCAAAGATGCTGAACCATGTTTTGGTGGGGGATTTTCAGACTCTCTGTTTTTAGCCACACAGTGGCAGTGATGAAGCCTTTAGTGGTTGGGGACCTACTGCTGCTTCAGCGCACAGTGGGTCCTGCAGGGTTTCCCAGGAAGAACTTCAGAGCTCTGTGGGGTTTTGTATGAGAAGATGCCTCGCCCGGGCACACGCAGCTCAGCTGTATGGGCTACCAAACAGCACCTCTGTTGGGCCAAGGCTGCTCTTCTCTGGGTGGTTTGGGTGATGCTCATGGGGTGAGGCTTGTCCTGCTGCAGACCACCTCTCTGCCCCTTGCTTCTGGGGAGGGGAGCTGCTTTGGCTCTGTGCTCCTGGCTGGGTGGGTTTTTCATCGCAGTCTCTACCCATAAAGGCATGAACTGGGCAGCTGGTGTGTGTGATGGGGGCAGGTGGTGGACTCCTTGTCCTGTCATCGAATCACAGAATGGTTTGGGTGGGAAGAGACCTTTAAAGGCCATCCAGTCCAACCCCCTGCCCTGGGCAGGGACACCTTCAACTAGACCAGGTTGCTCAAAGCCCCGTCCGACCTGGCCTGGGATGTTTCCAGGGATGGGGCAGCCATCATCTCTCTGGGCAACCTGGGCCAGGGGCTCACCACCTTCACTGTAAACAATTTCTTCCTAATACCTAATCTAAATCTTCCCTCTTTTAGTTCAAAACCATCACCCCTTGTCCTATCACAACAAGCCCTGCTAAAAAGGTTGTCCCCATCTTTCCTATAAGCCCCCTTTAGGTACGGAAGGCTGCAGTGGAGCCCTCCTGGCTCCTCTCTTGCTGTGCAGGTGAAGGATGCAACTCCTGCTCTGCCCGGCTGACTGCTGCCCGCATCCCGCTGCATCCTTTGCCCCACAGAAACAGAAGATTGCTGTCCCCAGCTGGTGGCTGGGGACATCTGCTAAAACCAGCTGCCTTTCTCCTGTATGTGAGTGCAATGGGGGAGTAGGAAGCAGAGCTGGGTCGCAGCTCTGCCCTGAGTTCTTGCCCAGTGTGGCAAGATGTGCGAAACAGTCACTTAAAAATAGCGTGGACTGCTTGTCAGTCCATCTTGGGTCTCTTTAATTGCCCTGAAAGTTTACCGCAATGTTTATTCGTGCGTGTTGAATCTTGGCTACGATGAACTCCATCATAAAAGTCACTCTCTGCTAATTAGCAGCAAGCGTTTGGCTGTTGGGACTGTTTGGAAGAGGACCGGAGTGCATTGTGGAAATTGAAGTATCACTTCCTGTAGCTGGCTGAGAAAATGGCCGCGTTACTGGGTTTTGTATAATTGACCTGACTTGCTGTGCTTCAGGTCTTGCACAAAGCAGGATGTCAGGGCTTATGAAGCAACGCAGCTTTTTTTTCTGTTAATTGTGAATTTCCTCTTTGTGGAGAGGCGGGACGAGGGGTACAGAGAGGCAGAGTGTTACATGCTGTAGAGGGTGAGGTGCTTTGGAAAAAAATGTTTTGTTTGTGCCTTTCGCACAGGCTCCATTGAAACTTGAAGGTAGTCTTCCCCCTCCTTCCCTGCACTGCCTTGCTTCATCTGTAATCATCTCCTGATGTGCGTGGGCTTGTGTTTTCCTTTGGTAGGTATACTTAGAAGTTCAACTTGATTTCTTTTTCTAGGGATTGTAACGAATTCTCTTTCCTTGCGCTGACTCATGTGTTCTCCTGGTTGGTGGGTTGGGATCAAACCCAGCTCTTTCCTGGTTTTGGCCCAGTTCTGCTGAGGCCTCGTGGTCCTCTGGAGAGGAGACTGAGGCTGCGATCTTAAAAGTGTCCGCACCTCCCCGGAGGCTCACAGCCGCTGCAAGGGGCAGCCCAGCCTGGAGGGGCCAATTCATCTCATTGACCCAGCAGAAAATGGGGTTTGGGGTGGTCTGCTGTGTCTGAATGTCCTCGGGAGGGAACAGGGTGGATGTTGAAGTGTGCCTGAGGTTGGGGATGGAGATGGAGAGTGGCTGCTGCCTCCTGCCCTGTCTCCTTGCCCGGGTTTCGCCGACATGCTCACCCTGGTCCCTTCTGTTCTCCTTGGGCACCAGGAGCGGGCTTGCAAAACTAGTCTGATCCCCCCCCAGGTACTTCAACCTTCTTGTTCGAAGTCTGAAACAGCTCTGGCAGCAATAGGAAAGTTGGCTGTTGCAGTCTTATTGTAACGGGTTTCCTGTTTGTGCATTTTGGCTTCTGCCTTTTCTTCCTCCCTGCGTTTTCCCTCCCCAGAGTCACTGCCCCGGATCCCTCGATTCCCACTCCAGAGGTTCATCACTGGCTGATCCTTCTCTAACTGCATCCCTGCCTCAGGCCCCTGAAGGTTCATCTTTCCCACTCCCGTGCTCACCATCTGTGCATCCTTTCTGCAGCTGATCACCTCGAACTGCAGCGGAAGCGGTGGTGACCCATATTCATGGATATTTAATGCTCCCAAACAGAGAGCGCTCGTGGGTGCGGTGGAAACTGGCAGGCTGTTTGCTGAAGCCTGTCATCAAGATCAGGTGTTGCTCCGTGTTCCGCAGGGAAATGATTTCTTCCCCTCCAGCATGGTGATGGGATGGGGCTGAGACTTGGCAGCAGGGTGGTGGGGCTGGCTGGCTGCTCCGTCCCACCACGGGGTGACCCTGGTGCCAGCACAGAGCTGCAGCCCTCTGGATGAGCATCAGCTCAAGTGTGGGGTCCCTGTCGGGTGGGTATTTGTAAGGTGAGCTCCTGGGGTGACCACAGGTCCCTTCTTTAGCCACTGTGCTGGGGAGTGAGTCCAGCAGGTCTCGGGTCGATCAGCAGGCGGAGGGAGGTCATCCTCCCCCTCTGCTCTGCCCTGGGGAGGCTGCATCTGGAGCACTGGGGCCAGTTCTGGGCTCCCCGGTTCCAGAAGGACAGGGAACTGCTGGAGAGGGGACAGCAAAGGGCTACGGAGATGCTGAGGGGACTGGGACATCTCTGTGCTGAGGGAAGGCTGAGAGCCCTGGGGCTGTTCCGCCTGGAGAAGAGCAGGCTGAGAGGGGATCTCATCGATGCTCAGCAAGAGCTAAAGGGCGGGGGGCAAGAGGATGGGGCCAGACTCTTCTCAGTGGTGCCCGGGGACAGGACGAGGGGCAACGGGCACAAACGGGAACACGGGAAATTCCATCTCAAGGTGAGGAGGAACTTCTTTCCTGTGAGGGCGGCAGAGCCCTGGCACAGGCTGCCCAGAGAGGTGGGGGAGTCTCCGTCTCTGGAGACATTCCAAACCCGCCTGGACGCGTTCCTGTGCCACCTGCTCTGGGTGACCCTGCTTTGGCAGGCATTGGATGACATGATCTCCAGAGGTCCTTTCCAGCCCCTACCAGTCTGTGAGTCTGACCTGTGGACGGGCCGTGTCTGGGTGAGGCTGGGTGGAGATGTGCCGTGTATCAGCTCGGCCTGGACCAGTTGCATCCAAGTCCTTGTTTTATCCCCCTGCAGTACCTCTCCTCGGAGGTAGAGCTGTTGTCCTGATGAGCATTGCTCTCCCTACAGCCAGTTCCTTGTAGAATCGTAGAATGGTTTGGGTGGGGAGGGACCTTAAAGGCCACCCAGTGCCACCCCCTGCCCTGGGCAGGGACACCTCCCACCAGCCCAGGTTGCTCCAAGCCCCGTCCAACCTGGCCTTGAACCCCTCCAGGGATGGGGCAGCCACAGCTGCTCTGGGCAACCTGGGCCAGGGGCTCACCACCCTCACAGCAAAGTTCTTCTTCACAGTATCTCATCTCAATCTCCCTCTTTCTGCCCTTCCCCTGCTGGTGTGGGGCTGTTGCTGCATGCTCCCCAGCCACTAAAAACCTCTTCTGTCCCCAGAGCTGTGGGGAAGAGTGAGCTTCTCCCCAGTGCTTGTCACCATCAGCTTTGCTGAAGGAGTGGTCCCGCATCCGTGCTTGCAGAAGGTGGGGGATAATCTCCCAGCTGGTGCCAGCAAGAGCTGAGGCTCTGAACGTGAGAGAGTGTCGGCAGGGCAGAAATCTGTTTTTTCCCAATGAATCTGCACACCCCGTGGGACCTGGGGAGCAGGAAGGAGACTTCTGCTCAGCGTGGCAGCTCCTCTTGGAGGAGAGGGGCTCTGACCTTGCTGGGCCCCCTGCGTGCTGGGTTTTGAAGCATCTTTAGATATTGAAAACCCGCGTGGTGAGAACCAGGTGAGAGGAGGGAAGCGATGCTGGTGTTGAAGGTGGGGCAGGCAGATGGGACGTCCTCCATGCTGCCTTCTCCTGGTGGGAGCGAAACCCCTCGGCTCCTGTGCTGGTGGCGGATTTACCACTGCCAGCGTGGTCCGTTCTTATGCCAGCTGAGAAGTGACCTTAGAAAAGATAAACAGGGCTCGAGTTAATAAGTACCGTTAAGGCACGGTGTGACTTCTCCTGCATCAGCGGCGTGTGGGCATAGTGCAAACGTGACGTGTTTGCACTGGCACGGCTCTGCTCAATTACGTTCGCCGGGGATTGTCGTGTTCGCTGCCTCCTGGCTTATCTCAAGCCTGATGGGAGAAGGTTCTTAGCCTTGTGCCCTCTTCGTACATAAGGAGATTTATAGGAAACAGCCGTATGGACTTGCTGGAGCTGCTCCGCTGCAGCTCCCTCTGCCCTGCTCCTGCCGCCGGTGCAAGTGGTGAAACGTGGGCTCGTGGCTGGCAGCGCAGGCTGCCGTGGACCTTGCCGAAGTGCCTGAGAGCAAAATGGAGTGTATAAATCCATCTTTTCTTGCTGTCCCTAGTGCTGGTACCTGTGCCACCAGCACTGTTCTCCCCCGGCCCACCCCAGATCCCTTCGGGTGTCTGTCACCGATGTGCCCAGGGCACCAAGGTGACGGTGTTCCGTCTGCTGCTGGCTCCGGGTAACCTGATTACTTAAAAGTGGAATTGTTTTTCTGGACAGGAAGGCTATTAGTAGAATCTGGGCTATAAATCTGTATTTTTTTTCCCCCTTGGACACGTAATTGGATCTTCCAGAAATGTCCTGGTTGCATGATTAATGTTGTTTTTAAGCTGTATGAACCATTCGTGTCTTTAAATCCCATGAGGGCAGCCCTGATGGCTCCGTGGCAGCCAGGACCGTCTGGATGGAGCGAGCCGGGGGGTGAGCGATCCCATGGCCGTCCTGGCACGGACGGGACGCAGGGGAGGCTGTGGCCACACGGTGCGTGTGATGAGGTGGTTGCTGCAAAGTTGGTTTTGCTCTTTTCTTAAGAAGTTTAAAACCAAATCCCGAGGGGACTCTCCGGGCTGGTTTGGCTCCTGCCTGCAATCATAAGAAGTGCTGTCTGCATGCACGGGGCTATTCTAGAGCAGGGCCCATTACAAATGCCTGTCTCCTTTGAGAAAGAGGCTCTGGGGTGTACAGAATTCCTTCTGTGCACACAAGCTTTTTGTTTGACCTTCTCTCCCTGAAAATGAGGGAGAAATCAAGAGTCCTAGCTGTTGGCAGAGTCCTACCTGGTGACAGAAAAATGACTTGGAGAAGGATAAGTCACATGTGTGAGTCACTAGACCAGTGTGTACAGATTGAAAATGGAAAAGATGATGCTAATTTGCAGGGAGGACGAGGTGGGTGAGTGACACAGTGTGGTGAGCTAAAACACCGCCGTGTTTGGAGCCTTGAGAATGTTTCATCAGAGCAACCGCAGCAGCAGAGTGAGACCAGCTCTGGGGGAGGACGAGTCCCTTCCTCAGCTTTTATCCAAGGCACAAGTGTGTATGAACAGGCAGAGCGGGACAGATATCCCGAGCCTGTATTTCTCTGGGGATGTCCGTCTCCAAATATGTTGACCTTGGAGGGCTGATGCAGAAACGAGGAGCTTGGCTGAGGGCTTCCATCAAGGACAGGTGGCTGCCTCCATCGCTCGCTTAGAATCATGTAATCACAGAATGGTTTGGGTGGGAAGGGACCTTTGAAGCCCATCTAGTCCAATGCCCTGCCCTGGGCAGGGCCACCTCCCACCAGCCCAGGGTGCTTCAAGCCCCGTCCAACCTGGCCTTGTCCCCCTCCAGGGATGGGGCAGCCACAGCTGCTCTGGGCAACCTGGGCCAGGGGCTCACCCCCCTCACAGCAAAGAAGTTCTTCCCAATCTCTCATCTCAATCTCCCCTCTTCCAGTGTCAAACCCTTCCCCCTCGTCCCACGGCTCCCCTCCCTGACCCAGAGTCCCTCCCCAGCTTTCCTGGAGCCCCTTGAGGGCCTGGCAGGGGCTGGAAGGTCTCCCCAGAGCCTTCTCTTCTCCAGGCTGAACCCCCCCAGCTCTCTCAGCCTGTCCTCTTCCTGTGGTGTGGGCTAAGGGTGAGCAACCAGAGGAGTGAGCTGCAGGAGAAGCATCTCCACAGCTTGCTTTGCTTCCGGCTCTGGGCACACAAAGGCCCTGCACCCTGAGGAGGTGATGACTGTGCTCGTGTTGCCTGTCCCTCCTTCTTCACCTCCTGCCGGTGTCCCCAGCAGCACTGTTGGCTTGCTGTCCCCTACGGAGCAGAGAGCTCACGTGCCGTGCGGGTCTGGAGCCCCTTCTTGCCAGCACAGAAAGGTAAAGAGCTGGAATGTCTGTAGGAAGGAAACCAAATGACAAAAAGCAGTCGTGGGGAGGCTGGGTATGGCGGATGTTTTTGAGTTTTGTCGGTGAAGATGCCTGGCAGGTCATTGGTGTTCTGGCAGGCGGCTGTCCTGGGCAGGCAGCCGTGTCCCTTCGGGTGGCAGGCAGCCCGGCTCCAGAGCCAGCCCCAGCTCCGTCCCTTTGGTCTGCTGCTGTCCTCTGCGCTGGCAGAGCACCAACCTGCCTTGCTCAGCAGACAGAGAAGCGTCCCTCCAGGAGACCGGTTGAAGCGGGGGTAGTTGTGTCAGGAAACCTCTGCAAAACAGCTGCCCTCTCCCCCGAGAAACGTGTCATTCCAGGTCTTTGAGTTCTGCAAGCAAGGTGGGAACATGTGTGACCGTGGGGAAAAGCTGCTTATTGACTATTATCCCCAGTCCCCAAGCATGGGGGGAAGAGGGGAAAGCTTCCTGGGACATGGGTCTGGGGAAACTTCCCCGAGCTACCTTACAAACACGAGCACAGAAACTCCAGAGCGCTTCCCTTGCCTCGCTCCAAGCCTTGCATCTGTTTTCTTGTTCCAGGCTGTTTTGGGGATAATGAGATTTAATCAGTCTCCAGCTCTCCTCCTCCAGTGGTTCAAATCCTATTATCTTGTAAAGAGTTTGGAATTCTGTCCCCTGAGATTGCATTAAGCCTGGATGGAAATTCCTTGGGGCTTAAACCTCGCCTCCGTATGGCGTCGAGTCTGGGGGTTTGTTGCCACTTGCTCTGCAGCTCCTATGGGTTTGCTGGCGGGGGGATGTAAGCACTGGGCTAACGGCCAGCGAGATGGACTGATCCATCACGGGAGGGCAGGGAAGAGCTGGTGGGGGTACAGAAATGTTTGCCAAGGATGAGATTCCCCCAGTTAGGAACAAATGCTGTAAGCTCTTAACCTGTGTGCTCAGAGCCTGGTGAGACCCGCTACCCCTTCCTCGTGCTGGCATCTCTCTTGTGGGGTGTTGCTTTGCCCTTTCCCACCGCTTTCTTCTCAGGTTTTGAAACGGATAAACTGTCCCCTTTCTTCCAGGGCTTCCATCCGAGGAGAGGAGCGTGGAGGGAGGAAGAAGCCATGGGTGCAGAGGCAGTGGCTGGTTGAAGGCCGTGGGGAGGGTGGGGACCCGGAGATGCTCTCTGCTGATGGGTTCCTTTTATCAGCCGTGCTCCCCTTATCTCAGGGAGTGCATAGGTTGCATCTGCGGGGGTGCAGGAGGCTTTGATTTGATTGCTTTCCATAGCACTGCTCTTAAATTTGGGATTAGATTCACATGGGATGGCGGCGGATGCCGATGCTGGGGGCTGCGGGGGTGTTGTCCCAACCGTGGGGACCCCGGGTGGGTGGGCCCCAGGAGCTGCCCTGCTCGGCACTGAGCATGGGAGCCGAGGAGGTTTGTAGCGTATGAAATTTTTCTTGGGATTCTTATCAAAGTGTTACTTGTGGAAGAGGACTTTAGACAGGGTAATCTTGGCTAGGAAGGGGCTGTGAGCCGGGGAGCAGATAACAGCTCATGGTGCTCCTGAGAGCCAAATGATGTCAAATTTTAACTTTCTAACTGGAAACTGTTTCATGGCTTGTTTAGGTCTTTGATTTCTATTTTTATTTTCCCCACCACATGCACACCCCAGCCACCTCAAATGATCTAAAAGCAGTGGGGTGAGGGGGAAGAGCTCTTCCTCCCCGTTTCCCAAGGGCAGCAGCTGCCTCTGTGGAAATCGCAGCTCCTTAATAGAGAGGAGCCCTCTGAGCCCCGTCCTGCGTCAGGTACCCGAGGGCCTCCTGATGTTCACCCACCGATCCTCCCTCTTTGGAAGTGTGGACTCCAGCTCACTGAGCTGGACACAGGCAAGCAACAAGATGCTGACCCGTCAGCAGGCAACTGCTTCCAACTGCTCTGCCCTAACTGAGTAAGGAAAAATGACATGGGTCCTACCTCCAAACAATGAAATCTGTCACTTGTTCTGCTACGATCATTTTGCTCCCTTGCTGGTCCCAGTCTCTGTCCCCTCCTGCGGTGGGGCTGGGAGCCCCATGTCCCGTGGTGCCCACGAACCAGCCCGGGTCACCTGTGTGGCTGCACTGGGAAGCTGGTGCTTCTGTGTCTCTCTTTAGTGCCAAATGAGCCTCTGGGCCTGAAACAGTGACAGGATGTGCGGGATTTGGGGATACTTGTGGATGTGTGGTGGTTTGGTGGTGTATGTGGTGTTTTGGAGTATCTGCAGGACAAGGGAGAGGGTTGAAGACCTTTCTCATAAGTATCTGCTGTCTTTCTGGAAGGAGAAAGTCTCTTCCAAGTGACTGGAGATGGGCGAGACAGTGACAGCTGCCATCTCAGTGGGCTTAGTCCTGCCGCTCTTGTGCAGGACCTCTGGGGTCAGTCACCGGTTGTGTCTGGGTCACCCAGAGCTGTCAGCACAGAAATGTGTCCCTTGAAGCTCCCTCTTGGTGTCCTGTCTGTCAGAGAACAGTCTCCTGTTTTGGGGACCCCACCAACGGGGGTTCATTGCTGTCCTCCTGCAGCAGTTGGTGAAAGGGGTGCCAGGGTGTGAGAGCTGAGGAGCCTGGAGACCAGGAGTGGTCCCAGCGCTCATGGTTGGTGGGGAAGTCTACCCCTGCTCTTCCGCATGGTGCCTTTGGGTGCTCAGCTGAGAAGGTCACTGGTCCTGCTCATCTTATGGGGCAGGACTCTACAGGGTTGCTCAAGCAAGAGCGTGCCAAGGTGTCCTCTATGGGTTGGTCCCATGGTGTGGGTGCTTGGGGCCATGGAACTGTCACTTCTCCAGCTTGTGAAGAGTGCCACCAGGCCTGCGGCGTGGCCATTGGGGTGCGGGGCTCTGGCGGGAGCATTGGCTGCAAAAGAGGTTGTGTGTCCTCGAGTCCCTCCCCACCTTCCAGAAACATGGGGCTGCTCCTTGCGGAGGGGAGGGATTTGGGTGCAGACATGAGATGTTGCACCCAAGAGCTGCATCTGCAGGTCCGTGGCCAGTGTTGCTGGAGCTTTTTGGGTTGTTTGGCTCCATCCCTGGTGAGGCTCCATCCCTGGTGAGGCTCCATCCCTGAAACTAGCGTTCTTGCAATGCCAAGACTTGGGTAGCAGATGTCCTCATGGAGAGCTCAATATTTGTGGTCTCTGGCTTTCCGTGAGCGTTGTTGGAGCCCTAACTATTGTTTTTTGTTTGTCCCTTGTCATTCACAGTACAGTGCCGTGGACAGCAACCCCCTGTCTCTGTACGTCATGCACCCCTTCTGGAACACCATAGTGAAGGTGAGACCTCGTCCTGCCCTGAGTGGGACAGCAAAACTCCAGTCACCACAAAGTCTTCTGTGTAAAACTGTCAGCTGAAAAGCCCTGCTTCGTTTGTGGTACAACTAATTACAAAGGGTGCTGCCTTCCAGCCTGCAGCCTGCCCCGAGCTCACTGTATCGCAGCCTAAAGCTTCCTGCTGCCCCGTGACGTGCCGGATGCGACTAAGCAGTGTTGTCTAACGTCCAGATGACTGTAACCACATCTCTGCCGTGGCTGGGAGCGGCACTCGGTTACTATTACATGTTTTAACAAGTTCATGTGTTCTTTTGCTGCTTTCCCATAGATCTTCCCTACCTGGCTGGCCCCAAATTTGATAACGTTTTCTGGCTTCCTGCTGCTTGTCTTCAACTTCTTCCTCATGGCATACTTCGACCCTGACTTTTATGCTTCTGGTAAGGCTGCATGTTCCTGTTTGGATGCGAAGCGTCGGAGTGGTGAAGTCTGTCACCTCCTCTGCCGTGACTTCTGGTGCTTGTTGATAAGGCCTGGGCATTAGTCTGGGCATTCCCAGAGGCAGGCGGCTGTGCCAGAGAAGGGATGGGGTTGAACTTGCTGGGCTTCATGATGAGGACTTGTCCGAATAATACGCCTTCCCTCTGGCTGCTGGGTGGATGTGCGTCTGGCTGGCAGTGGAGGAGGAAACGGCCAAAATTTTAAGTAGGAATTGGCTCTGCCTACAGAGCAGACAAGAACCAAGTGCCCTGTTTTTTTTTTTTTTAAAATCTCTTAATGCCCCTGATCTATTTTAAAATCTAACGGGGTAATGTGGGAAGCTCTGTTTCCCTGAAGTCAGCAGGTAGAGCCTTGTTCTTTGCATCCCAGCTAATTACCCTCTTGCGAGAACATGCCAGCACCACATTCAGACTAACAAAGGCAAAATCCTCTTTCTTGGTTTCACCATTCTGCCAAGGATATGCACAGCTTTAAACTTTTAGCAGTGCCCATGTTCATCTGTTTGTGAATCCAAAGGTTCAGTTGTGTCCCCTTCCTTATGGGAGTGTCCCAGGGAAAAGATTAATACAGCATGATAACTCTGTCACTTATCAATAGCTTCCTCTCTGTATTTTTCTCTCCCTTTGCCCCTCCCTGGTTTGGTTTAGATTGCTCAGAAGAGTTCATCTAGTTCTTCTAAAACTGGGCCAATCATCAAAACACAGTTAAGTGGGAAAAATACTGGTTTCTTGGCACTGCCTGTATCGATAGGTAGGCAAGTACTGTTGTCAATATGCCAGGCTTTCAAAAGCTCAGGTGGCATCCGTGGCTGTTAGCTGAGATTTGAACTGAGTTTTGGTCCATGAGCCATAGGAAGAAAAGCTGACAGTAGCTCAGGGAAGGAAGTTCAGTGTGAGAATCCCCAGGGCATCAGACATCCAAAAACTTGGGCTCTGCCAAAAGGATGGTGAAGCTCATGCTTTGGGACCCTTTTACATACACGTTATGCACGTCCTACTTCATTTTGCTGGTGAGGTCTCCAGAAGCTTGTGCCTTCCCTCCTCCTTGGATGCTTTTGTAGACTTGATGCCTTCCGTTTGCTGCTGGAAAGGCACCATCGTGCTGCTCTGAGGAAACAGGAGGTGGTATTCCACGGAATCATTCTTCCCCCTAGGAGACCTCCATGTGCCCTCCTGTGAGGCGGCTGGCAAGAAGCCATGCCCCTTCCTGCTTTTTTCAAATGCGCCTTTTGGACTCCCTCAGTTGCAGACATCTGAGCTGGCTATCTGCCCAAACGGTGCTGGAGGAGGTGGAGAGGTTATTGAGGAGGAACTATTTCAATTGGCAGGATGTAGACTGGAGACTGGGAGGGGAATCCTCACGTGTGTCTGCAGAGGCGGGGCGTTACCACATCTCAAAGAGCCTCTACTTGATGCTCTATGAGCAAGTGTTTGAGCAGAGTCTGATTTGCGCACACTTCCATGTCATGCATTTGGGCTACAGTTGCCAGCTGCTATCACCAGTTTGTAGATCCTGTGACTTCAGGGAGCTGAGGACAGAGGGCAAGGAACTCAAAGTCCTTATTGACCTGGCTCTTCCATCGTGTCCTGTAAAGCTAACATCTCAGTTTCACTGTTTGAGTTGTGTAGGTGCTTTGTCTTGGTGAGCTGCTGATCCTTGTGCCAAAATAAACTCATTCAAAGTACATACTGAGGTGCCCTGACTTGGGTCCTTCTGATCTCTGCAGCTCCTGATCACCAGCATGTTCCAAACGGCGTGTGGGTCATTGTGGGTCTCCTCAACTTCATTGCCTATACGTTAGGTAAGACTTTATCTAGTTGTTTGATGGGGGGTTGTGTCTGTCATCTCTTCACGCTGCGGCTGCGTGTTGTCTTATCTCTGAGCCTGTTGAGAAGTCTTTGATTCTCCTCTGCTTCTGCCATGCACCGACCCAACTGCTGTGCGGGCTGCAAGAGCAGTTTCTGGGAGCTGCTTGGCAAAGTGGACAGAAGGAAGTTGTCCCGGAGCAGCTGGTGTGAAAGGAGGATGCCGGAACTGACTTTCAGACGAATTGTGAAATTCTGTCTTTGGTCTGGTTTAAATAAATGTAATCTCGTCAGACTTTATTGCATTTTTCAGTCTTGAGTAGAGCAAGGTGGGGTGGGAAGCACACTCCCCATTAGAGGATGGAGGTGGTGAAAGCTGCTCTTCAGGGACTGCACGCTTTGTCAGCTGCAAACCGGCCCATCACTTTGCATGAGGGTGTCCAGCAAAACTCCCCGTTTCTCCTTCTTCTCTTCCCAGATGGCGTTGATGGGAAACAGGCTCGCCGGACCAACTCCAGCACGCCCCTGGGAGAGCTCTTTGATCACGGCCTGGACAGCTGGGCATGCGTCTACTTTGTGGTGACAGTCTACTCCACCTTTGGACGGGGCTCCACGGGCGTCAGTGTCTTCGTTCTCTACCTCCTCTTGTGGGTGGTCTTGTTTTCGTTCATCCTCTCCCACTGGGAGAAGTATAACACGGGGATCCTCTTCCTGCCCTGGGGATATGACATCAGCCAGGTGGTAAGTATGTGCCGCAGCCGCTGCTTGGCTTCAGCAGAAGCTGGATAAAGTTCTGGCGTGTGATAGTCCCCAGTGAGGTGTGCGAGGGATGTGAGCAGCTCTGGTCCGTGTCCAGAGCCTGGTAAATTGGTCACTGCAATGTGCTTTGGAGGTGGGTGTCTTCAGCCTGTCTCCAGGCGTCGTGGAGGAGAAGAGATTTCCAAGGGTAGACTTAGATGAGATCTTGTGAAGAACTTCTTTGGTGTGAGGGCGGTGAGCCCCTGGCCCAGGTTGCCCAGAGCAGCTGTGGCTGCCCCATCCCTGGAGGGGTTCAAGGCCAGGTTGGACGGGGCTTGGAGCAACCTGGGCTGGTGGGAGGTGTCCCTGCCCAGGGCAGGGGGTGCCACTGGGTGGCCTTTCAGGTCCCTTCCAACCCAAACCATTCTGTGATTCTATAAGGGTGCATGACTTTGAGCTTTAATTGCTTTAATGAGCGGGGTCATGTGGCACCAGAGTTCAACTGCTCAAAACCATTAAATCCAAGGAGGTTTGTGCAGTTTGGTTTTTATTTTGTTCTGAGTAGCTTTTGTAGATGGACTGTCCACAAAAAACGAGGCTTGAAGAGCGGATATTGCCTTGCGTTTCCTCTGTCTGGTTTCTGCTGTCCTAAGAGGCGTGTTTTGGCCACCTAAATTGTTGCTCTAGTTAATTTTCTGCATTGTACCAGCGTAGGTAAATTCAATTCTAGAAGTTTGGTGTGCCTTTTGGCACTAGTGGGATGCGTGCCAAAATGTAGCAGAGTAACTAATTGTCATGTTAATCACTGTGCTTGGAGCAAAGGTTCCTGGGGAGGTGCCCTCCATACCGTGGTAACGGGGCAGTTGATGTTGAGACTGATGGTGAGGGACCCTTAGGTATGTTGGCATGTCCAGCTCTCACTGGGGACTTCTCTGCCGGAAGCTCTTTCTGAAGAGCCCATCGGAACTGGGAGCAAGCTCTGGATGATAGAATTAACCTTTCCTGCTTGTGGCTGTGCTTCCTAACCAGGATGCAATCTCACCGCACTGCATAGCACACGGTTCTTCCCTTCTCCCAAGGAATGGGCGATGGGACAAGAGGAAACGGCCTCAAGTTGCGCTAGGGGAGGGTTAGGATGGATATTGGGAACAATTTCTTCCCGGAAAGGGTTGTGAAGCCTTGGAAGAGGCTGCCCAGGGCAGTGGTGGAGTCGCCATCCCTGGAGGGATTTCAAAGCCGGGCAGACGCGGTGCTGAGGGACATGGGGTAGTGGTGGGTTTTGTCAGAGTTGGGTTGATGGTTGGAGTCGATGATCTGAAAGGTCCCTTCCAACTGAGACCATTCCATGATTTTTATCAGACGCTGGGTGGGAAATGCAACAAGTTTGAAGGAGAGTTCAATTAATGCAGCTGCATTAATTGCAGTAATCATCTCTGCTAGTAAAAGGAGACGGTGGCTGGTCCCCTCTGACCCCTTTCTCCAGAAGCATTGCTTCACCCTAATGCTTTGGGATCTTTGCCTCTTGCAGAAGGGCAGCGGGTGGAGGGCTAAGCTGCCCTGCAGCGTGCTTCACCCAGCTTTGGGGTTACTGCTAAAACTGCAGTATCCCGTGTTAGCTTTGTCCTTGTAATTGCCTCACCAGATGGGTAAAACAGAGTCCCTGAATGAACCCTCCAGGGTCACTGCAACTCGTAGTATAAAACCTCTTTTTTGTGCTTTGAGCATCTTGCGAGTTCAAGCTGCACGAGGGCATCTCTGCTCCTGCTGCCAGGAGCAGCTCCTGGTCGTATCCTTCTCAGCTACTGCACTTGTTACACCTCGTCTTGCAGCATGGGATGTTTGTGGATTATTTTTGATTATTTTTCTCCTTTCTGCCGGTGGGGAGAAGGGAACACGATGTAGCTTAGAGCATACTTGTCGAGCTGCCGGGTGGGCGCTGCCAGACTTGCCCGAGGGGTGGCTCACGCCTGCTTGTCCTCTGCTTTCTTCCAGACCATTTCAATTGTCTACATAGTGACGGCCATTGTGGGAGTTGAGGCCTGGTATGCACCTTTCCTGTTTAATTTCTTATATAGAGACCTATTCACTGCAATGATTATTGGTAAGAAACTCCATGTTGAAGCCTGTCTTTTAAACTCCACCTTTTTAATGAAACCCAATGTCTTAATTACATGATAACGCTGTTGTGTTTGCTGTAATGAGAGCTCCTGTCGGCTGGGATTGCAGTGACTAATTGAGGCTGTTCTCGCAGCCTGCCCTTTCCCAGCATTTCAAAGCATTGCTGTCTTCTGCAGAGTTACTCTGGAGAGGTTAACTCCGGTCTGCCTGGCTCTGTGCGGACCAAAAGAGCAAGGAAGCAGAGCGGTATGCTCACGCTTCGGACATATTTTGTGCCGATCCTGAAAAATACATTAAAAAAATATTAATAAAGTTAAATAAAAGCCCAGCCTTTCTCTCCAGTGGTCAGTCGGAACAAGCCACTGCAAAGGGGGGAGTAATGCAGGCGAAGCTTATCAGGGGAGAGCTGTCTTTGCTGATGAAATTGGCTTTACTCAGAAGTTCTTTCTTAATTTCTTTTTTCTTAGTCTATATCCCTTTCTTTAGGGGTTAATTGCAACTACTTAATTTCAAGTCGATGTGCCTTGAATTATGTTAAATCCAGTGCTTGCATTTTTCTTCATCAAGTGGATATTCTGAACTTTCCTTTGGCAGCCGCATAACTTAACGCATAAATAATAAATGCACTTGTCCTTTGTGAAAAATAGAGCAGGATGCCTGCCTTGGCTGGATTTGTGCACTGGGATCGGGGTTGGATTATTAAAAGCAGGAATGTTTACAGCTCTGTTAAAATACCTACTGCTAGATAAACACGGAAGGAGCCGTGATAGACTCTCGGGGCTTTGACTGTAGCGGATGATGTTCCCTATTGAGGTCTAGAATGTCAAAGTTATTTAGACGCTTTGTATTATTTGTCAAGTTAAATGAAAAGAACTTTTTTGCGCAGTGGGAACTGGAAATGCTTGCTCGCAGTGGGAGAAGTAGCAAACTAGTTTTATTAGGAAGACTGAAAACTCATGTGCACAGCCGTGTCACATGTGGAGTTTGAAGTCGCCTCTTGTCTCATTAAGGACAGTATTATAATTAAACTTTATAACTGTTTAAGGCATAGTACTGAGCTCATTAATGCAACTTTTAAAAATGGAAATGTCTTTAATTTATATCAGACCTCAACTGTAATTACAGCTCTTGGACCAGAATTACAAGCACCTACTTTTAAACGTGCCGAGCTATTCTTGGTGCACCCCTGAGCTATTTTTGTGGCGAGCAACTTAAACTGGGGCAGAACCACCTGCCTGCTCGTGGGGTGCACGTGATGGTCCCCCTCTGTCACGGGGCAATAACGTGGCTCTTTTCTCTTCCAGCTTGCGCTCTCACGGTGACGCTGCCCATGAGCCTCTACAACTTCTACAAGTAAGTTTCTCCGTCCTCAGGCCTCCTTCCTGCTGGGAAGTAGTTCTGAGGAGAAGGAGCTGGGGGTCCTAGTAGACAGTAAATTATCCACGAGCAAGCAATGTGCCCTTGTTGCCAAAAAGGGCAATGGAATCCTGGGCTGCACAGGGAAGAGTGTGGCCAGTAGGTCAAGGGAGGTCATTCTCCCCCTCTCCTCTGCACTGGTGAGGCCACAACTGGAATACTGTGTCCAGTTCTGGGCTCCCCAGTTCAAGAGGGACAGGGAACTGCTGGAGAGAGTCCAGCAAAGGGCAACAAAGATGATTGAGGGACTGGAGCATCTCCCTTAGGAGGAAAGGCTGAGAGAGCTGGGACTCTTCAGCCTGGAGAAGAGAAGGCTGAGGGGAGCCCTTATCAATGTTTACAAGTATCTAAAGGGTGGGTTGAAGGAGGATGGAGCCAGGCTCTTTTCAGTGGTTCCCGGTGACAGGACGAGGGGTAACGGGCACAAGTTAGAACACAGGAAGTTCCGTTCAAATACATGGAAAAACTTCTTTACGGTGAGGGTGCCAGAGCACTGGGACAGGCTGCCCAGGGAGGGTGTGGAGTCCCCTTCTCTGGAGACTTTCAAGCCCCGCCTGGATGCAGTCCTGAGTGATGTGCTCTGGGCAATCCTGCTTTAGCAGGGGAGTTGGACTAGATGATCTCTAGAGGTCCCTTCCAACTCTGAAGATTCCGTGATTCCCTGCACCAGCACCTTCGCAACAGCCCCCAAAGCCTCTTAGGACTTGGTTTCCTTAGTGATTTTCAGACTTTCAGGCTTTCTTCAGTGTGACAAAATGGTTCTGACACACCAGAAGGTCCCAGTTTGTGGGGTGCACTGGGAGGAGTGGGCTGGCAGCCGACTCGGCAGGGTCTTGCAGGAGGGTCCCCAGCTTTTGTGGGCTTGTCCTGCTCGTTGCAACGAGGGAATCAGAAAACCCAGAGGCTGTTTTGGGTAACAGTGAAGGTGTGCATCTTCTTCCCCTGACCATCGTTATGGCTGATATCAGCAGGTTTGGGTAGCAGGACGGCCCATCACATTTTGCAGCCTTCTCCTGAAGACCAGGTATTTTTTAGCTGTGGTTCCAGGTATTTTCATGTCTTTGCTTGCCTTTCAGGGCCTATAAAAATAACACCTTGAAGCACCACTCTGTGTATGAAATCATGCTGCCACTGGTGTCCCCAGTGTTGCTCTTCCTGCTCTGCACCATGTGGATCTTTGTGTCCCCGATGGACATCCTGGAGGTCCATCCCAGGCTCTTCTATTTCATGGTTGGAACAGCCTTTGCTAACATTTCTGTAAGTGGCTTTTGCTTTATGCTCTAGTTTATCCCGGGGGAATCTGAAGCCTGCCAGGATGCTTGGGAAGCTGGAAGAAAAAGACCAGCTCAAATGTGAGGAGAGAAGGGAGATGCGAAGATTAACTTAACAGCTTTTCTGGTTTGCTGTGACTGAAAGATCAAACAGGGAAGTAGACAGGGTTTGGGGTCTGTGAATTTTGTGCTGCCGCTCTCACTCTTGAGAAACTAGAGAATTAGTTAAATTGAATGTGTTTACACATGCATGTGTCCCCTGCATTGTGAATAGCAGACTGCTGATGTGGAAGGAGTTCCTTTCCTTTTTTGGGATAAACTTAAAAAGGGGAGGACTAAAGCTTTTGTCAAAATCTGATTTGGCTGCATTTTTGCTTGCTTGAGACCTTAACAAAGGCACTTGTGCTCATCGCCTTGGACGTGTGGCTGTGCAGCTCTGCCTGTCCGTGCCCTGGCACCTCGCGCTGCCGCTTGGCAGGATTTTCTGCTGATAGTGCGGATAACGCTGGTGCGGCTCGGTCAGCTCAAGGGAGCTCCTTTTACTTTTAAAGACGCCCTTGATGCCTTTTCCCTATTGCCTTCCTGCCTCGTCAGGCTTTGCTCCGTGTGTCCCACAGGAATTCTAATGAAAAGAAAGATCCCGAGTGAGAAGCTCGCTGAAATTGCATGATGGTAGTTGTGAGTGCAGACGATTGGCACGTGTGTGACCGTCCTCTCTGCACTGTGGCCAGCTCTGGGCTTGCAGGGTTGGTACTGGGCGTGAGCTCTGACGGTTTTCTCTTCCCCCAGTGCCAACTGATCGTCTGTCAGATGAGCAGCACACGCTGCCAGCCTCTGAACTGGATGCTGCTCCCCATAGCGGCGGTGCTCTTCGTGGTGATGTCCGGGTTGGTGCCCAACAGTGAGACGCTTCTCCTCTACCTGTTAACTGCTTTCCTTACCCTGGCGCACATCCACTACGGGGTGGTCGTGGTAGGTGAACTCATCTCGTGGGCTTCGGGCTTGGCTGCCGTGCTCTGACCGTGGGCTTTGGGTGCTGCTGCTCTTCGGAGCTTAAAAACAGAAATGTCAGTGAGAATAATCACGAGTGCCAAGCTCTCCTCGCGCTCTCTGTGACCGTGCACAACTTGAGCTGACGTCCTGCCGAGAGGCTTGTGCGGGCTGTCACGAGGGTTTGAAATGAACTTCACACAACGTGACGGGGGGCTGTGGTACCTGAGATTAGTTTGAAACAAATACGTGCATCTCTGCTGCCGTGTTTAACTCCTCCTGGCTCCGGTTGCAGCTTGGATGTAAGGCAGCACGGGTGACCCGCACGCTCGGGCAGTGGGAAGGGCAGGTCCAGTAGATACCCAGAGCAGCAGATACTGTGTCTGCACAGCGGGCAGGACGCGCTTAATTTGGGAGTCTTAGTATAAGAAGTTAAACCGCTGCTGGTGTTACTTTGGTTGGTGGGTTCGATCTGTGACCTCACTGATGTGTCCTGTGCTGGAGTCACTGGGAGAGCCAGGATGGAGGGGGCATATCCCTGCTAGGGAACGTGGGGACACTGCAGCTGCAATGCCGTCTCCCCTGCTGCAAGGGCTGTGTAGGGATCCAGGGACCGATTTTCTCCCCTTGCTCTCTCTGTGCCAGCTCTGCCGGACTCCCTGAGTTTCGATTAAGAGAAAAAAACAAACTCAGAGGAGACCCAAGTCCCATCAGAAATGCCCCAGGAAGCTGCTGAGGATCTAGGGCAAGGTACCCGATGTCCCCTGCGTGGCCGCTGCTACGTGCCTACACCCTCCTTGGGAAGCCCTGTCCCCTGGGAACGCCAGCTCTAATGTGGAGCCTCCAGAGTCGCGTTTGAGCTGTAATTACAGCAAAGAAGTAATAGCCAGGTTGTCTTGTCTTTCCAATTAGTGTAATGAGGCTTCTGTGCAAGAAGGATTTGAATAGCTAAGAAGCTTAAATAAATTTGGTCTTGGAATCACAGCTGGAGCTGGGGACGGACCGGGCGGTGTAATCCTCCTGCCCAGGCTTGCCCATCGCCTGCAGTGAGCTGCTCAGTGCTCTGCTCCCCTCCTTCCCCCCCTCCAGCTTTCCAAGGGCCCATCTGTGCAGTTTCCTCTTCCAGGGGAAAAGAAACTTGGAGCTGAAGAGCCTTTTAAGGCTGTGTAACTGGGACATAATCCCAAACTGCTCTGAATTTGGGAGTAATGATTCGGAATAAACCCTCTGCCCTGACTCTGTGCCCGGCTCAGCCTCTGGCGCTGCTCAGCGCTGCTCGCTCTTGGTTCTGCAGTCACCAGATGCCGATGCCACACCATCCATTTTATCCTCCTGTCTGCGGTTCTCTGAACCGTGCCTGAAAGCTCCTTTCCTGGTGCAGCTCTCAGTCCTCTGTGGTTTTCTCTTGTCCTCAAAAGAGGTGGTGAAAGCTCCTTCCAAAGGCTGGTGTAAAAGGGCCCCGATTATCCAAGACCTGGTGTTGGGTTCCCCCAGCTCTGTAACCCTCCTGTGTGTGTCTTCGTGGTCAAAGCAAAATACCCGACCCCCAGTTTGAATTGCAAATGGATTCAGGGAGTGATTTTTTTCATACAGCTATCAGAGATGATCAAAATTTAAGCAAATTATTAACAGTTCTACTGGGAGGGGCAGAGAGGGAGTAGTACCGCAGGGTAAAATCCTGCGTGCCTGGGCTCAGGGCAGGTGTTTCCGCCTCCTGAGGAGGGCAGGAATGGAGGTGATCCCGTTCCTGGACAGGCCAGGCCGCTCCTTGGGAAGGTGTGGGAAGGGAGCAAGGCTGCACCTTGCAGGACCATGTGCCCGGCCATCCCCAGCAGGGACAGGACAGGGCAGCCAGGCTGGCCCTGTAGCCAAGGGGCTACCCCACAAGGCAGATCTGCTGCGGCCATGGGGAGCGTGTAGGGTGGCGAAAGTGGGTGCAGGAGGGTGGTGGTGAGGGCAATGATGGGGTAAAGTGGGTGCAGAAAGGTGGCAGGGTGGGCAATGGTGGGGAAAGTGGGTGCAGGAAGGTGGTGGTGGGGCAGTGGTGGGGAAAGTGGGTGCAGGAAGGTGGCAATGATGGGGAAAGCAGGTGCAGGAGGGTGGCAGGGGTGGCAACGGTGGGGAAAGTGGGTGCAGGAAGGTGGCAGGGTGGGCAATGGTGGGGGAATGTGGGTGCAGAAAGGTGGTGGGACTTTGGCCATACAGGGAACCGGTCTTGTGCTCTTCCCACTTTCCCCTGTGCTAACCCGGTCCCCTTGTCTGCCTTGTCCCCAGGTGAGCCAGCTGAGCAGGCACTTCAATATACGGCCCTTCTCGCTAAAGAAGCCCACGCCAGATTGACTAGGAGTGGAGGAAGAGAAAATCAGCTTGCGGTCTGCAGAAGTACTGTAAATAACTGCTGCAAATACCTGTAAATACTTCGACCATCACCACAGATCTAAACCTATCCTCTGGACAGACATCAGGGCAAAGTACGCACGGTATCCAGTGCAGCCAGGGCATGACTGGTACGGGGCAGCCTCCGCTGCTCTTCTTCGAATGCAAGCTTTCGGTTTTGGGTGAAACTGGACAAGGAGGGTAGCCTTTCAGGTCACTGTTACTGTATATTAGACCAGCTGAATGTTCCCAGTGAAACCTCAAACTCCAGCTCTTGCTGAGGTAAAGCCGGTTGGGGATGCAAATGGCTTTACCTGAGCAAAGCATCTTGACCCGTCACCAAAATCAACATAACAGCAGATTTCTACAAGGTCAGGGGAACATCCCAGTGGTCGGGGAGGGCGTTTCCTGTCTGTCCCTAATCCTGCTGGTCAGCCCTCATCCTGGGCTGGTATGTAGGGAGCAGATGGCGACAGTTCTCCCATGCTCTGTCCTGCCTTCCTGCAGTCACCTATTTAGGTAAATACTTGCACCTTTTTATTTTTAAGAGGGAAAAAAAGAACAACACACAAAACTTCTAGTAATATTCTATATGGGGGGAGGGCTTAGATGATCAGGGCTCGGCTTTCCGTAAAAGCGGGAAGGCGGCTTCTGCCTTCCCTGCTCGAGCTGGGAGTGCCTGGGACCACATCTCGGCCGCGTTCCTGGCTGTCCGTCTGCGTTCCTGCCTGCGAGCGGGCTCTGGGCTCCGACGGGCAGCAGAAAGTGGCTGTCCCCAGCCTGGCTCGCTGCCCTCCCTCCCCACCGGTACGAACTCGCTGTTTGGGGCTGCCCGAGCCTCTCCTCGTGTGGCAGCACAGCCGGGCTGGGGCTGCTCGTCGCCCTTCCCACCAGACCATCGGCAAATCCACCGCGTAGAGAAGCACCTTAGTAAGTGTTGTGTCGGGCGTGTGCGCGTTTTCAGAGAGCTCACGGGCGTTTGTGTGGCGGGGTCCTTCCCAAATATCACTTTATTTTCAAAACTGTTGTCCCCATCGGCTGCATCTCTCATCCAGGGATATATTTGTTTACTGTCCATTTGTAAAAGACATGTTTGCGTTGATTATTATTTTTTTTTTAAACTTGTTTTTGTAATGGAGGTAGAGTGGGGTGGTGAAGACTGACTGCTGATTTTCTTTTCTGTTCACTTTATTTAATGAAGACCTGTGCTTGAATGAAGAGTGTAGCTTAAACCCAGGCTCTGGAAAGGCTGCATCCGGAAGCGAACAAGCACAGCAGATTGTGCATATGTAATTACCATGGGAACAAAGTCGCTTACACACTGATTATTGTGCAACGTGGTTTGTGGACGCTCGGTCACCGCATTTTCCTTTGGCAGGTGAAGACTCCTCCTGCTTTAGGAGACCTTCGAAGTGTAACTACTATTTAATGCTTTTTTTTTTTTTTTTAACTTTGAATCATTGTCGTGCGGACTTGAAATCCTGAGGCAAGCTCACGCGTGCGCGGGGGTGACGGCAGGGCTGTATGGCCATGGTACGCCCTGTGAGGAGCGAGCTGGGGCCATCGCCTGGGCTGGACGTCTGTGTGCTCCTGTGTCCGTACGGCTGCGACATCTCCGGCAGGGTGGCTGATCCGGGAGAAGGGGGCAAATAATTTTCAGAGTTTATTAAATAAAGTAGCTTACTCCTATATAATTTTACTGATGTTGTATAGAAAAAAAAACAAACCCGAAGCATACGAATGAATTGGGCTGCGCTTGAATTTTTGACTCTGGCTATTTAATGAAATAATGATAATTATGGAGAGATTTTAGTCACGCTTGCACAAGATTTACAGGGAATCTTAAAACGGGACGCAACACTTATCTAGGGGACGTCTTCAGGTAGCAAAACTGTGCTGTCGGCAGTGATGAAGAGTGGAGGTTGGGTGATTATTTACGTTCTAGTTCGGTGTTTGCAGGACCAGGGAATGGCTGAGCTCTGGGGTCCCCAGCCTGGCGCTTGCCTTGTCCCATCCCTTCCCAGCAGCATTGCTGGGCCAGTGCTAACGCTGTGAGAAGCTGTCTGATCCTAAACCTTTGGATGTCACTTCGTCTCCGTGATGCGCTGTTTGTCTGTCGTCTCGCCTAGCCCTGAGCTGGCGTGCTTTTGCACCGTGCAAAATACCCTGGAAAACCCCTGTGTGGAGTTACAAACAGGTGGGAGCCGGGCTTCCTCTCTCAAATCCTGCAAACACTTGTCGTGCTGTAGGAGAAAGGTCTCTCTTAAAAAAAAAACAAAACAAAACAAAACTGGAACTGCTTCCTGTCTGCACAGGCTTTATCTTTGGAGAGTCCTGGATTTTTTTGGTGCCTTAATTTATTGCACCTTGAAGCTAGAAAAATATCTCCGTAACTCAGCGCTGGGAAACAGGCTCGTGGCGGAGGGAGGAGAGAGCGGAGCTGGGCTTGGCGCACACGCGAAACACTTGAACTGAAAGACCAAACCGTGTGGTGTGCGGAGAAACAAACTATTTATTAATAATAATGGTTTTAAGTCTGAAGAATAAATGTATTCCTCCCTCGCTAGCAGCATCCGAGGGTGATTGTGTTATGGCGGTGGTTGCTTGCCTTGCTGTCCGGGCAGTGGGACGTGCTCCTTGGGACGGGACGGGGACATGCGCTCGCTCCTCAGCTCCTCCTGCAACGTGTTTGAGACCTGATCTGTGGTGTCTCCTCTTCCAGGGATAGTGTTAGTCATATTTCCTTAATTACTGATGGACCTGCTGAGTTGATAACGGGACTGTCTTACACTTTCCTAAATCTGTTTTGCATATTTTATCTCAATACAGAGTATTATAGGAAAAGAACCTGGTCAGGGAGGGATGGAGGATGGGATGTCGGTCTCCAGCCCTGGGGCTCCAGGCAGGTCCTTGCGCGGTGGCAAGAGGTGGCCGGCGCTGGCGGCTCCTCCTGGTCCTCACCACGCTGCGGCCGGGCAGCCTTGGCTCTGAAGCAGGTTTTTGTGGGGCACAGCAACGTGTCACCGTGGGATTTGTGTTGCCTAGGCAGCTTCGCTTGCAGTCTTTTTCATCTCAGTTTTGTGGTTCGTACCGCGGCTCCCGCCTCTGCAGCCATCCAGGGACCTAGCGGAGGGTGACGTGCAGGTTTTGGGGCCTCCTGGGGTTTGGGTAAAAGCAACGATTTACATGTACAAACACTACGGCTGACCTGTGGGCGTACAAACATTACGAAAGCCGACCTTCTGCGTGCTGTGGTTTTAGCTTCTTCCTTTCCCTGGTGTGGCCGTGCCGCAATTAACTCCTCTCTTCTGCGGTCGGTCACTGCAGGGGCTTGGCACAGTCTGTCCTCTGGAAACATCGGCCACCTGATCTGGGCGGCTTTGCCAGAGCCAGGGGAGCAGAACGGTGTGAGCGTGAGCTGCTGAGGCTCTGGAAACGTGTATTTAAGCTCCTTAAATAGAGCCGGCCTGATGTTACCTCCCGGCTGCGCTGAGTACCTGCAGCTCGTAGCCCGAGAGCTGGTTTGATCTCGGTCAGGTCAGTTCTAGCACGGCCCCGAAACTCTTCTCTGAGAGCATCTGTGCCTGCTTGTGATGGACCTAGAGTCTCTAGAGAAGTGGTGCTTTTTGGAAACCAGCTCAGATCTTCCCCCCCCCGGATCTAAGAGAACAGTTGATTTTTGTGCATACAGGCTGTAGCTGAGCTCTGGTCACCTTAATTTATGGCAAAACTGTGCGTGGGGTTTCTGTATCCTCTGAAACCTGCAGGAACTTCCCTGAAGCAGAGTCTTGTTTCCAGTTTTGGGGTGTGTTTTTTTTTTTTTTGTTTTCTTTTTGCTCAGTGTGCATCGATTGCTTGAGAAGTGGGAGTCCTTCGGCACTCCAGCACTCCGTTACGTCCCAAAATCACTCAGTGCAACATCTCAGCCTTGCGTCGGTGGTGGTGGAGCTGGCTCAGCTAAAAATCTCGTTGACTCTTTGCTTTTCTAGCGCAGATTTGCAGCCCTGGACTCCTGCTGTTCCCCTCCTATTCTGTGGCCGAGGTGACGTGGAGGCTGCTCGTGGTGGCACATGGTGACAGAGGGTGCTATGCTGACCTCTTTCCTTCTGGAAAAGGTCAAGAAGACCCTTTGGCCCATCCAGGTGTGGTCAGACCTGGCTTGAGAGGTCTCTAGGCTGGGCTCCAAGGAGGTGGTCAGGGCAAAACTGCCCCAGGAGAAGAGGTTCTCCCTGAAATTTGCTGCTCACCCTCCAAGGTGCCCCTCATCTCGGGTCAGTGGCATCCTGTGGTGGCTGTTTGGTAGGAACTGGTGCTGTGCTTTGGGTTGGAGACCTCATTAATCAGAATATCCCCACTTCTCCCAGCAGTGTTTCAGACTGACCACCTTCTGTCCCTCACGCTTTCAGCTGAAGTGGGTGCTGGGTTTGGTAGAGGTCCCCCTTGTGCTGGCACCAGCCCCTCTGGAAGAGGAGGGTGGTGAGTCCCAGCCTGGTTCTGGCTCTGCTCTTCTGGGTGATGGCTGAACTGCTCTCTTCCCTGCTGTGAGCCTGCACCGAAAGGCAAAGCAAGGCCACGGCGTCAAACCCAACCCCCAGAGGTGGGGTGATCTCGGTCAGGTCTGTTTCAGACCCAGCCCTTACACCTAAGTGGTTTTGGGACCAGTCCCTGCTCTGCGGCTCCTACCACTGGGCTCCTGCCATTAATGCAGGACAGGGAGCTCCTCTGCAACCCTTCAGAGCATCTCCAAAGGCCTGTGTCCGCGTGGACGTTCAGTTTTCCTGGGGAGGGTGGGGAAGGAGTTGGTGATGCTGCTTCATTGTCCTTCTAGAAGCCATTTGGAGGCACTAATTAGACTCCTCAGCCTGGTCTTCTGCCACCGACCCCCTGCGCAGCGGGGCTGGAGAGCCGAAGCTGCCGGCTGCTGTCCTGCTGCCACGGGGCTGTGGAATGATGCAGGGAAAGATGCGTTTGGTGCTGGGGTGGTGGTTTGGTTCTGTCCCTTCCCCATTGAGCCTTCCTGAGGAGCCACCATCATCAGGAGCCTGGTCCCCCTGGGGCTCAGGGTGCTCTGCCGGGCTCGGTCCCTCTGCGCGGGGTTGTCCCTAAACCCAGCCCCGATGGAGCAGCCGGGCTGGGGGCAGTGGCCCTGGTGGTACTTGGCCCCCCCATCCCTTCCCTGGAGTCCTGTCGCGGGGAGTTCGGGTACTGCAGTGGGTTTGAATTCCAGTCTCTGAAATGCTAATACTGAAATATTTATTGTGTTTAAACCAAACAAAAAAACCCTATTGAAGTTCAGTAAAGAATAAAATTTTCCAAGCCTTTTAATGGTGTTTGTCTTTTTTCCCCGCTTTTTTCTTTCTGCTGAGCAGGCAGCCCCGGGCCAGGGGCAGGTTTGGCCAGCTGTGCTGGCCCTGGCGGAGGTGGAAAAGCTGCTGTGGGTTCTCCCTGGAGCGATGGGTTTTCCTGGCCTGCTGTGCCAGGCTGCGGTGTTGGTGCTTGTGGAGGTGCCGCAGGGAAGGGAGCGGAGCTGGATGAAGCACGGGCAGGACCTGGCGAGGAGAAGGTAGCACTGCCATGGGCTGTGCCCACCCCATGGAATCACAGAATGGTTTGGGTGGGAAGGGACCTTAAAGGCCACCCAGTGGCTCCCCCTGCCCTGGGCAGGGACACCTCCCACCAGCCCAGGTTGCTCCAAGCCCCGTCCAACCTGGCCTTGAACCCCTCCAGGGATGGGGCAGCCACAGCTGCTCTGGGCAACCTGGGCCAGGGGCTCACCCCCCTCACAGCAAAGAAGTTCTTCACGATATCTCATCTCAATCGCCCCTCTTCCAGTGTCAAACCCTTCCCCCTCGTCCCACGGCTCCCCTCCCTGACCCAGAGTCCCTCCCCAGCTTTCCTGGAGCCCCTTGAGGGCCTGGCAGGGGCTGGAAGGTCTCCCCGGAGCCTGCTCTTCTCCCGGCTGACCCCCCCCAGCTCTCTCAGCCTGTCCTCCCAGCAGAGGGGCTCCAGCCCTCCCAGCATCTCCGGGGCCTCCTCTGGCCCCGCTCCAACAGCTCCGTGTCTCTCCTGCGCTGAGGCCCCAGCGCTGGAGGCAGCACTGCAGGGGGGTCTCCCCCGAGCGGAGCAGAGGGGCAGAATCCCCCCCCGGCCCTGCTGCCCACGCTGCTGGGGATGCAGCCCAGGCTGCGGGGGGGTTCTGGGCTGCCAGCGCACGGTGCCGGCTCATGGCCAGCGTTTCCCCCCCCAGCACCCCCAAGCCCTTCTCTCAGGGCTGCTCTCCATCCCTCCATCCCCAGCCGGGGCTGGCACCGGGGGTTGCCCCGACCCGGGGGCAGGACCCTGCACGTGGCCCTGTTGAATGTCATGAGGTTCACATGTGGCCACTTCTTGAGCTCATCAAGGTCCCTCTGGATGGCATCTCATCCCTTAGGCGTGTCACCGCCCCACTTGGTGTCATTGGTAAACTTACTGAAGGTGCCCTCAATCCCGCTGTCTGTGCCTTTGATGAAGATACTGGACAGTGCTGATCCCAATCTCCAAAGCACCTTAGAGTTGGTGCTGTATTTACAGAGGTGGCTTGGGCACTGCTGGGGCTGTGCAGGGCCAGGGCCATGGGGCCACCAATTGCTCCTGAGAATGATCTGTCCCAAAATGCAGGGCTTGAAATGTGGAGTTGACAGAGATGCTGCGTTTCACTGCATGACCCTTTCCTGCTTCCCTGAAGCTGAGATGGTGGTCTGCTTCAACCAGAGCTCGTCCCTTGTGGTGCTCACCCAGGCTGTGGTCAGGAACGTGTCCTGGGAGAGGGAGGAGGCTGGGTGACACTGGAAACTGGTGTTTTCCTCACTGCCTGGACAAATCAAGTAAATGTTCCCTTGTATTGGGCACTGGGGAGGCCCCACCTCGAGGGCTGTGTCCAGTTTTGGGCCCCTCACGCCAAGAAAGCCCTTGAGGGGCTGGAGCGTGTCCAGAGAAGGGCAACGGAGCTGGTGAGGGGTCTGGAGCAGGAGTGTGGTGAGGAGCGGCTGAGGGAGCTGGGGGTGTTCAGCCTGGAGAAAAGGGGGCTGAGGGGAGACCTTCTCGCTCTCTGCAGCTCCCTGGAAGGAGGGGGTAGCCAGGGGGGGTCGGGCTCTTCTCCCAAGGAACAGGCCATGGGACAAGAGGAAACGGCCTCAAGTTGCGCCAGGGGAGGTTTAGGATGGATATTGGGGAACAATTTCTTCCCGGAAAGGGTTGTGAAGCCTTGGAAGAGGCTGCCCAGGGCAGTGGTGGAGTCGCCATCCCTGGAGGGATTTCAAAGCCGGGCAGACGTGGTGCTGAGGGACATGGGGTAGGGGTGGGTTTTGTCAGAGTTGGTTTGATGGTTGGAGTTGATGATCTGAAAGGTCCCTTCCAACCTGGGCAGTTCTGTGATTCTAAGTCAGGACTCAGCTCTGCCCCAACAAAGCTGCCACCATCACGGCGAGCTCTGCGCCATCGGCTTCGGTGCTAATCGGGGTGATCCGCGCTTTATCCCTGCGCAAAGGGCGATAAGCTGCTCTCGGTGGCTGCGGGCTCTGGGCAGGATACTCTGGACACCCGATTTAGCCCGGAAGGCTGAGATCAGGAATTAGGAAGAACGTCCGTGTAAGCCCCAGACTGAGTTTCTGCAGGGGGTATGTGGAGTCCTGGCCCTCCTGGATCACCCAGCTTCCGATCAGGGCAGTGCTGGGATGTGGAGGTGGCCAGGGACACAGTCCTGGCTCTGGTGCGTGGCCCAGTGGCACTCAGCAGACGGGCTGAGAGGTGCAGGATTTACATCCAGTGCCCTGAATTCCCCCTTCATGCCCTTTGCTCAGCAGAATCCCAGACTGGCAGGGACCTGTGGAGATCATCCAGTCCAACCCCCTGCCAGAGCAGGGTCACCCAGAGCAGGTGGCACAGGAACGCGTCCAGGCGGGTTTGAATGACTCCAGAGACAGAGACTCCCCCACCTCTCTGGGCAGCCTGTGCCAGGGCTCTGCCACCCTCACAGGGGTATTTCCTCATGTTGAGATGGAATTTCCCGTGTTCCAGAAGGGAGAACACGGTTGGTGGTCCCAGGAGTTTCAGCCCCAGTGCCACCCTCCTGTGCCCAGGGTCCCTTGGATCGATGCCACCATGCCCGGGACCTCGTTGCACTTATCATAGAATCATAGAACTGTCCAGGTTGGAAGGGACCTTTCAGATCATCAAGCCCAACCGTTAACAGTTTTACACTGAAAGAGGGAAATTAAGGTGAAATGTTAGGAAGAACTTCTTTGCTGTGAGGGCGGTGAGCCCCTGGCCCAGGTTGCCCAGAGCAGCTGTGGCTGCCCCATCCCTGGAGGGGTTCAAGGCCAGGTTGGACGGGGCTTGNGTCCAAGGCCAGGTTGGACGGGGCTTGGAGCAACCTGGGCTGGTGGGAGGTGTCCCTGCCCAGGGCAGGGGGTGGCACTGGGTGGCCTTTAAGGTCCCTTCCCACCCAAACCATTCTGTTATGCGATGATTCTATGGTTCTAAATAAAGGTGTGCGATGGATGATGCTGCTGGGGGTGGAACCACGCTCTCCCAACTGTGAAATTAGAATCATGGAACTATAGAGTGGTTTGGGTGGGAAAGGGCCTTAAAGCTCATCCAGTTCTCCCCCTGCCCTGGGCAGGGACACCTCCCACCAGCCCAGGTTGCTCCAAGCCCCGTCCAACCTGGCCTTGGACTGTGGGTGTGAAACAGCCCCAGGAACCATTGTGCTCCCCAAGGGAAGGGAAGGGGTTTCTCTGCGTCCCGCAGCTCCGTGGGGCGCAGCTGTCCCCCAGCCAGTGGGACAGGGCAGTGGGCACAGGCTCTGTCCCACCAAGGACCTACCCAAGCTGCTGCAGAGGGTGGGGAACCCTCGGGCTGTGGCACTGACCCAGGCTCCCCGAAACTTGGGGGAGCTCGGCTTTGGCCAGGCCACTTCCAACCCACCTTTGCAGGACGTGGGCGAGCGGCCACCACGGTGCCGGGCTGGGGAAGCGCAGAGCAGCACGTGGGACATGGGGGGATGGCGGAGACAGGGACCCCGGGGCTGGAGACGTCCTGGGAACCGTGGAGGAGGCTGCGAAGCCTTGGGCACAACCCGGGAGCTCTGCGTTCTCTTCCTGTGCCCTGGGCCACCCGCTGTCCCTCGGGGCTAAAGCCTAGGTGTATTTAAGCGATGCCTCGTCCTTTATCAGCCGTCTCCCTCTAAGAGGATTGTCGCGGTAGGTGTAATATACTTAAGGGATTGTAAAGAACAATAGCATTTCGGCAGCACACCGTGGCTCAGGCTGCTGTCACGGCCTGTTGAGACCTCTCAGATCTACAGGACCATGTACTCTGTGAATTAAACTTTATTTTTTGAGCTTATTAGGAAAGAAAACAAACAAGGGCTCCATCCCCTTTGTACAGAGTAGGCTAACACGAGAGGTCACTAATTCATCACTTAACTGGGGAGAAGAAGGGGAAGGGCTATACCTGCCGTTGTACCACGGCCGCCTGCCCATCCGTATTTATCCAGCCACGTCCCCCTCCATGTCCCCCCGTGGTGCCCTGATGCTGCAGGGATGGGCTCAGTCCCGCTCAGCAGCTCCTCGCACATCCCTCCGCTCACCCCCATCCATCACTCCCCGCATCCTCGCTCATCCCTCCGCATCGCCCTCCCAAAACGGGGGGGCCCTTGCACCCCTCCTGGGGTCCCGGAGGGAGGGGAGTCCCATCCCTGTGCACCCAAAATCCGGGTACTGTGATCTGCTTCGGTTGCCTGTGGCACCTTCTCCCACCTTTGTGCTCACTGGTGGGCATCCCGGGCAGCGGGTCCGAGTGCCGATCTGAGCTGGGGCTGCAGGAACATCGAGTAAATCCTGCTGCGGGCGAGCGGGCGGGGGGAGATGGCGCTCGTCCTGCCCCGTGCAGGGATGTTTGCGGCTCTGGGAGAGGCAAAAAGCAAATCCCGCGTCCTCCCGTCACACTGGTGAGGGAGAACTAGCCTCTCCTTGACATTGCTCCGAGAAGCACGGTCAAATGCGTGTCCGAGTCCTGAGCCACATGGCTGGTGGGACATGGGTGATGTGCAGGTGCTGGAGAGGGACCAGTCCAGACCCAGCTCCTGAGTTTGCCCAATTTTGGGAATCATTTGGTGTGCGGGTGAACCAGGAACCGTGTCCAACAGGCGGGAACTGGGTGAGGCTGGGGAGGTGATGGGAGGAAACCTCATAAGGTTCAAGTGCAGGGTCCTGCCCCCGG
>VYZM01006352.1:488-14961 GCA_013398915.1 Dromas ardeola
TGTAATCCTGGTTTCATCCCCATCCCCCTTCAAACCTAGTTTAAAGCCCTATGAATGAGCCCTGCTAATTCTTGTCCCAGGATCTTTCTTCCCCTTCGGGTTAGGCTTCCCCCACCTGTTGCCAGCATGCCTGGTTTCCTGTAGATCAGCCCATGATCAAAAAAGCCGAAGTCCTGCCGGATGCACCAGTCTCGGAGCCAGGAGTTAATTTGCTGGCTCCTCCTATTTATCCCCTCGTCAACCCCTGCAAATGGTGGGATAGAGGAGAACACTACTTGTGCTCCCGATCCCTTAACCAGCTGTCCCAGAGCCCTAAAATCATTCTTCATTGCCCTTAGACTTCTGGTACCTACCTCATCACCACCTACCTGAAATACCAGTGGGTATACCACTACTATAGTGGGTAGTAATCTGATGTCTGAACCAGGGAAGGGAGTTTTCTCCATATGTCCTTAATTCTGGCCCCAGGGAGGCAGCTGACTTCCCTGTGGGATGGGTCCAGTCTACAAATAGGGCCCTCTGTTCCCCTCAGAAGGGAGTCACCTACTACAATTACCTTCCTTTCGTTCTTGGTTGAGGAAGTCCTGAGGCATGGGGGTGAGTGACTAGCACTGGGCATCTCACTGGATGGATCATCCTCTCCATCTTCAATCGCCAGTTTGAGGCAACATCAGTTGCATGATGTGTGGTGGGGACCCTTTCTTTGAACATCCAACCCAGCACCGGCAATCGAGGTGCTAAGAGTGTTAGGTGTTGCTTTAATATGCAGTTTACACTTCTAATATTGCTACAATTCTCACACTTCCTGGTGTGTTCATTTTTTTTCATAAAATCATTGCAACAAACCTTGGCAAAGGACAATGTCAGATGACCACATTGCATGCCAAATAGCAATGTGACTGCAATACAAAGTGAACATGGATCACAGGACAGTCTGGCTTCTACCAAATGCAAATTACATGCATCCAACTTCAAGCATAGGTCTCTAGAATTGAAGCTGTACTTAAATGGTATTGTGGGAAATTCTCCTTCTGAAAAGTCAGAGGAGTCACGGAGCTGGTGGATTACTATGCAGATAAGATCTAATATGACCCTGCAGCTGATAAAGGGAAAAAGCATAGAGTCCTGAAAAATCATGTCTCTGTGTACAGCAGTATAACCACCATTGAATAGCAGTCTGATTTTCGGGTCATATGGGCAGTTGGAGAGCTGCAGGAATGATTTGAGTTTAGGAAAGCATGTTTTGCACTAAATTCTATTTACTCAGTCAGAAGTAGTGGAAAAATGAAAATGACTGTATTCAACTTGGAGCTCTGGTTAAAGTGATAGTCTAGTTCATCTGAAAGCATCATCCTCACAGTTTTCTCAGCTATAATTTGATCTAGGAAGCTATCTGGGTAGGCGCTTCATATGTTTATATTTTTTATAAACCAGTGTACTGAATACACAGCATTCATGTCTTGATAAACATTTTTAATATTACACTGCAATATTACAGTAATGGAAATATTTTCTCTTTGCGTAAGTAGCCCCTTGCAAGTACTGCACTTAAGTTTTCCTTGTGTTGTTGAGTGTTTTTCTTCTGATATTGCTGCAGTTTTGTAGACCTTGGTCAGTCAATTCTGACCAAAAAAACCAACAAAACCAAACAAATCATACTTGATTGAGAGAGTATTCCTCTGCTACTCCTCTGCAGTTTTTATATTCTGTAAGTCATGTGAGTATGATCTGTAAATTATTTAGTGTCAGATATTGTCATAAATGGTTAACTTGTTAATGTATGATTTTAAAGGCTTTCCTTCTAGGTGCTCTGTGCAGCAAAGCATTCCTTTTAGTTAGATTATTAATTTAGGAATTAAAGTGGTTTTAATACAGTGAATAGTGGTGTAAATGTGTACAGTTCACTTGAGAGCTTGCTCGCTTTACAGCCAAGCTTCTTTCTATTCTGGGTCTTGCATTAGCACATCATTTTTCATTTAATAGCGTAGTTCTTAAGAGACTCACAAATTGCTGCTAAACAATACTGGCAGACTTTCACTTCGTACTTCCTTATGCTGCTAACAAAGTAGATCCCGTTTGAATACTATGTTGCAGAAATCTAAATGAAGTGAAGTCTTGAGCTTATTGTTAATTTACGATGTTTAATTATTGCAACACTTGCAGCTATGCTTGCCGCTTTGTGGAGGTTCAGAACATTATGTTCAAGACTGTAATTTATTATTATCTGCTGCATTGGATTCAGAGCGTTGGTAGGTGTTTGTACTGATGTTTTGTTTGCAGTTACGCGTAACAGTATGTAATTACCAAAAAAATCTGGTGACTGTAATCAGTGTTCTACAAGTTGATTTGGTTTTCAAGTTTGTAAATGTTGGAAGGTTTTTGTCAGTCTGCAATTAGTGAAAGGGGAAGTGAGTCTCAGAGGAACTCCAATTTAAATGTAGTCTTATAGTTCTATAACTTTATGGTTTGGGGAGATTTGAGTAGATGAGACGAATTAGTAATACTGCTGGGTTATACTTACTTTCAAAAGTAAGTGATTGAGATGTCTCTACTTTTAATCCACTAACAATGTGTTGCGGCTGTTTTAAAAGGAATGGGAAAGGAGGTCTGTATTTTGAATGGTTTGGCAATTAGATGAACACTTAATTTCGTCTTGTTCTTTCGGGTTTCTGTGTTATGGAAGAGAAGAGTATTTTTATTCATGTAGGGAAAAGAATCGGTACTCAAGACAACATTAATAATGCTGGAGAGTTATAGGACTGAATTGTTAAAGATAAACCACTGAAGTTAGTTGTCATTGCTTGTTAATCCAGCATCTGTTGTATCTCTCACAGAATTCTTGTGCTACTGGTAGAACAAAATCAACTTTGTCTCATGAACGTACCTTCGACCTTCTCTTGGAAAAGCTCTTCTGCTTTTGTTGATCCTATTGTCTCCACATACGTTTGAGGGGGAAAACTAAATGCTTTTGCATATAGGATAAATTTTTTTGCTCGGTAAAACTGATGTTAATATAAAGACTGTTACAAATTTTGTAGAGCAGATTGATTATTTGGGGTGGGGCATCTTGTTCTCATTCAAAGTCTCTTTTTAAACTTTCTAAAACTAATTATTCTATGGTATATATGTCTTGACAGTGGAGTTTAATTACACTATTTGCTAGAGTAGTAGGTCACTTTATGACAAATTATGTGAAGGTAGTTCTATATTACAATAAGAATACGTTTTATTAATTTGTAAAGAGCCATACAGTAAACTAGTTATCTATGAGATAATAGCATAATATTTTAAAGACTTTTTTTTGGCAGGGTTTGCTAACTTGGCCTAGCTGGATGTGCATGAAAGGATAGTAATAACATAAATACCTGCTGCGTGCTGTGCATGTGTGCTTAGTAATTGTGGTATGTACTATCTGTACTCATAGGTGAGAGAAATGGCTGCTACCACACTAAGTGGTCTGCTACAGTGCAATTTTCTCACTATGGATGGGCCCATGCAGACTCATTTTGAACAGCTGTGCAAGATGAGGTTACCAAAGAAACGAAAGCGTGACCTGGGTACAGTGGTGGACACAATACCTTCTGGTGGTAAGAAAATTGCTTCAGAGACTAAAACCATGCATGTCGGTAGCAGGTTAGGAGGATACAAATACTTTGTGCTACACTTAGATGCTTATTCTACAAGTGCTCCAGATGGAATAGGATCTGTCCTGTAGTTAAGGAGTATTTAGAAAATTAACATATACCCAGAGAAACCTTAGGCAATTTTTTTTTCTTTCTAAGCATCCATAAACCGTAATGGCAAATTACTTGTCCTTATGTATCTAACTGTCTATTTGTGTGCATGTAATACAGTTCCTAATTCTTGTTAAGTGCTCTGATAATTTGATTTACAGTGTAAATGATGAATAAGAATACACTACTACCAAAAAAAGCAAATAATGGTTTTTTATTATGTATTCCTACATTAAACTTATTTATAACTTTTCCAGAATTAACACTAAAGAGATTTCTCCCGTTACAGTTTCCATAGTTCACATAGTTGAGAATGCAGAAGATGTGGGATAGCTATTTCCTCAGTAAATAAACTTCCTTAGCTGCCACAACATAATTTCACTTTGTACCCACTTTACTTTCTGTTTGTTGGCAGCATGCTTTTTGACTCTAAAAAACCCAACACACGCAAAAAAAAAAAAGAACTAAAACAAACTTTAGTTAACCTTGGAAGCGCTGGCTTCCGACCAAGCATTTAGTGCATCTGAGTCACATTGATTAGACCCAGAAGGACTGGGTTTCCATATTGTCAAATAGTTCTTGTATTTGAGAAAACATTCTGAACGCAGAAATAGGGAACTGTGGAGATGTAGTTCATGAGCTATTTACTGAGAAGAGAGAAAGATTTTTTGAGAGAAGGAAGCTCATTTGAAATGTTTATAAAGTTATGCAGCAGTTGTAGATTAATTTGTTAATTTTTTTTACACATTCTTCCATTAGAAATGAAAACTAGAATCATAGAATGAATCTGTGATTCTGCGTGAGAAAGCAGAAGCAGTCTTGAGATCCGTACCCTTGTGTAAATTTATTTGACTATATGATCTGTAGAATTATCTGGTTTTCTGTAGAAGCTAGAGATCGCTCTACTGTGGCAGGCGTTTTTTTTTGGTGCTTTGTTTTTTGGTGTGTTTTTTTTTTTTTTAAATCAGGGTTAATGTTAGTGTCAGTATGTTATTCTAATTAGATCACCTCTGTTTAACATATAGGCTCTCTTCAGTTGTTCCCATCAGTTAAAAATAGCCTTATTTTCACTGATAACCAGTTTTAAGTTTGGCTATGTCATTGAGGAATGTCTTAGACAAGATAGTTGCACCTTGCCAAATGTAAACTAATATCCTGCAATTGCAGATTTGGTTAAACGCCATGCTGGTGTGCTAGGACTTAGCGCATGTATTTTGTCAAGTCCGTATGATGTACCCACCTGGATGCCCCAACTCTTAATGGATCTCAGTGCCCATCTTAATGATCCTCAGCCTATTGAGGTAAAAATACTTATATAATTTTTCTGTTTAATATAACGCATCTAAAATATGCTTTACTCATTCTTAGTTCCCCTTTTCTAGAAATAAATAGGACACTATTAAGAAACTTAGTTTCTGCTGCTTTTTGTTAAATGGTTCCAAATACATTTTAAGTCATGGAGTGCTTTTAAATATTTTTTTGTAGTAGTTCTGTTCCCGCTTTCAAATTTAAAGTATAAACTGAAAGCTGCAAGAACTATATCTGTAATGAGGAAATAGCCTTTTTTAATTAAAAATGTCATGCACTTTTGTGCATGCCATCCTAGGAAATACCAACCCAAACCAAAAAATCACTATGAAATTTTTAAAACAAAGTTTTATAAGCAGCCCTAGAAACAAGTTTTTAGTGAAATAGTTACCTTTAACTCTATTTTTTTGCCCCGTCTTTTTGGTTTTGTTGAGCTTTGCTGTTGAGCTTATGGCTGAAGAATTCCTTAGATTTAACAGACTTTGCTATGGTGTGGTCTACTGAATCAAGAAAATGAACTGATTGGCCTTATCTTTTGATAATTTAATAATAATCTTAATTATTTTAATAGCACAAGACAGTCTTCCTCTGATTTGTTTCTTCTATGCACCTTACATGATTCATGAACTCTTTGTCATGTTTTGAGACCCAGACCATTGGTTTTGAAATACCCAAGGAAAAGGAAGAGGGGAAAAGCATTTCGCTTATACTTTATAAGAATCTGTTAATTTTTTTAAACTCAAAATTGTAGGTCAGAGAATTGTTTTTATGACACTGGTCAAAAGACTAACCAGAACTGTAAAATTTAAAATACTGGGGAACTGGAGTGAATTCCCCAAAGCTGTTCTAGCCTTTGTAACTGCTCAAGCACTTTGCTCTACTCAGCAGTTATTTTTGTTGTATTCAATGTTTGTTTTGTCATGGAGCTTAAATCCATGACTGATGCATATCAATAGTGATTGTGTGCTATGCAGATGACTGTGAAAAAAACACTGTCAAATTTCCGGAGGACTCATCATGACAACTGGCAGGAGCATAAACAGCAGTTCACGGATGACCAGCTACTAGTGCTTACTGACCTCTTGGTTTCACCATGCTATTATGCATAGATAGGTAAGATTATTTGTTTTGACATAAATGGACAGAAACATCTTACGAAATCTCCTCTAGCTCTCCAGTCTAGCATGCAGTAGGGAGGAATCCCTAAACCACAGGGAGAATTAAGTCCCTTGCACCTCCGGTGATCTGTTCACGTTCAGATTTATTTTGGTTAAATATTGTTCATGTTTTTGTGTGTCCCTGTATTACACTACTGTTTTGCTAAGACACTTGCACTTGTTCTCTTGAATATTGATGTTCCTTTTCTTCATTTTCTGCCAGTTGGCTGCCTTTTAAAAGCCTGACAGTTTCACTAAAAGCAAGGTACTTGCTGCTTTGTATTTCTGATGCTTCTGAGGACTTTAGTCTACCACCCAGTGCAGTATATCATCTACATCTCACGATGGGGAATGACTGCTACCAAACTGTTTCCTCTTCCACATAATGGCTCTGCTACCGGGTCTCTTCACACAGGCATGTCCCCAAAGAGTGAATCCATTCCTGGAGTTTCTCTTTGTTACGCTACAAGATTCTGACCTCTATTGTGATGTTTTGTGACAGTATTCCAAGAGAAGTTTTAATTTATATTTTCATTTTCTTCTGCGATAATAGCATGAGGCAATAGTCTTGTTTTGAATTTGTGTTTTGAATTCCTTCTTTCTTTTTATTTCTTTTTCAGGTTTCTCCAGGGAAAATGAGGATGTAGGAACCTTTCTGCGAAATAAAGGCAACTCAAAGCAATTTATCATGTAGAAAACTTTTGTTGGAAATCCTGATGCCTAATCAAAACCACTTCTAAATGCAAACAAAAAGACCTGGTTCTATTAAAAAAGAATTTCACCTCCCCAGGGGAGTAGCTGCAGGAGCCCTACAGTCTCCTTGTAACTGTGTTCACAGAGCCTGATCGCGAGTTTACTGCAAGACCCTTGTCATTGGCCTGCATTGCACATCAGTCTTGTTTCTGCTTTCTTGCATGCAGTGACTTGCACTGCACATTTCTTATCCAACTTTTCTGACCCTTCTTCCCTGCTGTTTCTGGCATCAAAGATATGTAGAACCAGAGTGTGCTTCAAACAAGAATATTGTTATTGAAGCTCTCCAGTTCTGTTAATGCAACTTCTTACTTAGTCAGCATACAATACCAGGAACCTATCTTTCTCAGAGTTTATTTTTCACTACTTGGATTTCAGTGTCCATCAGGTGACAGGCTCTTTATCATTCAGTCCACCTCAGGGCAGAATTGCCTCTTTGTATCTTGCTTGTCAAAATGTAAATAGCTGATCTTCTCTGTGCAGTATAGATGGCAGGACAAAACGTGGGGAGTGAAAGCTCTTATTGCCTGGCTAGGTCTTCAAAGATAGCTTGACCATGTGTGGAATAAAAATCTATGATTATCTGCGTACTTTTAAGTGTGAAAGACTGGGGATGTTTCCACATAATTAGAGCCTACAGATACGAAATTATGGACTATCAAGTGATGGTTGAATTCATAAAAAGAAATGTATGTACAGTGTGAAAAAGCACTGAATGGCTGACTATTCTTAAGAACATATTCTCATAAAGATTGCCACTGTTTGAGCAAGCATATCTTGTTCGAAGATTGTGGAAGCTCTGTATTTTTTTTTGCCTGCAGCTTTGTTCAGGGACTGATATCTATTGGCTATTTAACAACATGTTTAATATGTGTTACATAGTTGTAAAAGACTGTATAAATTGTAGAGGCATTGCATTGACAAAACATTGTACAGTTTACAATCTTTTACATAACACCATTGTGAGATTAATTTGTAAAGATTCATACTTAGATGTTAATACGGTAGTAGTTCTGGCTTTTGTATCAAATCAAATGCCATTATTAGTTTTTTAAATTATTTTCTTTAACAGAGTATCTCTTCATGTCTGAAAAGCAGAGGTTTTGTTTTGGTTTTCTTGTATCTCATTATTACTATGTCTCATTCAGATTTTACTGCAACACTTGTGGCCATCGTTAAATGCTGACATCACATACTCTAGTGTGAGAAGTTCACAGAATGTGAGGTACACTGAAATAATTCATAAACTGGTGTGTGTTTCAACTTTCATGCAATGCTACAGGAGCACTGATACATTTAGAGTGATTTACCTGCTGAGTGTGTGACTCATTCCAAACTTCAAAGCACAGCAGTGTTCCTGGTGCAGTATTTAATGAGTGTCAGCACACAGATGTAACCACTGTATAGCGTAGTGCCAAAATTATTATTTCAATTGTGTACGTAGTTTAAGACCCAATAAATGGACTGTTTGTAACACCTGCATTTTTTAAATTTCTAAAGTGGAAATTTCTTATTTTGAGACTGTAACTTAAATTTGTTTACTGTGCTTTTGAGCTTTTTGTATGAGGCATGTGTTTATTATGGGACTTGGCAGTGAGTTAAGGTAACATTAAGGATTAATTAAAGATGTTCTCATGGTTGGGACACTCGGTTTTATATTTACGTAAAAATATCTTGTACCTGGGGACGCTTGCCAAAAAACTTCTTAACTTTTGAGAAGCACACTTAAAATTGGATAAGCTAGTTTGAAGTGGTGGGGGTTTTGTTGATGGAATTTAAAAAACAACAACAAACAAACAAAAACAAAACAAAAACCACACACACTTTAAAAGTAACGGGTATTTGCTAAAAGTAAATAAAAGTAAATAAAAGTATTTGCTGCAGAGGATCATCTTTAAAGTATGTTTTGGCTGATTAACTGATGGAGCGGATATTACATGTGCTGTTTTGCCTACACTAAGGGCAGCTAACAAGGATCCAGCTCTGCTGCTTTTTAGTGTAGTTCTGTAGTCAAAGTGTAGGTGGAATTGGTTGCAATATTGAGGATCCAGTGCTCTGTAGAGAATCATAGAGAGCTATGATAGCAAATAAGCGATATTAATTCACAATAGCTGTTTATAAATCAACAATAAATTACTTGATCCAAACAGAGCACACAGAAAATAGAGCACCTATTCAAAGTACAGTTCTGTAGGATGAAATATATGGTAGTGTGAACAAACTTGTACTAACTGAATTTTTGTGGGTAAAAGATTGTAAGTCTCCTGAGAATGTAGGAACAATTTTGAGTTCTTCATCAAATAATGCATCTCCATTGTTATTTTTATTCCCTAACTTTCCCCAAGCGATATACATATATAATGAGTTCTGAGCTTTCCATCACTTTGATGTCTTACGCTGTCTTTTTCCCTAAAGCTTTAGAGATGAAACAGCTGCAATACCTCAGTCTGGAGAGGGAGACATTTCTAGTGTGAGAAGAGAGAATTTTTCCCCTTGAACAGTAAGGGAGATGGAAAAAGATCTTGGCAATAGTCTGGTAGCCTTAGTGACCACATGTCAGTCTGCACAATCAATCTGTGACCACTGCTGTTTGAAGCACCAAAGAATGGCAGTAACGTAAGGCAGAATTGATTTGTTGTTTTGGGTGGGTTGGTTTTTTTGCTCAAGTTGCAGTGACATACTCTTTAGTGACTGTCTTGCCTAGAGTATTAAGTGATTTACCATACCTCCATAACCAAGTGGACGTGTTTATGCATGTAAAAACGTGCTGAAATCACAGCGGAAACATGATGATTATTTTTATAAAAATGTATAAGAAAATTATCAAGTAGGCAAGTAAGACTTGTGCTTTTGGGTGGCACTAGAGACTCGACATTGGTGGATTGTGTTATTAACAAGTTGAGCTAATCTGTACATAGAGTTTTTTTTAAAAAATGAAGGAGGAAAAGGTATGAAGGTCATTATTTCTGATACAGTACATTATGACTGTATTCCTTTTATGTCCAGGTATCTGCCCTCTGGTGCTTGTTACTTCTTTACCAAGCTGCTGGGAGTCCTGTGCTTGGTACACATGGATGAAGTCTCTTGTCAGTTTTTTACAGTTAGGCACACCACACTCCCTTCCATCTTGCACTTTCTTCCACACTTCAGACTTCCTGGAATCCTGCAGCAGAGTCCAGCTTCCTTTTTCTCCTGTGCTGTGGGAAATACAATCATCTGGTAAGATGTAAAAAGGGGAAAAAGCAACTTACCAGTAGAAAGTTTTGCTCGCCATTGTTCTTGCAGGATTTTAACTTTAACCCTGCTGTGAATTACTAGCTAATTTGTTTTAATTTCTCACTAGCATTGTGCAGTAATTGGAAGGCAACTTCTGTGAATTTCCCCATCGCAAAATACTCACTGTACACAGTCACACTGCTGCACAGGCTCTGAAGAATGGTATTCCCAATAAGAGGAGAGGAATTTCACCTGAGCCTGATCTAGACTTCTAGGTTGTCTGCAGGCTAGTGGTAACCATGCTCCAGGGAGGCTGTTTTGTGGTTGTTACTCCCGCAGAAGTACCTGGACCACTAGGGCAGCAGTAATTTCAGAGTCTACTACAAGGAATTGGAGATTTGATTACAGAAGAAAATTAAACTGTGTGGAAGATGAAGAATATTGCTAAGCTGTTTAAGGCTGTGCACACAAATTACAAGCAAATTGTAATTGCTTTGCACTGAGGGTTTTTTCTCTTGGTCAACAGATGCTTCTCAGAGCAATTAAAAGATATTTAGAAGGGAAAGTCCATGAGGTGGGAGGAAAAAAAGGTTGGTATTCTCTCCCTGGGAAGGAGAGTGACTCTTAGTAAAGCAGTCTTGAATCAAGAGTTCTTTCAGTACAGATAAAAGCTTAGACTGTTGCCTACAAAGATTATTAGCAAAATTATCTTTGATTTCTGATGGGTTAGAGCACAGTGCTTAGAGGAATTAGCTGCATCCTAACAAGGCAGACTTTTTCAAAGGGTGAAAAGGGGAGTGAGCCTTGCTGGTCATGATCCCTAATCTAATTGTAGATTAAATCAGTTTTTCCATAAAAGGCTTGTAGAAGTTCATCCTACTTTCCCCTGCTTGGGCTCCTAGCACCCTCACTGCTGCAGGTATTTTGTAGAAATTACCTGAGCAGATTCTGCTGCTATAGATGGAGCTGGACACCTGCTTCCCTTGGGGAATAGTGAGGGGTACTGGGAAATAGGAGACAGAATAATTTCTAATTGGCATACTTCGGAAAAACAGCAGTAAACCCAATAAATCTATTTTAGCAATAAATGTAGTCAGATAGCAGTAAGTCTAGGTAGAGGCCTAGATGAGCTTAGTTGGAAAGGCTTCTGTTAAAGAGTATTAGTGAAAAGCTTTTATTTATTCTCTCCTGGCTTTTATTTCTATTTTTTCTGGGTTAATTTCCCCTTTTATTATTCCAGCTTCTTTCCCCTACAACTCTTACTAGGCTGAGATGGGGGCATGTTTCCGTGATAAAAAGTAATTTCCAGTTTCTTGTAAATATCTGCAAAACTTGACACTGCTCTAAAAATGTCTTCGCACATTTTCTCCTTATGCATTAGGAACCCATATTTGAGAAGCTTCATAGTATTAGAGAGTGCTGGGGCTTTTTTATTAATTAGGCTTAAGAGCACTGTAAAGAGTTAATATCCTCGTACCTTGTGTAAGGTGCTGCAAAAGTTGGTGCTCGTGTGATTCCTGCCTTGCAAAACTGAGACTTACTTCTTGTATTGTGCTTCTCCCCTGCACCAAACTTTGAAAACTCTTTTAAAAAGGGGCAGCCTCGTGAGATGCTTTGCTGTGCCAAAGGGACTGGGCAGTGGTTTGTGTTCCCATGGAGATCCTTTTTGCCTCAGCTCAGTCCCTTGCTCTCCGAGTACGAGTTTAATTACCTTCTCTTGCGCTCACCGCCTCCTGCAGCATTCAGGGGCAGTTTACTGAATGCTCACGGCCACCTGCAGTGTTTCTCAGTGTGCATCACCAAAATGCTACCCAGCTTGTGCTTTTCTGCTGAAATGTTTGAGGCTTGCCAGGCTATAACAAGGAACACCTTTCCTTCATTTCAAACTACGTAACTGTAGAGCGGTAAGGCATCTTAAAACCAAAAAAACACCCTTCATGGGCCTGCTAATCTGCATTAATGAAATGAGTGACAATCTAAACCAATTACTATTAGAAAATGCAAAGTTTTCTTTTGCTATTTTGCATGTTAGTTCTAAAATACCTAACTCTTTGTAAGGCCCAAGTCTTACAGTTTTGACTCTTAAATCTATTTCTCACCATCTCAGGTAGGGATTTCAAAAGCACATAAGAGATCAGAGTCTCAGTCTTGCTAAAAAACAATTCCATTAGGAACGTGCAGCCTAATTTCTGTATGTGTGCTTCCACCTGCTAATCTACTAACTATGGGAAATTAAGAAATCTTAACTGTGGTCATCCAAAGCTGAGCATTTGGCCGAATAACACCTGCAATTACATAGACCTTTCCAAGATTTTAAGGGATTCTCGTTTTGCAAAATGTGTTGCTACTCCTATGTGTTTGGTAAGTGGTGCCACAGAAATTGTCATAGTGTAATACGGATTCGGGGATTAGACACAGTGTGAGACTAAGGTCAGTTTTCATGCAGTGTCTTGCTTACAACTGAAGTGCAGTGCGTTACCTGCTCTGAAAGGACATGGATATTGTGTGCACATTAGTTTCACGTGAAAAGAACGATCATCACTTTCCTCGGCATTAATCAATCACTTTAAAGTAAATCACTCTTGCATTAGGCTGCTATTTTGTCATGCAATTCAGTGTGCTTTGATGTTTATAAATAAGACAATTCAAGGAGGGAGAGCCCAGCTTGTCAATGAAGAAACAACCTCTACTCCATAGGGCCAGGATTCACCCACAGAATTCAAATTAACCATGACTGGAGAACAGACATATGAGTGAAAATAAAAGTGACAGTCAAGCTGAGAGAGAACATAGCATGAAGCCACAGGAAACCATGGACAGCGTGTTTTGGGTTTTGGACCTTCTCCCTCCTGGATGCAACTAGTTTAAGAACAAAAACAAGGCAAAACACCCCTGACCTAGGTGCCCAGGTTGAAAGGCACTGTTGCAGCCTGCTCTGATGGCTGCTCGCATATTTCCCTGCCACAGACCCTGACAACTAATCTGGACTGATTGCCAACTGGAAGTGTGTTTAGCATGCAAGGCTTGTAGGCCAGGATGCTGTTGTGAGTCATAGATTTGCTAAAAAATTGCTCTTAGTTTCAGAAAGAAATGCATTGAAAAATAAACGAGCAGGTAGCATTGACAAGTTTTCAGATGTCAACCTAGTGCTCTTGTTGCTGTCTTGATGGTTCTGCAAAACACCACTATGCTTCCGCGAGATTTCTGGGGGTAGGGGTAGAGTATTAAGATAATACACCGATTAATGTAATGAGTATATGTAAAAATGTACAGTATAAGACAAGTGCCCATGTGTAAGTTGGAAGTACTAGGTCTGCTGTATTTTCATAGCACTTTCGTGCCTCACCTGGCTAGACTTTCATCTCTTCCAACTGCATTTCCAGTGCCTGCCATTGAGGTCCATTGGTTGTGTCTGCCTGTGTGTGACAGCCTGTGCTGGCTTGGAGAACATGTGTTGAGCCTTTCCTCGTTGTCAAGCCCATGTAAGTCTTTCAAAATGATCCTTTAAAGTGCTCAGACATCCAACATTCTCCATCACTTTAAATGACAGATACTGTATTTGTGATGGTAGTAGTTGGCAGTAAACATATAAAGAAATAATACTGATTATTTTTTCCCCTCCTATGGGAATACAGAAGATCCTTTGCCGTGGATCCTGTGTTTCTGGGCACAGACAAGCAAACAAAAAGGGTTTCCCTACCCCTCGGAAAGCAGTGCAAAATACAAGCGGGGAAGACACAAGGAGCAAAACTGACTTAAATGTTGATGATCAAGAGGTTTTGGTTTGGGGCAGGTGTTTTGTTGGTGTTAAGTCAACATGGAGGGACCTAAAAGCCTTGAGTGCCCTGCTCTTGACTTGGTATCCTGGTAAGGGCATGGCTGTGACACAACTTGTAACAAAACTTCCAGCTGCCATATTGCACCTGTCTTCAGGGGTAAGCCTCTGCAGTGTTCCTGGCCGTGCAGCCAGCTTTGCCCTGCCTGCACCTTGGCTGGTGCTGTGGCTGCCCCAGGGCAGAGGAAGGGCACCTGATGGTTCTTCTGTATGAGGCTGGACAGGGAGTGGGACACTGGCAGTTGATGCAAGCTAATGTGGGGAGACATGCTACAGCGCCTTGCATCAGAGCAGCCCTTGCATTTGGGAAGCCCGGGGGGTGTCTGCGCTCAGTGTATGCCCCATAAACCCCTCTTCCCACGGCACCTCTCCCTGGAGGCTGCACCAGCGCTTCCCTCGGGGGCACGGAGGGGTGTGCCGGGGCTGTCGATCTGTCCCTGCAGGTGGGGGGGCTGTGTACGCGGCGGGCC
>VYZM01006352.1:15196-30335 GCA_013398915.1 Dromas ardeola
GGCCCGTCTCGGCCGCAGCCGCGCTGAGGCGGCGGGCGGAGATGAACGCATCGGGGCGGCTGCCGGCGGGGGGCGAGGAGGAGCCCCCCGGAGCCTCGCTGCTGCCGCTGAGCGGGAATGGCAGCGCGGGCGGCGGCTCTGGGGAGCTGCGGGAGGGGACCCACGCCGCCACCCTAGCGGCCTGTGCCTCGCTGCTGGCCCTGGTCTTCTGCCTGGGCTCCTACGGCAACCTCATCGTCCTCCTGTCCTTCTTCGACCCGGCCCTCAGGAAATTCAGGACCAACTTCGACTTCATGATCCTCAACCTCTCCTTCTGCGACCTCTTTATCTGCGGGGTGGCTGCCCCCATGTTTGCTTTTGTCCTGTTCTTCGACTCGGCCCGAGGTGTGCCGGGAGCCTTCTGCTTTACCTTCCACCTCACCAGTTCTGGCTTCATCATCATGTCGCTCAAGACTGTGGCGGTCATTGCCCTGCACCGGCTGCGCATGGTGCTGGGGAAGCAACCGCACTGTGCTGCCTCCTTCCCCTGCACCCTCCTCCTCACCCTGCTCCTGTGGGCCACCAGCTTCACGCTAGCCACCCTGGCCACTCTGAAAACCCGCGGCTCCCGCCTCTGCCTGCCCATGTCCAGCTTCGCCAGCGGCGAGGGGAAGATCATCCTCTACCTCTACGTCACCGATTTCATCTGCTGTGTGGCCGTGGTGTCCGTCTCCTATGTCATGATTGCCCAGGCCCTGCGGAGGAATGCCCAGGTGAGGAAGTGCCTGCCCGTGGTGGCCGTGGACACCTCCAGACCACAGCCCTTCGTGGGGCCCACAGCTGCCGGGGTTGGCATGCAGAGCGCTGTGCCCGCCTTGTACAGGAACCAGAGCTACAGCAAGCCACAGCACATCCAGACACACGGCTATACCAAGCACCTTGGCCAGCTGCCGGCCACCACTGCTGGCCGGCTCCAGCTGGTGCCAGCGGTCAACCTGTCCACGGCCAAAGACTCCAGGGCAGTGGTGACATGCGTTGTCATCGTGCTCTCTGTCTTGGTTTGCTGCCTGCCCCTGGGCATCTCTTTGGTGCAGGACATGCTGTCCAGTAGTGGTGGCTTTGTTCTCTACCAGTTTGAGCTGTGTGGATTTACCCTCATTTTTTTCAAATCTGGATTAAATCCTTTTATATATTCCCGTAACAGTGCCGGACTTCGGAGACGAGTCCTCTGGTGCCTGCAGTATGTAGCCCTTGTCTTTTTCTGCTGCAAGCAGAAGACGAGGCTTCGGGCCATGGGCAAAGGCAGCCTGGAAGTCAACAGGAACAAGTCATCCCACCACGAGACCAATTCAGCGTATGTGTTGTCTCCAAAACCTCAGAAAAAGTTTGTGGACCAAGCCTGTGGTCCTAGTCACTCCAAGGAAAGCGTGCTGAGTCCCAAGGCATCTGTTGGGCATCAACACTACGCACAGAGCAGCTCAACCCCCATGAACACCCGAATCGAGCCCTATTACAGTATCTATAACAGCAGCCCTTCACAGGAAGTGAGCACCCCAAATAGCTTACAGCCAGTGAACTCAGTTTTCGGATTTGCCAAATCCTACATTGCCATGCATTATCACACCACCAACGACTTGGTGCAAGACTATGACAGTGCTTCAACCAAGCAGATACCAGTGCCCTCAGTATAACCTTAGCAAAGGGTTCAGATCTAGCTGATCCAGTGGGTCCCTGTCTTTGCTTTTGTTAATGATTATTCTGAACTCGATGCTGTACTGTGTCGTTTAAGTAAATGCCACTAATGCTAACATCCAGCTATTTGCACTTGAAGTGAATATTAGGATATTACTTCCGTGAAGCTTTCTTGAATTTCTGCTGCAAGTCAAGAAGGGTGGTATTTTAGATTTGTATTTGGAATTGTTACATCAGGGTGGTTTTGGTACTAAATTTACTGCTGGACAAGTAAAAGAAAAGTAAGTGTGTTAACTATATGATTAATTACATCACGAAGCAGAGTGTCATCTCAGGGAACAATCTGAGGCTGTGCCAGAAGTATTACCTGTTAAATTGCATACTTGCCATATTTTCAAGAAGGAAGAATTGGGAGGATGCTTGGTAATATGATACTTAAATTTAAACTCTTCCTTTTGAAGAAGGTTAAAGAACTGGTGGTATTTTGTTGTAGCAAGTGTCAGTAATAACAAAGGTCCTTTCTATATGCAGGGTGACATTCTGATTCCGTTGAGGCAAACAGCAAAATTTCCATGAACTTCAGCTGAAGTTTAGGACATCAGTCTCGGTTTCCTAAAGCAGAACAAAGTATTTTACAAACAGCATTGTATTGCCACTAGGGCGCTGTTGAGAAGTGGTGTGGCACTGTAATAAATCTCTGAAGTATATATATCTTAATTTCCACTGTACATTAATTTTAAGGATTGGTGGCATTAAGTATCCCAAAATTATATAATTGGAGAAGTATCTTACATCTGATAGAAATAACTGTGCAATGCCCTATAGGTTTTACTTGAGGATAAAGATGAATATTGCAATATTATAGTACTATCAGTAATGCAGTCACATCTGGAATTTTCAAATTTGTAAACTGTTACGCAAAGAGTAGTGTTGCTTGTTGCTTTTTTTCTATGACTTTGTATAAAAGCCAGGAATTGGGGGGATTCAGCTATGATATTCCTAACAGGTAGAACTGACAGTTATTAACATGTTTAAAAACAGAATGACCACATAACAAGATGACTCCAACTTTTTGAGGTTTTCTTAAGAAGTCTAATATCAGTTTGATTTAAAAATTAATACTCTGTCTACTTAGTTATTTGTTGGTCTACACAGTGAACAAATGAACAGAAGTTAAATATTTTTTTTATAAATCCGAACATTTGTATTGTGTCACGTGTTGTGGGAATTCCTTACAAAAAGGAATGATTTGGAGGCATTTAAATTCCTGACAATTACTGCTTTGAGTGGTCAGATCTTTCCAAAACAAGCAGTCACCTTTCAACTTCTATGGAATTCGGCAGAGCCTTAGTACCTCTGAAATAGTCATGCCACAGGCTGTTGGTGCCTCATTATAGGAAGATGCCACATCTTTAGCAAAATTACAGTGATGGAAAGGTGATTTGTTATTTTAGAAACAAAAAACATTCACATCATTGCTGTGTGTGAGTTGTTGTTTTGGGCTGTTTGTTAACTAAACTGTTTTCCTGGAAGACTAATACTACATTATGAACACTGTTCTTTGTTTAACATTCTGAGTTTTAATTAATTTTGAATAATTCAAGACAGCTTTCTTGCAATAAAATGAATGTGAACAACTTTCTAATACAAATGTTAAATTGAAATTATTTCCGTAAGTCTTTTCTCTCTGCCCAGATATTTTTCTCTATAAACGAATAACATGGTTCTTTCTAAAGTAATTATAAAAGATAGCTAAAAGATCTGACTTGCTTGTTTTTTCTGTCTTTGCATTTCTCTTTAGTACAAAGCGTACTAATCTGGAGGGAAAAAAAAATGTGGGATCCTGTTACTTTGTCTCAAACTATATGTTCTTAGCAGCAATTACAGTGTCAGATGGGAAGGAGTATAGGACAGGACCCAAAAGTGGTTGCAAGATGGGGTCCTGCAGGTACTTTAAGGGAGTTAAAGATATGCATTAAGACTGGTTTTAACGTTAAGCAGGTTTTGGGTTTGCTGCATGTGTATACGACTCCTGCTGTGCTTTTGTTTTGGATCACATGAACTTCATCACATGATAGAAGATTAAAGCCTTCGCACCTTATTCACAAAAGTAATTTGCACTGAGTATTCATGTGGGAGTAAATCAAGAAGGGTACAGCTTTAGGATAGAAGGAGGTTTTATGTACGTTATTGTACGTTATGTACTATTAAGACAAAAGAACTCAAATCCCTTCAAAACACTTTGTAGTACTGCTCTTCTGTTAACTCCTGGTGCCAGCTCTATTCTTAATACAACCAATGTGTTAATATGTTTATGCTGTCAGATAGGAAAGTGCTACGCCTTTTAATCTGCAGTAGGAACAAAATCTGATTTGTCAATTGTATTAAATACCTGTGTTTTGGTGGAGGTTTATGGATGTAGCAAATAGAGATTAGATTTTGAAAATACGTAGGTACAATTTTTTGAAGTGAATCATAAACTGAAGTAATCAGTTATCATATGACAAAAAAATTACTTGCTTTAGATTCTTCTGCTGTATAACTTTTTTTCTTTTCTTTATCCCCCTTGTTATATCTTCTACTGAGCACAGAAACATTAAAGTATGACTGCGAGATTAAAAAAGCAGCAATCTAATTGAGGAGGGAAGCTACAGAGTGCTGGACAAAGGAGGTGGAAAATGTATGTGAAGAGGGGAGATGGGTAAGAGAGTAAGCAATAAAAGTACGTGAATACTGAATGGTTTAGAAAAAGTAGATCTGTAGTTAGTGCAGTCCATTAACACACAAACACCAAAGCATCTCATGAATATGAAACGTGGCAAATCCAAGACTCATATAACATGCTGTACTTTTTCTTACTACCGGTACGTACGCTGTGGACCTCATTGCTGCAGAGTTGTTTAGAAAAAACTAGGAAGGTTTAGTGGGTACTTCATGTGGGTAATTCGAGTATCAGGACCCTGTCAGTTAATGCCAACAAATGTTGAAATATACATAAAATTTTATACGCCAGGAATTAAAGCAATCTTTGATTTCTGGGGTTAGGATGAACCCATGGTGGTGGAACAGGTTATCCAGTGTGTGTTTTCACTGTGCTTTTCAGCTCCTTTTGAAGTTGCTGGTGTTGGCTGCTGTCACAGTGTTTGACCCAAGGACTGTTTCTGCTTTATTATTGAAAATCTACATTTGTGGTGTTAGGTGTACAACTAACAGTTTGACCAGGGTATCTTATGAAATAAGAAGCGGCCTCAAAGAAAGCATAAAGAAGCTTATTAGAAAAACAACTGATGAATTGGATGGGTCTCACTAACAAGTGACTTCTGTTTGTTTACAGGAACAGAAGTATTTGAAAGATTTTTATAATTCACAAGTTTTTGTTAAGTCATAGATCTTGCTTTATGGTGATAAGAGTTGACTTTTAGCTACTGGCCTGCGGTATTGTATTTTTTTTGTCCTTTACGTATAAAAACTGAAAGCTTATAATGCCAAGTAACTTCAAACAATTATCTACCCAACCTCAAAAAGTTTCTAAAGAATGTTCAACAGTTGGGCACCACCTCAGAACTTTTTAGACTAGAGATTAGAGAGATTTCTCTGTGGTGGTATACATTTATTATTTTTTTTAAAGTCACAGAAGCCAGTCTGCCTTAGCAGTAAAGCTTCGACAAGCTGGAGAGGGCAAGATGAAAAATCAGACAGACGATGGTCAAGAAGGATCAGTGCCTAATAATTTTGTGGTATTTTGTAGTATTTTATGGTATATATGTTTTGAATGTTTTTTTTTAAACTTTTTCTAAGTATTTAAGAGGAGTGTATTTGTGCTGATGCCACAGGTGGATGGAGGATTACATAAACGGTCCTGCCACTGACTGCTGGTAAGCAATTCTGCTCGTGCTGCACATACCAGAAAAAAAACAGTCCCAGCTCTCTCTTTCACCAGTTAGCTGTCTGCCAGCAATTTGAAGAACAGGAAAGTAATGGTTTTCATGACAGTCCATGTACATGACTCCTCATGCTTGCTGGGGAAAGGTGGGTTTGAACAGAGTGCAAAGAGACCTCTCTGTAAATGGAGATGGTAGGGGAGGGTAAGTCCTACTCTGCTTCTCATAATTTGCACTGGTGGAAAACTGGAGAGTCAGCACTGTGGAACAAAGGGAGAGGATGCAATTTCAAAGTGCTTCTGGGGCCTGTGAGCACTGGTTCTGTCCTGCGGTGCAATTGATGCAGATTGCTTTGATTTGAATAGCTCTTTGGTTATTGTCAGCTTCAAGCACTGCGCCTCATGGATATACCAAGTACAGTATCCATAAGTTTAATCAGTTCTGGCAAATTGACTTTAAAATGTCATTTATTATGTGCTAATAAATGCTGAAAACAGGTCATTGTCAATTCCTATTTAAAATGGGTTTACATTTAGTATTAGAAAAATACTTTCATTCATTACAAAAGCTGTCCCTGAACCTTGGTTCCAGGAGTCAAACATACTACGTGCTGCAATGTGGGGTTTTTCCTTTTTCTAGGAATAGCACAGGGAGGGTGAAGACCACATACTGCTCCAGCTGTCCTTTTCCAAATACGTTGCAGAAGAGTTGTACTTGCTGGTATCTCCTTATGTTTGTTTCATGTTTCCTCTTTTGGCATCAGATAGGGTGGTACTAGTCTTATTTTGTCACAGCAGAGCTAATTCCTTTTCAGAGCATGAGTTTCAAACGTGCATATGTTGTGCATAGACACTCTGCATTCCTGGGTCTCCGGTCTTCTCCTGCTAAGTCATTTGGGTTTGCTTATCTTATGAGCGAGTCCAGATTGTGCTACGCTAAAAGATTTGTTCTCACCTGGTATTTATTTTCTGTCACTGTCGGTTGATTTTCCTCTAATGTGAAAACTAGATCAGCTGAATTTTTTTATTTTTTCAAATACAATAAATAAAATTATGAAGTGGCACTAGGTGATGACAAGGGCTATGCAGAGATAGCACTGAATTAATTCAAAATGGGTCAGGCTGATGGTGTCAAGTGAAACTTTCCTAAGTTTAAATAATAATACACAGACTTTTTTTGCTTAATCTTCAGAGATTTATGATAACAGCATTTAAATAAAGTTCACATGAATTATTTAACAGTAGAGACTGACACACTCAGCTGGCTCTTTTTTGATTGTCTGGTTGTATATGTTAATCTGTAATTATAAAAGATTTTAAAATCTGATCTCTTCCACCAGTTACTTAGACAAAACGATGTCGCAGCATGGATTTGCAATTGCATCTCTCAGATGGCTACATTAAGTAAATCTTTAATCCTTTCTCCCTAAACCATAGAAAGAAGCTGTTACCTGTGTACTGACAGGGTTTGCATTTTTCTTACGTGTGTTCTTAGTGTGTGTTCCCATCTTAAGCTGTACTAGAGTTGAGAATCTGAACTACAGCCTTACCTTTGAATGACATCGCTTTTCACTGCAATAATCTCAAAAAGACAATTAGGACATGCAGTGTGACTTGAGCTGTTCTTCCTTTCAGGTGACATCCGTGGCATTTTAAGAAATGCTGGAAATAGCTGAAGAAAAATCAAGCACCCAGGAAGAAAAGGCTGTTTATCAGTGTTCAGGTCTCAGCCCTTTGGAGAAGGGATTCTTTTTTTCAGACGGAGTAACACAGACGCTACAAACCCATTAGTAACCTCTCCTGGGACTGATCCAAGGCAAACCCCGTTGCAACACAGCAGCCTTTGCAGAAGGTAAACACAGAAACACTTTTATTTGACCGCAGACACAGGCACAATCTTTACACGTTCTTGTATCTCATTCCATCTCATACATATCCTGAGCAGATCCATTCTCGGCTCTCACAAGTGGTTCGTTGGTTGTTTTTAAGACAGCTGCTAGCTGATGCCAGAACATTTTTTGTTTGTGTTCCTCAGGGCTCCACTTTAAGTAGGTTTTTCTTTTCAGCAGTTTCCTGAGTTTGCTGAACTTCTGTGGCACGCTGTTGGGCGGGAGGTCTTCCAGCACAATCATGATGAGGGAATCCTGATTTTCATTCAGGACCCGGTGTTCAGCAAAATACAGTTCATACTGACACCAGCAGCTGTTTACAAAATTGCGAGAGAGAACAAAAAGGACTTTATGGCTGTTCTCTATGCAGTAAAAAATGTTACCAAGTATGGGATGCCCCGGTTTGAAATCCCTCTCATGGTAACATATCTTGAATCCATCAGTTTCCAATTTCTCCAGTAGATTCTCTTTTGTCCAGTTTGCATCTTGTTCACTGTATGAAACAAAGGCATCAAAGGGCTTGTTTTTTGGCCTCTTCTCGTACTGCTTCCTCTTCGCCATACACCAGTACCAACCCATTCTCACATACCATAGCCCATCGAACCACCAGCATATGCCTGTTAACACCAAAACAACCAGGATGGCAACGCAAGCTGTAATAGCCATCTGGATGCCCAGGGAACACTGCAGAAGTGTGAGGTTACTGCTGTCCACCAACGAGCCCCTTCTGTCTGGTGGAAAGCTGCACCTGAGTTTTCCTCTGCCATTTATCTGCAAATGGGGGTGGTGGATATAGACATTCACGAACCAGTACAAGTCACAGTTACAAAAAAAATGTTTACCATGAACAGTCAAAACACTCAAACTCGTTAGCTGGCCAAAAGTGTCCTCCACAATGGTAGTAACGGCATTGTCACTAATGTCTAACTCAATCAGAGAAGCTGGGAGGGCGCCACGCTGTAGAAAGGAGATCTTGTTCCCTGATAAATTAAAATATTTCAGCATCGGAAGAGATTTCCCAAAGTGATCAGGGAGTTCCGAAATTAGGTTGTGACTACTGTCCAGGTTGGTGAGGGCAGAAAGGTGGCTGGTGGGTTCCAGTCTGGTGATCAGGTTTCCAGAAACATTAAGATACTCAAGTTTCTCCAGGGCGTCAGTTAGTAACAGCATGTTCAACTTATTTTTACTAATATCACATTTTGTTAAAGTCAACGGGAAATACTCGGGATGCATATCTGTAATTTTATTATTTTGAATATTAAATATTGTTAAGTTGAAGATGGATTTAAAACTAGGGGGTATTATTTTAATATCACTGTTGCTTATGTCGAGATGCTTCAGGGAGATAGGTAAGTCAGGAAGCACAGAAATCCGGTTGCTGCTGAGATCCAAAAATAATAATTCTTCCATTGTGTCAGCAAACCACTCTGGCAGTTCTACAATGGAGCAGTTGGACATTGTCAGATGTTTCACTTTGTTTGGAAGGCTTTCAATGGGTGTACCAGCCTGGTTTCTGACAAATGAAATAGCATTAATATGTACAGTTCCAGGGGGAAATCTTGGAACTGCATTAGTGACTTCTGGACGTGCAGTATATATGAAGTGATTTCCTTGAACATACATGTTTTCTAAGTTAATCATTTTTTTAGCAAAATTTTGGGGTATTTGACTTATGTTGGTGAAGGACAAGTCAATTACCTTGATGGTTGAAGGCAGACACAGTGTATCCAAACTGTTTATGGGATTGTTGCTAATATTTAGAAACAAAAGTTTGCTGAGTGGGAAGTTACAGAACGCCTCAACATCTAGAATGTTAATTGTTAATTTGTTGTAACTGGCATCAATGGACTGCACATTTTTCATTGGCAAAAACAGGATGAACAGCGACAGAAGATCCATTTCCAGGTCACTGTGACTAATGTCGAGCTCCAAAATACTGTCCAGCTGAGCTTGGCAGAGATCCTGATCCAGTTTTAATGTCAGCTCTTCCTCGGAGAGTTTGCTGTTTGACAGATTGAGTATCCCATTTATTGGTGCTGCACAGAAATTAGGCCTTAATGTGGCTGTTGGAAAGACCATTACATTTTTCTCTGCTCTTCGAAGAAGACTCTCTGTACTTCGTCTGAGCCTTGGATTAATATTTTGCAGGACAGAGGGAACTCCCAAATGTGGCAGCTTCTCGGCAGATCCAGAAGGCTCCAGAGCAGCCTCTGGGGATTTGGCAAAATACTCATAAAGCTGCAAAGACCCTGTGGCTTTGCTAGTGGGCAAGAGCTTCAGATGCGGTGGAAGACCTGATATAAGAAGTTTCTTATCGTTAAATGACAAATTCACAGAAACAAGGCTGAGCAGACTCTCAAATGCACCGGGTTCAATGTCCTTAATCTGATTGTATGAAAGGTCTAAAACTTCCAGTGCCTCAAAACCTTCCAAGTCTCTCTTGGTTATTTTTTCAATCATGTTATGTGAGAAGTTGAGAGCTCTTGCCATTTTTGGAGCTTGTGCTTCTGATACAGAAGAGAGGTTTAAATAGGAGTAGTTATAAAATGGGAAGGCATAGGCTGTCGGTGTTCTCAGAATTAGGAATCCGTTTGCTCTACTGAATAAGAAAGAAATGAAGTAGAAATGACGGCTTCCAATAAGGATCCTCATCCTGGAAAAAAGAACTGTGAAGTCCATCATTATAATATCCTCTATGTTAGTGAATACCCTTAAAAACATATTCTAGTTTACTTGCAAGTGCAGAAATTGTTTCATTAGTTGTATCTATGAATCCCTTTTTATCTACATAGAAAAATACATCTTGCTTCATTATTATTTTCAAGAGGCAATGATAAAAGATAGTGTCGGAGAATGATTTGAGGGAGAGCACTATTAATTTCAGATAATTGTAGATAAAGTCTGAATGATTCCTTATTTTTTGTTTTAATTCCCCCCCACACACACCCCAGGCAGGTAGTGAGCAGCCTTTGCAATAGCATCTCTCCATTGTACAATCTGAAATGCACTTTTATAACCGCTGGTGGGGACTTGGGTTTTACATCTCTCGTCCTGGCACCCAACAACCAGGTAAGTCTGACCTGTCCTGTTCAGCCACTTCAGTAGCGTATTCAAGAGTAACATGTCGGGGAGCTCCAGGTAACTGTGTGACCACGTATCTTCTTGTGATCCCATCCCCTTGGAGGTTTGCTCTCTGCCAAGAATTTACTAGTGACCATTTATTTAGCCTTACCTGTCAGAGTAAGGAAAAGAGTAAGTTTGCTTTGAAGTAGGATATCAGAGGCTTGTATGAGAGAGCCTGCACCAGGAGAGGTCACTGCCTGCGCGTCGTTCGTCTTTGGAGACTTCCCGTTGCCTGGTAGCGTAACTGCCCAGCTCCTCTCCTGTCCCGGGTCTGTCTGTCACCAGTTTCCTGAAACCCGCAGTCCATGTCTTGTATTTATCACCTGAAGACGCAGGGGAGCAACCTTCAGGTGAGCAACCTAGTGTTACCATAGTCCCCTTTGCTGCCCACCAGACTTGGACCATCAAGTTTAACTGAAGAGGCGGGACGCCAACAACTTGCCAGCTGCATCCCCCGGGCTCTCCGCCGCCAGTGGGACGCCACCACCAGACCAGGCCGCATCCTCCCGCCTCGCACTGAGCAGGAAGATCCCGCAGCCGCTGCACCACGGGGGTAAGCAAGACCCCGGGGCGTTAAAAGCAAGCATTGCAAATTTAAGGCTAACAGCTCCCTCGTACTTCCAGCGTCCCTCTTACCCCTCTTTTACCCGCTCTCCTCGGCGCTGCTCCCCTGCCGCCGGTACCCGCTGCCGCCGCCGCCGCCGCCTTTTGTAGCCGCGGGAGTGGGGCGGGACGGCAACCGCCCGGCCCCGCCGGGACCAGCAGCTTCTGCAGCTCCGCTCCCCTTCCCCAGGCTGGCGGAGCGGGGTTGTGCCGGAGGTGCTTCTGCCCGGTGAAATCTGTAAAGTTTTCCCCGTCGTGCTGGTACCAGCAGCTGCTCAGCCTCTTGTCGAGGGGAAAATCGAGGATGGAAGTTGCTTGATTTAAGGCTTATATGCTGTGAACCATGTCGTTGCAAGGTACCCGCTGGCTTTGCTCCTACCTTAAAAATTTTTGAAAAGGGTAGAAAGGAGGACCCTGGGAACTACCGACCTCTCAGCCTCGCCTCTGTGCCTGGGACAATCATGGAACGGATCCTCCTAGAAGCCATGCTAAGGCACGTGGAAGACAGGGAGGTGATTAGAGGCAGCCAGCACGGCTTCANCTTCAGCAGGGGCAAGTCCTCCCTGACCCTGACCAACCTAGTGGCTTTCTACGAAGACAGGCTGAGAGAGTTGGGGTTGCTCAGCCTGGAGAACAGAAGGCTCCGGGAAGACCTTATAGCGGCCTTCCAAGTACCTGCAGGGGGCCTACAAAAAGGCTGGGGAGGGAGGGACTGTTCGCAAGGGCATGTAGCAATAGGACGAGGGGCAATGGCTTTAAACTAGAGCAGGGTAGGTTTAGATTAGACACGAGGATGAAGTTCTTTACAATGAGGGTGGTGAGACACTGGAACAGGTTGCCCAGAGAGGCGGCGGAGGCACCATCCCTGGAGACATTCCAGGCCAGGCTTGATGAGGCTCTGAGCAACCTCATCTAGTTGAAGATGTCCCTGCTTACTGCAGGAGGGTTGGACTAGATGACCTTTAGAGGTCCCTTCCAATCCAACACATTCTATGATTCTATGATACCTGAGCATCACAGGGAAGGTCTGGAAGCACTAAGCGTGACCATGGGGTTATAAAACTGATTTACTCCTGTAATGTGATGTGTTGTGGGGTGTGTTTCCTAAGATGGGGAGGATTTTGTATTGGGCTCTCTTATGTGTCAATATGAGGTCTTGTGTGCCAGAAGTGCTGCAAAGTGAGCAATTGTGCCTTTTGTGCACTTTAACTAGGGGAAAAAGTAACGAGAGATTTTCTTGGTGTTTGTAGTGCTGGCTTGAAAGATGGGCTCTTTTGTTTGCAACTAGTTTGATTTGGGATGCCAACAGAAGGGGAGTCAACAGATTGCACAAGGTGTAGAGCTCTGTCATCTGTTCTGCTTTTTCTGCCATTGATGGTTTTTTTCCACTCTTTTGTAACTGCCAGTGACTGGAAACTCCTGCGGCAGCCCAGAGGCAGAGGCTCCCCTGTCCGGTCCTGGGGGGCTGGAAAACCCCAAGGTTGTTTGTGCTTCCTTTCTACTCTGACTATGGACTTTCCTGCCCTGACAGGTTCTGGGAATTGCCCTGAAGTCATCCATTCTTTGGACAGATCATAACTTGTTTTAGTAGAAGAGACAGGAAATTAAGAGCTTTTGGACATGTCTTGTTCCTGCTTTCAGCTTGGAGTGAGCTCCCTGTAGACAGCCATTTCTCCCTGAGGAGTCTTCCTTCCTTCATCTAAATACAGCTGTGCTGCTCTTGAAACTCAGTCTGTAGTTCCACTCTTTGGGAAGATGGAAAAGCTATATTCTAGCACAGGGCCCATCAAACCACATCTCTCTGGCTGGCTGTGAGAGTAAATAATGGTTAGAAGTGGCAAAGGGAAAAAGAGTATTTTTTTGATACAAGAGTGGTTGCTCTGCTGACATGCTATGCTGGCATTATCCTAACTTGTTTCATCCAGCACACATTCTGTGTGTTCATTTATTCTCTTTTTTTTTTTTTCTTTTTTGAAGGCAACCTCTTATTTTGGGGATTGTGGAGGAAGAGCAGCACACGAGAAAGGACTGCGTGAGTGAGCAGGAAAAGTACACACAATGTGGCTGAGAGCAGAACCAAGGCAGGGATGTGGTTCCCCACAAGGACTCAATAAAGTACGTGCTTGTTACTGATGTTTGTTCTTTCTGTGCGGATGAATCCTGTGTTTTGGGACCCAAACCAGCTTATTCTTTGAACTCTTCTCATAGCAGTAAATACCTAAAAGTGGCATGTTTCACTTTCCTTTAATGTAATTTCCTCCAACTAATTGCTGATGATACCAGTACCATTGCTGCAAATTTGCTGTCTGCCATTCACATTATTTTCCAGCGTTGCTGATTCTTAAACGAGCATGGAAACAACTATACCTCTCAGGCTAAGAAGCAAACCTGCATAACATCTCGGGCAGAAATCGAAGCAGACAAGCACAGAAACCTGCAGCCCTCCAGTTCTGCTTTGTGCTTTACGCATACCAGAAGAGTCTTGGTTTTTCTTGGTTTTGGTACTGACAGGTTCCCGCACGCCAGGGCTTGTCTGGGGAAGAGGGTTGAAGCTGCAAGTTACTCTCAATTGCACATTCCTTTCAGATTCAAATATGTTAGAACATAAAATTATGTATAATTTAATTATTTCTTGCAGTATCAACTCATGGTCTGTCGTTCCCTTTGAGTTTTTTTTTGTGTGCATCTTTCCCACTCCCCTCACTCCCACCTTCATGGTTCTCTCCCAAGTCAGACGTTGGTCAGGGAGAGATGGGAGAGCATGGAAAAGAAAAGCATGTTCTTTACCTTTGTGGATTGGGTTGTTCATGTGTAATTCAGACGCAGGGTAGGAACACCTGTGAGCATGTTGCTTCCTGCGCAAGGGGAAGTAGAGGCTGAGGAATATGGAGAACTGGGTACAGATTTCATGGGTTTGGCAACAGTGTGGTTTGCTCATAAAATGGCAAAAGTTGGCATTAGCGGCGCACTGAGATACCGTGCCTGCATAGTCAGAGTTTGTGCTTCCCCATTGCGCTGGGAACTTCCCTCCTCTGTGGGGAAGTGGAATTCTTTACATTCTGCAAAGTAACTATTCTTATCTTTTCCTCTGATCTAATTGCCACAACTGAGAGGCTTAGCGTGTTGTGGTTTCTCTTGCCTTTAATATGGCCTGGCCCGACAGATGCTGAGGAAGTCTGACACTGCCCCAACCCATGCTATGTGTCTGCTTTCTGCAGTGGGGCACCGTGGCACATACATCCACATCAAACCTGGGGTTTGGGTGCTCAGCCCAGCACTCAGCCTGTGTCTGTATTGTCTTTCCTAAGAGCAGAGAAGTAGATATGGAGCCACTAAAACTACCACAAGGGATTGCACAAGCCTAACGCTTCCACCTACTGCCAGAGCTCTAATGAGAGGATTCATCCAACCCATTGCAAAGACACTTTAGAGAAGCAAAGGATAAACATGTGTTTATTTTTTCTTACTGTATTTTGACTTGGGATGCACCTTTGTGTCTGTGGACCTGAATGAGTGACACCTGTGGCAGTGTCCAGAACTAGGATTAAGGCAGCTAAGGGATGATGCTGCGGCTGGGGGAGCTGCTGCTGAAACAGTGATCTGAAGCTGGGTAGGTAGGGAGGAGGGGAGCCCTTCCTAAAACTTTGCAGACTGTGCAACAAGTTGCTTGTGTGTGGCCAAAGGCAAACTTCGGTCAATATGGCGCTCAGATTCATACCAGATGCTTAATGAGAAGATTGGTCCAGGTGACTGTTGAGGCAAGTAAAAGAACTTTAAGGAAACCAAGTTAAGGATCTGAAGTCAGGAGAATACAGCTTTTAATGTCTTCTCTCTTCTAAAAGCTACTGGCTAAACACAGGATTAAAACTTAACACTTTTTTCTTATTTATCTTCCCAAGAAGACTGGGGCAGGGAAATGTGGGTAGAATACTCTCTGCCGGGGGGGGGGGGGGGGGGGGAATCTAAGCAGAAG
>VYZM01006352.1:30378-54319 GCA_013398915.1 Dromas ardeola
GGGGGGGGTGGGTTGGAATCTAAGTAGAAGTCTCTCTTCCTCCTTTTTCAGTTTCCTCTGACACATTGCAAGCCATCAGAAATAAGGATATGATCAGGAGCAATGACTTTGAACTTACATGCTGTATCATCCTGCTGCTGCTGTTTTGGTATTCTACTATATGAGACAATAAAATGGGTTCTTACACTGCAACAGTCTAGCAGTTTAACTTGGTATTTCGGGTAGCATTCAACAAGTCATATGCCAAATGGTTGGCAGATTTCCGTTTGACAGAGTTACACAATTCCTATACCTTGCACAATAGCTTGAGAAAAGAGGAACTGTAGTGAGTTTACATACATGACCAAGGCACGAAACGTACACTGTTGCTACAGACTGAAGTGCTGCCCAGCTTTTGCTTCTTCTAGCACGTGCATCATTACAGACCCTACACAACACGCTTAGGCTCACCATGTAACTTAACTGAGAGAGCATTCAGTAAACTCTCTCAGCTGCAAACTCACTATTTCTGGACTCCGTCCACTGCATGCTCAGCCCAGGGCAGACTGAAGGACACACATGTAATCTTGTCTGTGATTTGGAGTAACTCAGCCACAAAACAAGTGATCAACATCACACCTGGTAAAAGCACTGAAATGGCCCTGCAATTTTCTCCTGAGGGAAGGAAATCCTTGAGGGTACAGCGGGTGTTGGCTACAAACCAATGACATGCAAACCTTTTCTCTTACCTATTTGAAGACTACTACTGTAGATGTACAATAGAAATCTACTTGAGATACTGCTGTCAAGTAATATTTCAATTTTCTTCTAGGAATGTACATTGCCAGCAGACTAAGGCTTTGTGTGCCTGCACCAAAAATCTTATTTGCGAGGTGGGCATGCCACCAGAAAACAGACCTCCAGCCTGGTCCTGGCCATTAAGAGGCAGGTGGGTGTACCGAGTCTTTGTCACTGAAAAGGAGACCACTCAGGCACACATACATCACACATGGCTGAATACAGACAAGCGGGAGTCTAGAGGTCTAGCTAATATTGACAACTCTGCCACAAAAAAATGCCGATTGCAAATCACTAGTATCATACCTTAGCATCCTTAGAAGAAAAACAGCAAATCTGACTGATGTCAGTAAGAATGTTCAGCAAAATAAATATATTAAGATGAACCCTACAGTGTTAATATAAAAAAAAACAAAACAAAACAAAACACACCCAAAAACAGTCCTGGAAAGCAGCCCAGGCTGGGAGAAGAAATAACAGTTGAAGGAAGATAAGGTAAGAGGAGGGAGGACTGTGATATTAATATAGTTCCAAACAAACAGAGGTAACGTTTGTGTTTGGACAAAGTAAGTTACAGCAGTAGAACAATTATTACAACACAACTGGTGTTGTAGTGGCTGCTGAAGGCTCCTGAGCAAGAAGTGTTGGTTCACTTTTTCATTCTCTTAGCAGTTAAACTCCTCGCTTGAAGCTGGTAGGTGTTTATTTTGCCTTTTTAAAGTTGATAATTCATATATTAATGATGACGATGATGACTGCAGAACGTGTCACACACAAGTCAAACGGGAAGTGCAAGACAAGATTTTAATCATTAAAAGTTTATCGATAATCTCTTATATACACATAGTTATACACAAAGTGGTTCATGAGTCCCTCATCTTACTGAGTTCCGCTGGTGAGGTTGGGTGGCTGAAAGCTTCTCTCTGCCTTTGTCATCTCATAGAGGGGAAGTTAATGTGGCAAATGCCAGCAGGGCTGTTGACAGGTATGGCTTGCTTCACGGACTTTAGCTGGGCACTGAAAGGAGCCCGTACTCATCTGCTGTATCCAGAATTTTACAGATGACCGGAGACTCCACCTTGAACATAAGAGTTCAAAACATTAAAGACTATGAAATCATCGATAAACTTTTACAAGAGATTGCAACAAAGATCGTGAGACTAATGCAACAGATTGCAAGAGGCACAGTCCTCCAGCATCACTTTGTAAAATTTAGTAAGTGCTTTTTACTTTTGGGTATGACCTCTGTAGCTTATTAACAATGGAACTACTGTAATTAATAATGACCATCCTTTCTCTAAGCAAATGCCATTGCACAAAAAGCAGTGTTTGGTTAGCAGCTACGTTTATGGGCTAAAGTACACTACAGGAATCTCTTGTGATGAGTCACTGGAAGGAAGGGGCTATTTTAAACATGCACCTGGAGACGTCCTCTACTAGGTGGGATCTGATCTTACAGAATTCAAGTTTGTCTTTACATACCCCAAGGACGTATTGGCAAGAATGAGGCTCTAGCATGTATACGGTCACAGCATGAGGGGAATCAGATTCTTTACATCTGAAAACAGAACAGAAGTTTTGTAGTGTTTAGCATGTAATAAGCACAAAACTAAAACGTATTTCCCTAGTACCTGTAGCATTTTTACTAAGCTAACAGTCATTGTTTTCTGAGCTTTATGAAGACAACAGAGGCTTTCCCCTCTGACACAGGAAGCAGAGGCACAAAACATCAGCTTACCAAAAAAGTTAACTTACTTCAATTTCACAGTCACCTGCCTTGGCTTGTCTGTTAAGTCGCAAACATCTCCATTTCCATAGAAATGAGACACCATCCTGCCAAAAAAGATTGGAATGAAAAAGTCTGGAAATATTAAACACCATTCTTAAGCACACAGCTAACTTGTGTGGTACAGTATCTCATCATTCTTCAAATATTTAGCTCTAATATACAAGACAAAGAAGTACCATGCTGTATTTCAGTTATTGCAGAGGCAAATAATTATCCACTATTGGAAGGTTTATTTCTCTGCATTATATCCAGAGTGTTGAATTCCCTTTTCCAACGTTGCACATTGATGAGGGGGGGGAAGATAAATATATACCTACTGCTGTTGACAGTTTATTGTATCTATTCATAAACTGAATATTCACACACTGCAGAAGTGGGCCCTGGCATTTATTCTTCCCCATCACAAGTATGAGACCAATTCAGAAGCAGACAGCAAGAGCAGTAATCATGGTGACTGTAACCGTACCTAACTGTCTGTGTGCCGTCTTCTCTCAGATAGTAGGTTCTAGCAGCATTCTTCCTGGACCATTCAATGTGTTCCTCTTTGTTCCAGGTACCCACAACCACGGAAGTCTTGCCACTTTCCTTATCCTAAAAAAGGAAAAACTAGTAATTACACTTTGTATTATATGATTAACAGTGAGGATATTTTATAGGCGTGTAGAACATCATTTCTAGAGTAAGTCTGCCGCTGTCAACACAACATGTTCTTGCATTTGGGAAAAACTATGACTGATCTTGTATTGGAGTCAAGAGTCAAGCTGATGGGCTCTTCAAAACAGCCACCCAGCCTGCGTGAGGTGTGAGCTAATAAAAGCGTTTCAATGACCAGAAGAGCATTCCCACAAACAGACCCACATTTTTTCAGCTTTGATTATCACTGTGCTCTACCTGATGTGGTACCTACATCTCCCTGCATAAACTTAGGCAGCATATGGAGGATTTATATTCTGAAATCCAACTTCTTAAACCCAAGATATTCGTTAGCCAAGCAAAGGATGCTGCTTTTTGCAAACTGTACACAGATTCTCTAACCCTTTTTCTCCGAACACCCACAGCCACCTAGTGGCAGAACATGAAACTATTTAAACATACCTCATGATACTGATGAACATATTTGCCATAGCAGAATTCGTACTTCCACCAACCAACACCCTGGAGAGAGGTATAATCAGCGTTAAAACAAAAACCCACAACCAAAACAAAGCACCCCAAACCCACCACATCCATTTCCTTCCAGACCCTAAACCACTGGCTATTTTAGCTGCAAAACTCCATACTTATTAATTAGATACGTCAATTCAAGGTTTGCACTGAGAGAGAATCTCTTATTAGACTAATTGACATAGGCAAGAGACGGAATTAATGAGTTTAAGTAAAGACTCTTGGAAGAGCTGCACAGGACTAAATTCCTTAAACTATTTGTATACTATTTGCATCTTTTAAAGAAATACTTTCCTCTTTCAAAGATAGGGAAAACTTCAGATGCTTTTTTTCTGCTGGCCCTCAATAAGCTTTGTCAGAGTTTTTTTTCTTCTCATTACCAAAATTAGCACTGAAAAATTCTCATGATCTACTTTCATTTCAATGTCTGCTCAAATAAATTGAATTTCAACAGAGAGGTTGAAGATACCTTTCTGGCATAGACTTTGGTATATAAGCCTTCCCTCTATCAACGCAGGGAAAGGCAATTATTACGTGCGCAAGAATGCAACTATCAGAGTTCATTGAAAAACTAAACAAATACATAAACCAGTACGTGCAATTAAGGGGTATCTATTTTATTATGCATAGCTTTATTTCTCACCCCATGGAAACAGTAGGAACCACTAAGAAATTCCTTTATAAGTTGGTCGTCGGTCAATTTGGAGATGTGTGTTGTTCCCACAGTTAATAGTTGATGGCTTCCAACAGCAACAGGCTTATGAATGGAAGAAAATTTCTCTTCTTTTGTTGAATGCATTTCTTCCTGAAACGGAAGTATATACAAATACACCCATTTAGATTTTTATGTCCCTTGCAAAGTCCTATAAATTATACGATGTGAAGTAGGCTGTAGGAAAAAGTATGAAAGCATCTTGTCATTGTTTTCACTGTCTTCAACATAGCTGAAAAAAAAAAAAAGATCGAAAGTCAAAAACTTCACGTTTGTAAACTGTAGGCTATGAAGGCTACAAAAGTTTTAAATTAGTAGCCCAAACTTACCTGCTTTGTTTTCCTTCCAAATAAAGCAAGTTACAGATGACTTCAACAAGCTTAAAGACCGTCTGAAAGACTGACATAGTCTTAGAAAGTTGTGTGAGAGAACTTATTCCACAGAACTGAAAGTTGTATGTGTTACGTCATGGAAAATAAATATTTTCGTATTTAAAATTAAACAATTCCTACCTCCTTAACCCTTCTAAAAGGCATCTTCATCATTTCTTGCTGTTTCTCCAGCTGTTCCAGATTATGGGGTTTAAGTGGGGATCCTGGCAGAGACTGGCAAAAGATGTCATTCACAGGGGAAGCCCTGAACCTGTCCAAACGAGTTAACAATACATCACTTATTACACCTTAAAGACATACTTTTTTGTTGCTCTAAGTTTCTGACTGAGCTGGGCTGAAGTGTGTACTTTTTTTCTTGTACTTGTACTGTCTCAGCCAAAGTTACACTGTTCTTACAGCTGATGTAAATACGCTTTTTGGCCAGCATAGTCTCACTCCTAACACTGCCAGACAACTGGCAGTGCAATCTGACCCCTCTTCATCAAAAGGAAAAAGATGCATATTAAAAGGCAAATTACACTGTATGTATACCATGAATGTAGTGTCATAGCTCCACAAAACCAGAAGGCTGTGCCGCCATATAGAGACACCTAGACAGGCTGGAGAGTTGGACGGAGAGGAACCTTATGAAATTCAATAAGGGCAAGTGTAGGGTGCTGCACCGGGGGAGGAATAACCCCACGCACCGGTACAGGTTGGGGGCTGCCCCGCTGGAGAGCAGCCCTGTGGAAAGAGACCTGGGAGTCCTGGTGGGCAACGGGATGACCATGAGCCAGCAATGTGCCCTTGTGGCCAAGAAGGCCAATGGCATCCTGGTGTGCACCAAGAAAACCGTGGCCAGCAGGTCGAGGGAGGTCATCCTCCCCCTCTACTCTGCCTTGGTGAGGCCGCATCTGGAGTACTGTGTCCAGTTCTGGGCTCCCTGGTTCAAGAAGGACAGGGAACTGCTGGAGAGGGTACAGCAAAGGGCTACCAAGATGATTAGGGGACTGGAACACCTCTCTTATGAAGAAAGGCTGAGGGATTTGGGTCTTTTCAGTCTGGAAAGGAGACGACTGAGGGGTGACCTTATTAATGCTTATAAATACTTAAAGGGTGGGTGTCAGGAGGATGGGGCCAGGCTCTTTTCAGTGGTGCCCAGTGACAGGACAAGAGGTAATGGGCACAAACTTGAGCATAGGAAGTTCCACCTAAACATGAGAAGGAACTTCTTTACTGTGAGGGTGGCAGAGCACTGGAACAGGCTGCCCAGAGAGGTGGTGGAGTCTTCGTCTCTGGAGACATTCAAAACCCGCCTGGACGCCTTCCTGTGTAACCTGCTCTAGGTGACCCTGCTCTGGCAGGGGGGGTTGGACTAGATGATCTCCAGAGGTCCCTTCCAACCCTACCATTCTGTGAGTCTGAAATGGCAAAGGTTAAACTTGATAGATGCAGTTCCTATATAATTAAAAGAATACATTCTTATATTATCTGACATGTATGGCTTTTCATACTGCATATATACCCATTATTCCTTTATCACTCTCTTCATGAGCTATGTCTGCAAAATGCAGCTTATTTCAGGAAAGAAAAAGCAAAGAGTTGAAGCGGAGTTAGTGCAACTTTCTCCTTAGTTTACACAAATGAAGGCCTCATTAAAACACCAAATAAGCTGTAACAGAAAATGGTAAAGTAAAGCGAACATCAAAATGAAAATCATACTGACAAATGAAGCATTTGTTCAGTTTCCATTCTCGTCTCACTGAAAAGGTCCTCTTTAGATGAAGCTTATTTACAAAACAAATATGCAGATACTGCTTCAGAGGCAAGGTGGCTTTTTGTGATGTCCTCCTAGGAGGAGTCTGTAATACACAGCAGCAGTTGTATAATCATCACCACCAGAGTTAAAACAAATTGAAAACGTTTCCCAAATTGTAGCTGCACTCTAGATTAAATAAGCCCTGTACCAAAGAAGCCTATTTTTATCTAAGTTTTATTTGAACAACATTAAGACTAACTGTTACAGTAGACAAATATTACTTCTCACTGCCTTCCTTCCCTGTTCCCAATTCCCACCAATTTAAAAAAAAGTCAAATTGTACCCAAATAAGAATGACAACTAGAACTAATGGATATGCTTTTGCTAAGTTAATATGAAGTGCGTTACTGGATAAGATAACGGACGTAGAGGAAAAGCGCTGGTGGGTGAAGTACTGCTCCGTGCTGTTCTCTCAGGAATACAAGAGGAAAAGTGCATTTAGCTTAGAATGAAGTTGGTTTGTTGTTACCTCTGCTGACACTGAACAGTGTTTCCAGCCTGCTCTCTCCACCTATCTTTATTTACTGAGATGACGTAAGTGAGAGAATAAAGACCTTGTATGTTTATTTTAAGTATTTCCTGCTAGCAGCCACAAAGCCTCCCATGCCTTCCCTTTGTATGTCATGTTCACTTTGCAATTCTGTTCACGCCCCTTGAAAGGTCAAAATTCTGAACTATTGAGACTAAGGGTATCGCTTAGATGCATGGTACAATTCAGGGAGGGGGGACAGGGAGGGAATCCTAAACATGCCTAAAATAACACTGAAATTGTAAATTCTTCAAATTCTTCATATGAAAATGACTTATACAGCTGAAGGTGAGGCAATAAAACAGACAGATGGGAGCTCCTTAAGTTGGGAGTACTGCTAAAATAAATGTTAAGGTCATGGTTGAAAACCATACTTTTGTTTTCTGAAAATTCTGAAGCTAGAGAAGTCTATGCACACATATAATGCACATATGTGATCTGCAGTCTTTGAATACCATTAAGATGATCCCCAAAGACCTTGAAATCATAAACTAAGAGGACAGAGGGTGTTCTTAACCTACCTGCAGCCTTAATGCCCTAGTTTGTGGTTTCTCCAGAATGACAGGGCTAGAAACTTATCTGTTGAAAATCAAGTTATATTTCCCATCTGCTTCTCACATGGGATCAATTACTAGAGACTTAAAAATGCAACTTAACATGAAAACTTAAAACATGGCAAAACTGCACGTGCCAAAATAAGTACATACAAGTGTCACAGCTCAGTACCAGAAACCACAGCTGGATATATGACTTATATAAACATACACATGCATAGAAATTGATAAAAATTTGAAGCCATAATGTTAGCCAAAATTTGAGTTCCTTACCTATATTTAGGATGGTTGCATAACAGAGGTGTCAATATAACCACTTCATATTCACAGGTTGTCACTTCTGCTACTGAAAGAATCTCATGTTTAGCTTCTGGATGACAGATGTACATCATTGTACTCGATCTGGGTAGGTTTTGTCTCAAGCTACAAGGTGTGCCATTTCCCATTTCTACAGGATAGTATGGGGTCATCTGCCCTTCTATATTTTTTGTAGGTATCTAGGTGAAAGAAAGTAAAAGTTAAGAATCACAGTAAAGTTCATTCGACTCTTCTGAAGCGAAAAAAGTATTACATTGTGCAGATCCAGCAGTACTGGATTGAAACCAGCTCCTGTGTAGTTAGTTGGTGTTTCTGCAACATCCAAACACATTCTGGTTTATTACCTCCAGCACAGCACTGCACAAATGCACTGAGCCACACGAGGTCTGACTACAAAGCCCAGCTGTATCTGACTGCAAAAGCAGCTGGTTTCTCTGCACAGGCTGCCTGATATTTCAGTTCTAAGAAAGCTTGCCAGCTGGGTGCAGTGTTTTGGAAGAGCACCAAGCCAGCTGTGTTCACCCTGTAGTCTAGGGGACAGGAAGATGTGAGTAGCTCTGCCAGATTCAGCTCAGGTCTTCACTTCAGTGCCAGGCCATGAAGAATCTAAAAAGGCCCCAGCAAAGTCATCCCGAGACCTGCACTACACCTCTCAGCATCCCCAGCCTGGGCTGTCCAGGGTATCCTGCACCACCTGTTATTGTGGCTAACAATGATATAGACAAAGTAAATCCCACTTTTGTACACACTTTAAATAAGCCCTCTTCAGACTTGTTCCTTCATATGTTTCATCCAGCTTTAAGAAATTAATTTCCCAAACTGGTAAAAGTTCCTCTCCCAGCTCCTATCTTGGAAGCAGCTAAAGTTCCTGGGTACCAAAAGTTCTGCTTGTGCAAAAGTCATGCTGGAACCCACAAACTAGACCTTTTTCTGCTTATGTTGCTTGAGCTAGTAAAGGTTTTTGGTGCACAACAAATCAGGCTCTGTGCTAAAAGGCAGTGGTGCCTTCTGTGGTCAGGACACTAACCTGGGGACCTGAGACCCTTCTATATCTCACCTACTTTGGCTTTCAAACCATTTTACCCTGTCACAGGCCACTGACACTCTCCTCCTGAAAACTGTTCCATCATGAATGAAATAATGAGACCTTCATGAGGTTAAAGAATGAACATGCTGGCAGCTTAATTGCTCGGGTGCTCCTTGGCTTCAATACTATACTCTACTTCAATATTCAAAGGTCAGAAATGAAGATATATTCAAAAAGGGTACCAGTGCCTTCCCTTTCTATCTTTCTGAATGAAACAACTGATTTTTCCTTAAAAATTGAAAAATTATGCCTACGCGTTTCACTGAAGGTAACTATTCAAGAAATCTAAATGGAGATCGCGGTTGTCTGCACACAACTGAAAGGCACCTCAGTAGGACTTAAGATAAATCTCTAGTTGCAGCAGTTTTTGGTTACTTTAAGCACCACCTAGCTGTGTGGTTTATTCTTTCCCTTTCACGACTAGAGATTCCACATAAATTGCAAGCCTAAATTCTCTACAGACTGAAACCAAGACAGTGTGTGTAGATCAAAAATACTTTTAAAAAAAAGTCAGTAAAAGACTTAACTTCCTCTGAAATGAAAAAAAAAAAAAAAAAAGTTACATTATAAATAACATAGTTTTCTTTAATTTCAAATAGGCATAACTGCCACTACCCTTAGAATGGGCCACATTCTGACTTGGGTCTGCTCCCCTAGCTACCTCCGAAATGTTTATCAGGTATGTATATTTTCTGAGATCCACCATAGAAGAACCACTCTGTGCTATGTAAATCAGCATTCCAAAGAACACGGAGACAAAAATTTCATTTCAGAATTAAAACGAAGGACAACTGGAAATAAGGTAGGCGTGTCTGTCCACAGGTCAAATACGCTAATTCTATTGCTAATTCCAAACTCCAACGTGCTTTGGGTACGTCCACTGTTTTCTATAAAGTTCATAACTCAGAATTGAGTTTTGGGGCCTAAACAAATGGAAAAGTTCTCTAATAGAAAAGGGAAGTACAGAGTGTTATGGGATGGGCCATCAAGCCAGCTAAGAAATCTTTTAGGGATTTTGTGCTGTAGGATTTTGTTAAGCATTTCTCCCTACCCAAAACGCATGGAAGTGTCACTAAGGGAACTGGGATCTCTGATGTAGCTGGAAAAATAACTGTCGCTAGACCATAATGCGACTTTGTGGTTATTTGTGTTGTCTTCATAGAAGAAGAGTCTATAATTCATCTCATTTGAGTTTAAGATTAGTGAACTAATGTAAGTAAGTAGAAGGGCAAGAAATTTGACTAGCTACACTAAATAAGCTTTCTGAGCTGGGACTGATAATCAAATGCGAGAAGAGTGCAGCTCAGGGACAGAGTTTCATTTTTTGATACTCATTTTGGTAGGGGACTAATTACGTAATCTCATGATATATAAATTGCCGCCGCTATTGATGGCAAAAGTTAAAACAGATGTTTTTCACTTGCCTCTTTTGCACTTTCTTTTGGATTTTCCTTCTCTTCTTGATCTAGGGAATAATTAAAATGAGGTAAGCATAAAGTCTGTGAACTTGAAATAAAATGAAATTATATACAGAGAAGTTTGTATGTTTTGTGTATTTGCTAGTACTTTACGTGTAAACTCCCAAGAGTCACTTTCATGAACTAGCAGGTGCAAAAGAGGAAAGGCAGGCAATATCTGGGGTCCAGAGCAAACAGAACAAAGTATGAGTTAGCATCGTCTCAAAACAAATTGGAGTTTGTAGGACAGGCCAAATCCATCCCTAGCACCACAGGAAGGCTCTCAGGGCAGAGGAACATGTCACTGCTGCTGTTCTTCGAGAGGTAGCTGACTACTTTTTTTTCAAAGTGAGTGAATTACAGGCTGGGACAGTCAACAGGCAAGTACTTCAGCCCACGCACTAGCCAGCCCCAGAGGGTACGCTTGTTGTAGGAAGAAGTGAGGCCAGACTGCATACCATACTAATGATCATAAGAGTAAACATTGTGACAGGGCAGGGCTTTCAAGCTGTCACAGGTAAGAGCTGTCAGAGGTAGCCTTCCCAACTGCTTCAGGACATAGTCTGGATTCCACTCAGAATTAGGTGAGCAAATGGCCACTCTGCTTTGCTGTCACCCATTCAGCTGTTCCAAGTTTACTGTATCACACTTGTGGATTCAGCTTACAGTGGTCTGAGAAACCATCTATGTTATTTTTTAAAAGAAGTGGCATGAATTGCTATATAGGAAGCATAGAAAGAATACAGACTGCCACCTAAGCAGAAAGGACAGAGGGTCAACATCCTAAAAGACTCAGGTATGATGACTTGAAGTATCATCACATGTAACTTCAGCATCTAGCCCCACAAAAGAATTGGTCACTCAAATTAAACATTTTGTTTTCTGTACAGCAGCATCTAGGGAGAATGAGGCATCTCTGCACAGGACTGATGACAGCACAAGCAAGCACTGTAACTCACTAATAAAGAAATGCCAAACAATGCAGTTTCTGAAGCCATGTTTCTTTCCAGAACTAAGATACCTAACTGAAGGCTAAAGGTAGGAATTCAAAGGAATAGGATTAATAGTGCTAAATCCCCTCCAAGACTGAGCCATGCAAGTTAATCACTTCTAGGAAGAGAAAAATGGTGGTACCCATCTTTTACTTACTAGCCTAGAATTAAAAAAAAAAAAAAACCACCAACAAAACAAAACAAAAACTAGATTATGTTTTTTCTATTGTTTCTATCAACTCTGATGAATGAACACTTGGTCTGTGGATTTTTGGAGTTCTTTGGACTAATATACTGCCAAAGTGCTCACCCAGGGAAGCAGATTTTGACAGGTACAACCACAGAACCTCCAGCACCTACAACAATTTACGAGCAAAAAAATTGAAGTGCCCAGAAAATTTGTTATTCTAAATTGCAGTTTGAGTTTGTGGCTCAGCTACCTAATTTCCAACAAAGTCCTGCTTTAGGCTCTTCAGTATTTCTGAAGATCTGCACCAGGATCCCAAAAAAAGACTCTCAAACAGTTCCAAGGGTCAAATTTACCTGCAAAGGCTATAAGCATTTGGGCTTGCAGGCTACGTTTTATTACAGAATAGCAAAGCCCAAGATGTGCTACACACTCTGCCCTCTGCTCAGAGTTTGAAAGATACTTCTCCCCACCTAGAAAGAGAGTGGCAACAGGCTACCTTATCACAGGTTGGTCTGGCATATATTGGTTCTATTTCTCATACTAAGTTTTTTCTTCCCCTGACACTAATTATGGCAGATTAATTACTCTACTCAATTAGACAGCATGGCAAAATTGACAGGATAGATGCAGTGTAAGGTGCTGAAAAGGAATTCATTGAAAAAAATACACCTTATAAAAAAAAGTAATCTACAAAACTGTATTCTATTGCACTGGGAATCAGTTTTCTGCAGCATGTTTCTCAGACAGTAATAATTAAAACCCAAAGAATTAAATGAGCATCAGCAAAATAAAATAATCTAAGACAAACCTGGTTCTGATAATGGGTTCTTTATCATCATATTCCCCAGATAGTATTCTTGGATGTTAATTTTCTATAATGAAAAGAAGTTAAAACAAATTTCAGTTACCTTTTTCCATACTTTTTCAAGTGTACAGGCATTCAAGTCCTCTAGAGGAGTTATGCATGAACATGCCAGTGGAAAAAGGGGTGGCAAATCGTAAGAAGCTTACCTGTCCTGTTTCCTTCTCCTCATGATACTGACGGATGTGTTTTCCATGGCAGACCTCGTAAGTCCAGTAAGATTCAATCTTAAATAAATAAATAAATCTGTTTAGCTACATTACGCATCCCCCCAAAAAAATAATTCCCCCAAAATTTTGGTTTTTGCAGCAAGGAAGCGCAGCCCAAGCAGGTGGCCTTGGGCACCCTCAAAAACAATAGCATGGTAAATGGTCTCAGTGTTCCCCAAGCATTTTGAGGATGTTCTAAATAAATAGAACAGGCAGTTTCCTTAACTTTCACACAGATAAAACAAAGGAAAAAAATGAAATAAGATGAGTAAGATGTAAAGACTAAATTTGCTCCCAAACCACTAAGGCTAAGCTGTAGTGACTCAGCACAGCCTGGTTTTGGCAACTGCCATAGGTACAGGCTGTTTCCCAATTGTGCTTGACCCACTCTTCCTTCCTCAAGGACTTGTGTGGCATGTTGCATAGGTATAATACTTGGCCACTTTCGCTCTCTCTGGTTCTCAGTACCAGCTTGTTTGGTATTAGGCTTGTTCTTGTAATGTAAGACATGAGTCTTTGAACTGGGACAACAGTTGATGAAAACCTGTAAAACTTTCGGAATATCTAGAACTATGTTTGCTTTGGTATTCTAACACTTTCTGAGAAATGCCTGTCATTAGCCTGTGACACATTATGACTTGACTCCCCAAAACAAATATTTTAAATCCACATTTTTAAATTGCTACTATAGCAACACAATTTACCCCAATGAATCCTGATATCTTCAATTATACATGATTTTATCAGCAATCTTAAGATATAGTTATTAGGTTGTGGAGACCTTATTTTGGATTGAACTAGTACCTGAAGTCTGAAACACATTTATCCAAACAGTTTACTACACTAAACCTTGAAATGAACTGGACTGTAAACTTTTGATTAGCATTTAAATTATCAACACAGAAGTAACATACTCTATATGAACAGCTGCTTTGCTTAAAAAGAGGTTCCAGCAATTCTCCTGGAGTAGGACCTTTATAGTCCTTTTCTTCTTCCTAGAATAGAAGGATATTTTCTTACATTAAAATTAATAGTGACTTGGTTCGTTAATATTAATGTTCAATATTAAAAAAAATGTATTGCAAAATTAAACAGTACAAAACCTCATTAATTCCTGCCTTGAAGGATCTGTGTGGTGATTAGAACAAAAAAAAGATAATTTAGTTAAGTAAGAAGAAACAAATAAAAGTCACAAATAAAGCAGTCAAAACAGAAAAGTTCTGTGGTTTAAAAAAATACACAAGTGGCAAGAGTAGGAGCTCTCAGCTGCTCATGTTCAGAGTGGCAGCTTGGGGTGTGAACAGAAAAACAACATAAACACTCTTTTCATTTGTTAGTCAATGCTGATGCTGTACTGGTGCACTATAATTGAATACCACCCAGCTTTTACACAATTAAAAAAAAAAAGGATCAAAAAAAGCATACGCAATACTGTGGAAGCTTATTTACGTGTATTTTTTGCTCTATAAACATGCACGCCATTGAAGAGATTTCCGTACAGAGTTCTTCAGTACTAAAGATTTCTCACCTACGCTGAAGCACTCTGTACTGTCAGTCACTGAAAGGATGAGGGTTATGTCAAAATGGAGGTCCCTAACACAGGAGTAGGGCTTGGCTGTGCAAGTTCTCATGGTGTGAAAAAGTTGAACTGTTGGAGAACAAATGACGAATAATAAACTGCACCAAAGGCCTTCTCAATCTATCTTCTCTTGTACAAACAAATGTATTTATAAATTTTTTTTCCTTCATTTAAACCCCACATTGTGCATTCAGATTTCCAATTGAGGAAGCGATGACAGAGAATAAAAATTACTGGTGGTAGAAGCACTACTGGGATAGTATTCTCACATACAGTGATCATGACAGCAGTGTTAACAACATTTATAATTGTTAACTGGCCTAGAATTTGACAATGCTACTGAAAATACAAGAATTTCCCAATCAGTGATAGACCTAACAATAAACAGAACATTAGCACAATCATTTGTTGCCAAATAAGGACTTCAAGATTGTTCAAACTGGCCCCACTTAGTATAGAGCTAGTATGTAATACAAAATGAAGGCATCTACTATAAACTGTGAAAATGAGAAGCATTCTAAAGATGATTTTCTGTTTACAGGAAAAGTCTTTATTTCGGAAAAAAAAAGTAACTGAAAAGATACTGTAAAGACTTGTCTACACCTTGTAATTACAAAAAAGACTTGATTGAACTTACCTCATTGCCACCTGCTATCAGTGGAAGTATACATTTATATTTTTCTTTATCCACAGTAGTCATTATAATGTAGTTATCCTCTTTGTACAGGACACCGGTTGTAGGCTATGAAAACAACCAACCTATGGATTAGTCAGGTGTTTTTTTTAACGTTACTTGCTAGAAATATTCCTGAATTCCTGACCGGTACAGTTAATTCACAAGGCAGGTGGTCCAGAGTACTTCCCGGAGAAATCACGAGACTGGGCTTTGGCATCTAAGCTTGCTAGCATTCGCTTGCCTTCTCCTTTGCTTCGATCCTTCTACCTCCAGCCACCTTCCTGCTCTCCTCCATGCTCATCTTACTCCTGCTTACATATTTCCAGTTCTTATGAAGGACCTTTATTAAAGCAACAGCCTCCCCAACCATTACATTTGCAACCGGCCATTCCCATGTTGACTTTTAGGACAGATTTCCCTGGGATTTCCCCAGCTGCCAGACTCAGGCTTAAACTCGCCCTCCGGCCCACTGCACGTCGTAGGTACTTACTGCTTGTCAGCCCTGCCAAACCCGCGGGCGATGTCTGAGGCACGGCCGTGCTGAGAGCACCCCAAACCGAGACACCCCCCCTGTGCCACGGGGAGGGGTCACAAACAACCGCCCGGCCGTTGGACCCAATGCCCGCCGCCTAGGCCACCCTGTAACGGTTATAACCGCCCAGCGCGGTAGAAGCGAGACCCCCCCCTCACGCCCCCGGTACCGACCAGGCTGAACTCAGTGCCGGGCCAGTTCACCCTGAAGGGGATGTCGTCGCTGAGCTGAGGGAGAGCGCGGCCACCCTCCGCCGCCGCCGCCACCGCTGCCGCCGCCAGCAGCCCACAGAGCAGCGCCCGCGGGGTGGGCGCCCGTTGCCGGCAGCCCCTCATGCCGGCCGGCGGCTCAGGGGAGGGCGGGCAGCGCCGCCGCCGCCACGTCTGCTTCCGCCGGGGCCGATCAACATCCGGGGCAGCCGCCACGCTCCGCCCGGGCCGTTGGTGGGAGGCGGTCGGTGAGTGAGCTGAGGGGTGGGAGGGTGTGAGGAGTCGCCGTTTCTGTGTGGAAACCCCCGTTTCTGTGTGGAAGCCCGCGCAAAGCGGGGAGGTGGCGGTGGCGCCGATCTTGTTAGCGGCTGCGAGGGGGTCGGGGCGCGCTTTAAGGGACCCGCCAGCCGCCCGGCCGGTGTTGCGCGTTCGCCTTCGGCTGGCTGAGGAGAAGTCTCTCGGGGAGTAACAGCTGCAGTCGCGCCAAGTCCTGCTAGTATCGCAGAAGGGTACTGGATGTTTTGTTTCAGGTCGTTCTTCATCGCTCTTTTGCCGGCAGGGTGACGTGTGTGCATACTTTCGGGTTTATAGAATCACAGAATGGTTTGGGTTAGAAGGGACCGTTGAAGGCCATGTAGTTCAGCCTCCCCTGCAATGGGCAAGGACATCTTCAACTGGATCAGGGTGCTCAGAGCCCCGTCCAACCTGGCCTTGAATGTTTCCAGGGATAGGGCATCTGCCACTGCCACTTCTCTGGGCAACCTGTTCCACTGTTTCACCACCCTCTTTGTAAATTTATCTCCAATTAAGACTGAACTATAAGTTGAGACACAGCTGGAATGGAGACTCTGGAGGAAGGAGAAAAGTGGGGTAATTTACTGCCTGCTCTGCAACTGGTGATGGGGTGTCATACAGGGATAGCAGTAATGTTTTGGCAACATATAGTGATTCTTAATAAACCTTAATGAATCCTAATTTAGTGGGCACTGAAATGTTTACTGAGAGAAGTATATGAAGGCAAAGGAAGCAGATGATACCAGGAAAAATCCCAGAGCTGATGGAGAAAGATAACTGGGTGATGCATCATCAGTTCAGGTGGTTTGGTTTAAGACGTTTTGTTTCAGGATGTTCTTCATCACTGTTTTGCCAGCAGAGTGGTGTGTGTGCACGCTTTCACATTTACGTTGGGCAAAACTGGCTGAGTCTCTTTGAACTATTTGAGTAAATGGTTTGTAATAATATACCTTAAAATAGCTTGAAACTTTACTAAATGGCTGCCTCAGGTCTAATCAATGCTTTCAAGCTTTGCTACTGTAATTTTCTTGTTTAATAAGAGTGTAATTTTTTTCCTGTTAAACTGCTGACAAAGCAGGTATAGCTGTACTGGGTGAAGAATTCTTCTTCCAGTTCAAGCAGGTGCACAATGAGATGGAAGTGCCAGAATACCCGCAGAGAAGAGACCCAAATTGCAAAAGGCCAGAAAGATGCAGAACAAGATGTTTATTTGAGACAAAGGAGGGCAACAATCAAAAGGAAGCTACTTCAATAAAAAATGGGAGGAGCAAGGAAATTAATGTAAGAATACTGAGGGAGTGTGAAGTTGGAATAATCAGGGCTGTACTGTAGTTGGTAATCTAAGTGAGTGTATAGCCCATGTCCAGTTATTAATTTGAAAAATGGCCTCTTTCTAATCTTGCAACAATTATATACTTGCATGGTAGAAAGCCAAGATACAGGGCCCTGCTGGGGGCTTTTTATCTTGATGTCTGTTTACATCCCCTCTGCTAGCCAGTAGCTTGTCTGAAAACAGTGAAAAATCATCTTGTACGAGCTTCCTTTGTTTCACAGAGCAGACATACAGAAATAGATCGGATGGGGGAGCTGTAGTCAGGTTTTTACAACATCATCAGATGCTTAGTTTGAGTAAAGCCTGTATCCACATGCATACCAGAAAGAAGGGATGGGCAGGGATAGAAATCAGAGTTAAATGTGACGAATTCAGGAAATAATGATATAAACTAGTGCTATAATACGGATGGGGGATGCTGTAATCAATTTTATAACTTTGTTGCTTTAGTTTTTAAGAGTTAATGGTGTTCAAAATGTGATTTTTTTGTTGGTTTTTTTTTTGTGCTTGTAAGGGGTAAGTTATCCATGATACTTTGAGCTAACATTTTTTTTTCTTACGCTTCTTAGCAAAATTGCCTGAAATGTTCAGACTTGTAGAGCTTCTGTTAAGACTGGATGTTTTCCTTTTTCTGTCAGTTGTTAAAGAACTGCAGTATGACATGATGTTATTCTTGCATTTGTGGTGAAAACTGTTTTACTGAATGTGTTAAAGTTATTTTAAGAATTACCAAACATCGGATTCTTCTGTGTGACTGAACTGCACTTTGCGAAGGATTTTCATCAAATTTTAGTTTCTAGGAAGTAGTCTAGTCTAGAAAGAGTCTGGTCTTTATGTACCCTTGTGAAAAAAGAAATTTGAGAGCATGAAAGTGGGGATAAAGATGCAGTCATACAACAATAAGGAAATTGTTAACAATTCCTCTTTGTGTGTAGTGAGGGCATGACAATTGCTTCATTTTGTTTTGAAAAGGTCTGTGACCCTCCAAACTTTGGTAATTAAGTTTATGCACAAAACTGTTGAACACAACCAATGGATAAAAGCAAATCAAGGTTTATGTGTATAAAAAAGAACTCAAAGAGTTCTCTCTGTGTGTCTGTCTCTCTCTCTATATAGATATATACACATATACCTGAATGGTCCGGCACAGTTTCCAAATTAGAACAGGTTAGGCCAGTCCCATCTGATCCTTGCTGTTTGCTCATCTACGGGAAATATGGAGCACATAAATGGTTGACGAAGGAAAGACAGAAATTATTATTGGTAATCCTACAAAGAATCTGGTAATTACAGAATGATTTGATTTCCCTTGTCCATGAGTTTTCTTGCGTTAAGAAATGCAAATCTGTTTATCGAAGTTTTATGATTAAGTCAGATGACACATTAATCTTGTCCGTGGCAGTCAAAATGAGTATGAAGTGTGCTTATTATCAAAAGCTAGACAAAAAAATTAAATAAAATGTTGCATATTCAGGTTATAGATTCATATATTCACAGAAGATGATTGCATATTTAATGGCTTGCTCTCAAATAGTTAATTGATCATACTAAATAATATCAGATACTACATAAGCTACTTTTTAGTATCTACGTCTTTATTTTAATTCACATTATAGCACAATCAAATTAAATTGTTTTATTGCAGTCTTTGTACAAACCCTACATTTTTTCCTGTAACTTAAATTAATATAGGACTTTTATTCGGAAGATTTGAAAATAATTTACAGATATATCGGCTTGTGTACTGCTCAATGGTGATCCCTTTCAGCATCATAGAGAGCGTGTATCTTGCCCAACTGCTGGGCAAGTTCCTCTTCCGACAAATGGCATTAAAAATTTTACTGTGCAGTCACACCAGGGAAGACCATCACTGCATATTACTATATACTGCTTCCTTCATGGATGGAAGGGCAGAGGTCCACGCTGAGTGCTTGGTGATTTGAATCTGTGGATCCCAGGGAGTAAAACTGACAACATAGATATGACTATTGTTTCCTCAAACACTGTTTTGGAAACAACTGTGTGTGGTTATATAATAAAACCATATCTAAAATCTCTATAATTTGTCACAAATTTAGATTTAGTTCTAACCAGTAGGGAAACAAAAAATTAAGCATAAATGGCATATAAAAAGTGTATGTTAATTTTTTATGGTGAGTAACAAATCTGAAAGCATAGTGGATTTTTGTTCGTGATTGAAGCTGTAGGAAGAGTTGTGGCTCAAATCCTGTAGAGCAAGAACAAAGGTATCTTTCCAGTGCTTTAATTAATTCCTAATGTTGACACAGTTTAAGACTGCATAATATAGCTAGCTCTTGTATATTGTTTTTCATCATTAGATCTAAGAGCATTTTATAACAAGATGCAATTAAGACACGCATTGATGTCCATCCTAATATGGATACAATTTAAATAAACTTAACATTTCTGGAAATTTCTTTCTCTAATACCATTAGTAAATGTGACGCATTTTTATTGTACTGAAGTCATATGCACAAACTGGTATGTATTGTTACAGATATTATTGCAGGTTTTATGAATCTGGAAAGTAAATGAACCAACAGTGTTCTGAATATAATTAAAGATACAAAATGCAGAGCCATACATAATCACAATACCCCAACACAGCGCTTAAATAATTAGAGTTTTAATGAGGGAATTATCACTGATGTTTTTGGCTCATTAGTGAGTGTAAGCATCCCCTGCCCTGTTTTAAGGAACAAGGATAAGTCTTTGAGGAAAGAATTTTTAAAAATTCATAGATTGGACATGCTACTGTACGTGTTTTAACTTTGCTACAGCTTCCTTAAATCCGAAGTGAGCACAAGAAGGGAAGTGCTGTTGTTGGTTGGGGGTTATTTTTGAGGGTGCTATTCTTTTCAACACTTAAATTAAATTATACATAACACTTTCAGTAACAGTTCAGTATCCAGTGATTTACTCTTTAAGTCACGGTGAATAAATGCATGTTCATTAATGTTGATTTGGGTGATGGTTATCACTGTCCATCTTTGGTGTGTGAAGTCACCCAGCTCCAGCTATGGGCATCTTAATGACTGTCATTACGCACAGACACCTGGAAGTTCTGATCATGCTCCTCTCCTGCTGTACAGATGAATTAGTTGGGGTTACTCTTTTGCTCAGTTATGCCAATCTCAAAGCAGCATAGTGCAGTGGACAGTGAAGACCTTTGAAGGATACTCCATCAGTTTGCAGGTAATTCACGTGTACTAATGGAAAAATGAGGCCTCAATACATACAATTATTTTGCTAATATGATCAGAGGATTTGCTTCTGCAGTTCAGAGTAGTCCATCAAGTGATACCCCATCATGTACTCTTAAAATAGTGGCATTCAACTATTACTAATAAACAGTGGTTTCTAAAAACTAATACACTTTTTTTTTTCTTCAATGAATCAATGCTTGAGAGATGCCAGAGGCACACTAAAACTATAACCTGGTATGTAAAAAAATACATCTTTCTTGGTTAAATATTTTAAGTGGTCTAATTATCTCTAATTCAGTTTTGAATTTTAATATCCTATTTTCTCATCTAGCTGCCTTTCTCAAATGTTTCCTATTAACATTCATTTATGTTCTTGGCTTGTGTAGGTGGCCAAGTAAAATAATAGCAGCTTGTTATTTTGATAACACCAATATTTCAAGCAATTACAAATATAAAACAGGAAAATGTAAAGAAGAGAAAGGGACAACCTGCATAGTAGAAACACATGATTTATGCAATTACTGATGCAAAATATAGGCTTCCAAGCCACTAAACGTTTATACATTCTCTGTATGAGAAAATGTGACATTACATGGCGCTTAAAATAGGACCTTCCCTATATTAACATACAAAAATATACTTTGTTAAAAGTTAACAAAAATAACTTGAATTTTTGAGAAGCAAGACAAGTCCTTGTTGGGACGGAAACTCCATAAGTAAGCCTGCTAGCCTAAGCTGGCGGCTTTCCAACTCTCTTTATTTGGACATCCATACAACACATGTAAGGTTACTGAAAAGAGGGTTCCTTTCTTAATTACCTTTTGTCTGTGAATCCCTAAAACAGTGGTTGAAAATTACTGGCTTAAAATCTATCCTTAGGGATTGGTGAATTTTTTAAGAGATGAGGTTACAACAGCATCTAAAGGCAAATAACAAAGATGAAAGTTCATCTGAACATTCTTGCTGCATTGTGATGTCAAGTCATACTCAATTAATTTTAACATTTTGGCTTTATTCTTTATATTAGTCTTAAAAAATAAAATGAGGCACTGATACGTTATGGCTTGTTTGTGACAAAGTACCCTGTGCTTTGGTTTTCAGGGTCTTGACATAATGAGCCAAGGGAAATAATTATTTCCTTGACAATGAAGCATTTATCCTCTGTGCTTAAGGACAAACTAATACATAAAGGGTAAGATGACTAATTCAGTGGAATAACTTCATTTCAGTGAAGTTGAACGTTGATGATATAAATGTTCTACTGCGCATTTACGATGCAATTTACAACTACTTAACATTTATCTCTTTAGCTGTGCTGCGCTCCATGCCTGTGGTCTTGAATCAGAAATAACTATCACTTAAATCAATGGGACTTGTATCTATCTGAATGCAGATTTTGATCTTAAAAATATTCTTAAGATTTATTTTACACCTGAAATAATAATAATAAAAAAATATTCAAACAAAGAGGAGCTTAAGTGGTTCTCTTGAGATTTTCATAAAGACGTAGTCTTTGGATAAAAACCCAGTATACCAAATTCAAACCTAAAACACTTCCCCCACTCTCCTTTCTGTAGACTCCTGAAAGAATGTTTTTCGTAACAGTATGTTTTAATGACCATCTATTTTGAATGCAATATTAAAATAAATAAGACAGCATAGTACAGAGAAACACGCCTCCAAGTCATATACCCATTGTGCAAGGAAACCATTCCTCCAAAGATGAAGCAAGACCATTAAAGGTAAGAAGTTATTTTATATACAATTTAGGTTTTGATGCTTTTCCAAGAGTTCCTTTACTAGTTTCTCTAAGGAGAAGAGATGCTCATCTACATCTTCTGGTACAAGATTTCTGATAGAATTAGCAAGTTCAAATAGGTATTCTGTGTTTCTTCCACTAGGACCAACTGCATTAAAAATCTGTTCAGCAATTTCTTCTAGAGGTGCTGGACCAAGGTAGTTAGGGTTGTCACAAGTGCCAATGTATAACAATACATCAAACGGTTTTACTGATGAGTGTCTTGGATAGAAAATGACAGTTGTAGTCCTGTAGCCTCCTTTCTCTCTGAAGTCCAGGTATGCCTTTACTTCACATTCTTGTCCAGCTGGCAATCTGTAAGCAACACCCCATACACACCCCTGTTGAAGGACATAAGAAAAGAAAATCCAAGCAGTGCTCATAAAGATACTCACAAATTAATGTATTTCCATTGTATTTAGGCAAAACTCTCTTAAAAAAAAATTCTTCAATTTCAGTCTTTTTATAGCTATTGCTCGCACTGTTTGTAGAAGGAGCCCCAAATTAAAAGAAAGGGCTGTTTTATTTAGGAAATCTTCAGTCAAAATGGTAATTATGCAGATTGATCATCCACTTTCTTGCTAATGCTTAAGCCTTTCTTAGAAAATTTCTTGTTACAATTAAATTTGAAGTAGTAAATGGGCTTCTTTGATTTTTTTTCTTGCGGCTAAGTAGGTATACATATCAGTTATGATGACAAAGTAATTAACGTTTTGGTGGTTTTTCCCCCTAATTCTGGATCTTAGCATTTAGTAGTGATATCAGACAATGTTGGGGTGGTGGTGTTAATTCACGAGTGTTGAATTTTGCAGTCAGACTACATGCTGGTCAAAGACATTTTATTAAAAAAAATCAGGAGTCATTTTCTATTGCATACTTTGTAGATGGTTACAGCATTTGATGTGCTGTGGACAAGAACAGCACTAATGAGTACCAAAATGGGTTCCTTGCTTTCCCTCAGCCATCTGGGATGCTGGTTCACTCCAGCTGTCTGCAGGAAACTCGTTAAGTTTCAAAAACAGTCTCTTCTGCACATGCTGAGTTACATCTGCCATTCAGACCTACTTTGGTGTTGATAGGAAAATATATATGCGTGTGGTGGGGATAAGGATTTAAAGCAGATAGTACGGCTAGTTAATTCATTTAGTTTTCGGGGGGTCAGCTTTCTATTTCAGATGATTGGATTCTCAGAGAAGCAAGGAGGGGGGTCAGCAGAACTGCCACCATGGACTTCTGGAGGGCAGATTTTGGTCTTTTCAGGAGCCTGCTTGACAGAATCCCTTGGGAGGCAGTCCTGAAGGGCAAAGGAGTCCAGGAAGGCTGGATGTTTTTCAAGAAGGAAGTCTTAAAAGCGCAGAAGCAGGCTGTCCCCATGTGCCGTAAAACGAGCCATTGGGGGAAAAGACCGGCCTGGCTGAACAGAGACATGGATACAACTCAGAAAAAAAGGAGAGTTTATGGCC